>JAJHZJ010000831.1:402443-907443 GCA_023548195.1 Bettongia penicillata ogilbyi | reverse complement strand
GGTGGAAGTTGTAGGGAGGCAAACTGTGATTGTAAATTTAAAAAATCCTAATATTTGGATCCATTCTTCCAGGTTCCTGGGAGTGTCAAACTGATGTTGAATGACCACTCATCAGAGAGTTTGTCAAAAGGATTCTTGCCTCAAGAGAGAAGTTGGAGAACAGAACTTCTAAGATCTTTTTTGGCTCTCGGACTCTGTGATTTTCTGGGAATCTTCATCACTGTTGCAGTGCAAAACAAATTCAATTTCATCCAAGAAACACAAACCCTGAGTTCTGTAATTACATGAGGAAATAATCTCAGGAGTGCCATATTTAGCCTAAGATATTATTTTTGTCCTCCCCATAGTCTGTGTTTACATGCAAAGAAAAGTAATGAAGAGTCAAATATATGCTTCTAAGAAACTGGATCAGTTTAAAACTAAGCCTGGGACCCAGTGTGGTGTTGAACAGTGTCCCTTGATTTTAACACTTTGTCTTCGACTTGCCATTGTTAATTTATGTCAATCAACAACCACTTATTATGTGCTAGGCACTCTGCGTGAGGTGCTAAGGACATAAATGCAATAAATGGAACAACATTTACTTTAAAGAAGTCTACATCTAATGAAAATGATCACACAGCCACATATAACTATGTTCATAATTAATGTAAAGAGAATAAATACCAAGTTGTTCAATGCAAAGTACTTTCAGAGGGAGGGCACTAGCGTTTGGGGGGATTAGGAAATACTTCCTATAGAAGGCGATGCTTGAATTTCATCTTGAAAAAGAGGATTTCTATGAGGTGGGTGGAGAGGGAGTTCAGTCTAGGCATGGGGGACAGCCAGTGCAAAGGAAGAGACAGAGACGGAGGGCCCAGTATGAAAAGTAAAGCTCTTATTTTGGTTGGATCACACAGTGAGAGAAAAGGAGTCATGTAAAATGGGACTGAAAAGATAGGGGGAATCAAGGTTGTGAAAGGCTTAAAAACCAAATAGAGACATTTATATTTGATTCTAGATGCAAGAGGAAAACACTTAAGGTTATTGAATAGGAGCATGATATGATCATGTATGCCCTTAAGGAAAAACGCTTTGGCAGAATATATGGGACCAACTGACTGTTGGAACTTTAAAAAAAAAATGGAGATGACATGGGATTCAGTGGTGACAAGCTAGTTGGAATTTTCTAAAACATTCATTTGCCATTGAATAGATTGGGATGGGTGGAAGCATAGACAAGAGCTATAATAATAACAATAGCCATTATTATTATTTTATTTGTGTAAGTGGCTTACCTGAGTGTGAATTCAGGTCTTCTCACTGCACATCATTTGCTCTCTCCACTATAATAATTGCTTCTAGATAAATTCAGAAAGACGTTTTCAGAGGGTTGACTTCAAAGTCATGGTAATAAGGGTGGTAATAATTTATTAATTATTTTTACTTTGTGTTTTTCTACACTTCTCCAGTAGCAGTGCAGAAAAAGTGTGGTACTTGGAGGCAGAACATATGAGTTCAAATGTTGCCCTGTCATATACTACTTATGGAATTTTGGGCATGCTTCTTAAACTCTCAGGTCCTTAGTTTCCTCATCTGTACAAAGCAGGGGATGGACTAGATGGCCCCTCAACTCTAAATCTCTGATCCGTTGACTTAAAGTGACCCTATAATCAAAGCCTTTCTAGCTTGCTAGGACTTACCAGAGCTTATGTTCCATTGGAATGGCTTTTGAGAATCAATAAGACCTCCATGAGGCATTTGGTAGGCTTTCAGTGTAGGTGCCCAACAGAGATTTTTATAGTTGACGTCATGCTGCCATTCTAATTTAATTCAAAGATTTATTGAAGGTGGACTGTACATGAAATTTTATTTTTAAGATGTCTTTAAAAATTGGATAGGTAATCTTAGGTTTAGGATGAAGGCAGAAGGATGATCTAAATTTTCAAGGATATCAATAATGCTAAGATTTACTTATAGCTATTTTGTTGTTCTTATTGTGAAGTCATTTCTTCAGTCGTCTGTGACTGATTCTATTTGGAGTTTCCTTGGCAAAGATACTGGAATGGTTTGATCTAACTCCCCCCATCCTAAAATGCACACTCATTTTGGTATGAAAACCTCTTACAATACAGGAAAGTGGGGGAGAAGGGGATAAGCAGGGTGGGGGGAATGATGGAAGGGAGGGCAATGGGAGGAGGGAGCAATTTGAAGTCAACACTCTTGGGGAGGGACAGGATCAAAAGACAGAATAGAAGCAATGGGGGGCAGGATAGGATGGAGGGAAATGGGGAAACTGAGGCAAGCAGGGTTAAGTGCCCTGCCCAGTTACATAGCTAGTAAGTGTCGGAGAGCAGGTTTAAACTCAGTAAAATGAATTTTCTTGACTCCAGACCCAGCACTTTATCCTCTGTACCGCCTAGCTGCTCTAAATTTTTGTTGTTCAGTTGTTTGTTGTGCCTGATTCTTTGTGACCCCATTTGACATTTTCTTGGCAAAGTCACTGGAGAGGTTTGCCATTTTCTTCTCTAGCTCATTTTACAGATAAGGAAACTGAGACCAATTGTGTTAAGTGACTTGTTCAGGGTCGCATGGCTATTAAGCATCAGGGGTCAGATTAGAACTCAGGATTCTTAAATCCGCCTCCTAGTTGGCTATTTTGCTAATATCTAAATATGTAAATTTAGGAATGAAATCATTCATCCACAAAATATGGTTAGGTACACTAGATCTTTCATTTTTTTTATTTTTTTAATATAGTTATATATTTAACTTTTTACATTCATTTTCACAAAACTTTGGGTTCCAAATTTTCTCCTCATTTGTCCCCTTCCCCCACCCCAATACACCGAGCATTCTAATTTCCCCTATCACCAATCTGCCCTCTTTTCTATCATCCTTCCCTTCCCTTGTCCCCATCTTCTCTTTTGTCCTGTAGGGCCAGATAACTTTCTATTCCTTATTACCTGTATTTCTTATTTCCGAGTAGCAAGAACAATACTCAACAGTTGTTCCTAAAACTTTGAGTTCCAACTTCTCCCCATCCCTCCCTCCCCACCCATTCCCTTTGGGAAGGCAGGCAATTCAATGTAGGCCATATCTATGTAGTTTTGCAAATGACTTCGATAATAGTCATGTTATATAAGACTAACTATATTTCCCTCCATCCTATCCTGCCCCCCATTGCTTCTATTCTGTCTTTTGATCCTGTCCCTCCCCAAGAGTGTTGACTTCAAATTGCTCCCTCCTCCCATTGCCCTCCCTTCCATCATTCCCCCCACCCTGCTTATCCCCTTCTCCCCCACTTTCCTGTATTGTAAGAGGTTTTCATACCAAAATGAGTGTGCATTTTATTCCTTCCTTTAGTCAAATGTGATGAGAGTAAACTTCATGTTTTTCTCTCAGCTCCCCTCTTTTTCCCTCCACTTAAAAGTCTCCTGCCTGCCTCTTCTATGAGAGATAATTTGCCCCATTCCATTTCACCCTCTCTCCTTCCAATACATTTCTCACCATTTACCTTCATTTTTTAAAGATATGATCCCATCCTATTCAATTCACTCTGTGCTGTCTCTGTGTGTGTGCATGTGTATATGTATGTGTGCATGTGCACATGCGTGTGTGTGTGTGTGTGTGTGTGTGTGTGTGTGTAATCTCAGCAACTACCCAGGTACTGAAAAGTTTCAAGAGTTACAAATATTGTCTTTCCATGTAGGAATGTAAAGAGTTCAACTTTAGTAAGTCCCTTATGACTTCTCTTTGCTGTTTACCTTTTCATGCTTCTTTTCATTCTTGTGTTTGAAAGTCAAATTTTCTTTTCAGCTCTCGTCTTTTCATCAAGAATGCTTGAAAGTCCTCTATTTCATTGAAAGATCATTTTTCCCCCTGAAGTATTATACTCAGTTTTGCTGGGTAGGTGATTCTTGGTTTGAGTCCTAGTTCCTTTGACTTCTGGAATATCCTATTACAAGCCCTTCAATCCCTTAATGTAGAAGCTGCTAGATCTTGTGTTATCCTGATTGTATTTCCACAATACTGGAATTGTTTCTTTCTAGCTGCTTGCAAGATTTTCCCCTTGAGCTGGGAGTTCTGGAATTTGGCCACAATGTTCCTAGGAGTTTCTCTTTTTGGATCTCTCTCAGGAGGTGATCAGTGGATTCCTTGAATACTTATTTTGCCCTCTGGTTGTAGAATATCAGGGCAGTTTTTCTTGATAATTTCATGGAAGATGATGTCTAGGCTCTTTTTTTGATCATGGCTTTCAGGTAGTCCCATAATTTTCAAATTGTCTCTCCTGGATTTTCCAGGTCAGTTGTTTTTCCCATGAGATATTTCACATTCTCTTCCATTTTTTCATTCTTTTGGTTTTGTTTTGTGATTTCTTGGTTTCTTGTAAAGTCATTAGCCTCCATCTGTTCCATTCTAATTTTGAGAGAACTATTATCTTCAGTGAGGTTTTGAACCTCTTTTGAAAGCATTCTTCTCCTCATTGGCTTTTTGAACCTCTTTTGCCAATTGAGTTAGCCTATTTTTCAAGGTGTTATTTTCTTCAGCACTTTTTTGGGTCTCCTTTAGCAAGGTATTGACCCATTTTTCATACTTTTCTTGTATCTCTCTCATTTCTCTTCCAATTTTTCCTCCACCTGTCTCACTTGATTTTCAAAATCCTTTTTGAGCTCTTCCATGGCCTGAGACCATTGAATATTTATTTTGGATGTTTGGGATACAGAAGCCTTGACTTCTATGCCTTTCCCTGATGGTAAGCATGGTTCTTCCTCATCAGAAAGGAAGGGAGGAGATATCTGTTCACCAAGAAAGTAACCTTCTATGTTCTTACTTTTTTTTCCTTTTCTGGGCATTTTCCCAGCCAGTTACTTGACTTCTGAGATTCCTCTCCATCCCCGCCTCACCTCCAAATCCATCCAGCTAGTGCTTGGGGTCTGAGATTCAAATGCTGCTTCCTAGCCTCAGGGCTTTCAGCAGGGGCAGGGCGGCTATTCAGTGTGAGATTAAGTTCAGGTGCTCAGGTGGGGGCAGCCACCTCACAGGGCTCAGTTCCCTCAGGGGCTTTATGCAGAGACCTTCAACAATGGATCTGAGTCCCTGTCTGCTTTGGGAGCTCCTGTCCGCTGCTGCCTCTGCTGCTGCCTCCTGAGGAGGCCTGAGTTATGGGGACACCCTGCCCCCCTCTTGGCGAGCCAAACTCGCTCTCTCACTAACTTTTTGCATCTGTGGGTGGATGGAGTTGCACGACCACTGGAAATTCCGTCCCTGAAGCCTGCTCAGATCTGCTCCTCTCGGTGCTGCGTGGCCAAGGCAGGGCTGGGCTCTGCTTTGGGTCTGGTGCGTGATGGATTTTTGGGTGTCAGTTTTTCAGGTATTTCTGGAACAGAAATCTCCTCCACTCCATTGTTGTGCGGCTTCCACTGTTCCAGAATTTGTTGGGAGTTCCTCTTTATAGGTATTTTATGGGCTGTGGGTTCGGAGCTAGCATATGTGAATCTTTCTACTCTGCCATCTTGGCTCCTCCTCTAGATCTTTTATTTTTGATATTGTACAACTCTGCATCTCTGGTCCTTTATTTGCTGATCTGTCAAAAGTAAAAAAAGAGCAAAGTTAGACTAAGTGACCTTTAAGATCTATTCAAGCTCTATCTCTGTGATCTTGTATCCTACTATTGATAAGAATAATGTTTTGATACATAAATTGCAGTCAATATTTTCTTGACAAGGAGTCCTTCTAAAAGAGGCAGGAAACCTGTTATATGGTTACTGAAAGAAATGGGTGTAGGGACATTGAAATTATCAGGAGAATTACCTTTGAAATATTAATGGTAATTAACTACGAGACATTGTTCCATCACAAATGCTATCTCCTGGAATTTCAAAATGGGGTAGGATAATCTAGCAACACTGTGACTCTAATCATGTTTTTAAAAGCTGCCCATCTAGATGATGTTATGATGTTCTCATAATTGCTTATCTCCTAAAAGATCCTGGGATGACAATTGTGCTCTATAATGAATGGGAAACACCTGAGACTTCGACTCTGCTATTCTGTCATTTTACAAATGGGAGAACTGAGATCTAGAGTTTGAAATGGACGGAGTTAATAAATCACAGGCAAAATTAATTAGAAATTTCGAGAGCGTCACTTATTAGCCAGGCTAGTGGCTGCCTCATGTAGAGGCCCAGAGGAGACAGCCCCGAACTGAGGTGGGTGAGTGCATTTTAAGCATTTTGGCGCTACTCAGTACAGCCTTGTGGTTTCCACAACAAACCCAGTTCTGACAGAGCAAGAGGGGCTTGTTAAGCAAGAGCTCCCAAAACAGAGGAGGTTGTCAGGGTGCTACTAGGCAAATGACCCCAACAGAAAACAGGTTCCAGGAGAGGGACCAATCACAGACTGGTTGTCATTCAATATAGAATAGTTGTCAGGAAGGAGGGAGCTAGTTGCCTGGCAAAGTGGTCTAACATTAGGGGGGGCACAAGTGATTACCATGAAAATGGACTAAACAAAAAAATGACTGTTAACAATTCATCAGATATTTCACAACCCAAAGGGGAATAATGTTTTGACAGGGGCCCAACAAAAAAAAAAAACCTTTTGCTAGGCAAGTTATCCAACCCTGCCCAGTAACCTAACAGATATCTCTCAACCTAGGGGCCCAGGGAGGAATAATGTCCACTTCAAGTTTAGAGACCTGCAAGAAGGAACTTTCCCCAGATCACAACCTACTAACCATAAAAGCAATTAAGAACCAACTATATTCCAGACACTGTGCTAGGAACTAGAGATACAAAGACACATATGAAACACATATGAAACTATAAGGAGCTTATATTCTGTCATGTGGATAGTAGGTAATTTATTTAAACCTCCAGTATTCATAGTCTTGCAGGTACAGATCACCATTTTTTTTGACCAGCACCTCCACCTCCCTCAGTCTTCCCTCTCTTCTATCAGCACCCACCCTTTATTTCCCCTTTTCCCTTACTGTTTCTTCCCTTCCTTTTAGCTGTCCCTCCCTTTTCTTTCCCCTTTTCCCTCCTACTGCCTATTAGACCAGTTAGATTTCTATACTTAACTGATTTTGTTGTTCCCTCCTTGAACCAAATCAGATGAGAGTAAATCTCAAGCAATGCTCACCTCCCTCCCCTCTTTCCCTCTACTATAACATGTTTTTGTGTCTCTTCCTGTGATGTAATTAACCTTTTTTTGCCTCCTTTTCACATCTCCCATTACAATACCTTCCACCCTTAAGTCACATTTTTTATTATCACATCATTTAATTTATACCAACTCTATGTATATCCCATTTAAATATCATAATAAATGTACAATTCTCAAGATTAACAAGTATATCTTCCCTTATAGGGATGTAAACAGTTTGCCCATATTGAGTAAGAAGTTGTTTTTTTTTCCTCCTGTTTTCCTTTTTATGCCCCTCTTGAGACTTGTATTTGAAGATCAAATTTTCTATTGAGCTCTGGCCTTTTCATCAGGAAGGTCTGAAAATTCCTTATTTCATTGAATGTCCATGTCCTTGCCTGAAATATTATGCTCAATTTTGCTGATCCTTGGTGGTAGTCCAAGTTCCTTTGCCTTACAGAATATTATATTCCAATACCTCTGATCTTTTTATGTAGAAGCTGCAAGGTCCTATGTGATCCTGACTAGCTCCTCAATATTTGAATTATTTCTTTCTGGCTGCCTGCAGTATTTTCTCCTTAACTTGAGAGTTTTGGAATTTGGCAACAATATTCCTTGGTGTTTTCAGTTTGGGATCTCTTTCAGGAGGTGATCAGTGGATCCTTTTTATGACTATTTTGCCCTCTGGATCTAGGACCTCAGGGCATTTTTTCTTGATTATTTCTTGGAAGATGCTGTCCAGGCTCTTTTTTTTTAATCATGGTTTTCTGGTAGACCAATAAGTTTTAGATTTTCTCTCCTGGGTCTATTTTCCAGGTCAGTTATTTTTCCAATGAGATATTTTACACTTTCATCTAATTTCTCATTCTTTAGATTCTGTTTGACTGATTTTTGATGCCTCATAGAGTCATTCTACTTGCCCAATTTTAATTTTTAATAGTTTCCTTTCTTCAGTTAACTTTTGCATCTCCTTTTCCATTTGTCCAATTGCTGGTTCTTTCAGCTAGAAGCTAGAATGCTGAAGCTTACCTGATGCTGAGCTGGCTGGTGTGCCAAAGCAGGGGCTAGGTGAAATTTTTCTGAGTTTCCTTGAAGTTGCCCTGGAGCATGCTGCACAAGGTGTGGGGGAGGGGGTGATCTGACTGCAGGAGGTCTCCTCTCCTGAGCTAGATCATAGGCAGGTTCAATGACTGATGAACCCCCATCTGTACTGGTGTCTGCCTAATTCCCTTGGCTGTGCTAAGGCATGCCTGGGGTCCTGGTGTTGGTGCTTATAGACTCCACACCACTGGGGCTCAGGATCTCCTCCTGGTTTGCTGAGGTGTGGCTCTCTGGAACACTTCCAGTCCTGCACTGGTCCCCTTCAGCCACAGCAAGAGGGACTCCCCCCCCACCTTTGTGATTTTCCTATCCTCTCGGGCTAAGAGACTATTTACCCCTTCGACTGATCCCACTATTCCAGGATTTTTTCCTGGGAAAATATTCTCTGAGTTTTTCAAGGTCAACAAGGGGAGGGGGGGAGCATTTAAAGATCACTCCACTATCTTGGCTCCCACCAGGCCATCATTATAACTGTCTCAATTATACAGTAGCCTTCTAACTAGTCTTTCTACTGTTAATCAAAAATAATATCACAAGTCCATGAGACATGCATTTCAACTGAAGATATGATGGTCTGCTTATCTACAAGAGGCTCAGCTGCACAGGCAATTTCTCAGCCTAGTGCAGACTGACTGGTGCCTGTCTTCACTCCCAAAGACACACAGGGAGTCCAGTTTTGGCTACCAACAACAAATTATGTCAATTGGGATGGGGGCAGGGAAGGGAAGTTCTCTTTGATACATTTAGGACATCTTGTGTACTTCAGGTCCAGTGTCTAAAAAGCATGGCAACTCAAGAAGACTAGTTCAGGGGCCCCTTAACATTATTTTCCAATCAATCCCATGTCCATTTGACTCTTTGTAGATAACATGGCTAGACTCACATTTCTCTTGCATAAATCTGGTAGTTTCTCAATTCTACTAAAATCTTCAGTGGTTTCTAATTTTCAGACTCTATTAAAATAATTGTTGAGGACATATGTGACTCCTTTTTCACAATCCACATCTAGAATGTTTTCCCTCTTTACTTTTGCCTCTTGGCTTCCTTCCAGACTCAGCTGAAATTCCACTTTTTCAAAAAATCTTTTCATTTCTCTCTCTCCCTCCCCTCCTCTTCTCCGTCCTCTAGTTATCAGTGTCTTCCCTCTGAGATCATCTTGAAATTTTACTCTCTATATCTGGTATACACATTGTTTTTTGGCATGTTGTCTCCCCAACTAGAATGTGAGCTCCTTGAAGACAGGGTAAATATTTTTGCCTTTTTTGGCATATAATAAGTCCTTAGTAAATTCTTGATGACTGGTGGGATTTGAAATATTTAATTTCAAAACAAAGATTTCAGAAAGGTTTTTACTCTATTAGCTTTTTGTGAATTACACAGACCTCTAATGAGAAACTTTCCTTTCTCCTTTACTTTTTGAGGAGATAGGAGAGGAAGACAGGCTCCTAGCCCTTACTTTCCAGTGTTAAGGCTGTTCACTCAATATGTCTGTCTTTGAAGAACATTAGAAACTAGTTGGCAGATTCCCCCAGAGATAAGTAGCAAGTTTGCTTCTCTAGAAGCAAAGTACAACTTGAAGCTTCTTACCACTTCCTGATAAGCGTGCAGCTTCTGCCTTCCAAAAGAGGCATTGCTGCAATATAACCGTTAGTGGATTTCTGGGTTATATCATGGTTTTGGAGATTCTGACTCTCACCTGGAAAAAAATCATTATAGACATTCTGTTTAATCTCCTCAATTTACAGGTTAAATGACCTGCCCAAGGTCACCTAGTTAATTGGTGGCAGAGTGAAAACGAGGACTCAGGTCTACTGACTCTTCTAGTCACAAAGAAAAGTTACAAAAAAAATCAATTTTCTTTAATTGCATCTTGTAATTACTAATGCCCTGGGCAAGAATAATAGGAAATGTGGAAACTGTTAATGAATTATGTTAATGAATGTTAATGAACTGGAGGTAGATTACAGTTGTAATAAGTGTGTGTATGTATCTGCATGTACATGTAGATATGCATACATATACATTTATAAACATATAAACACACACACACACACACACACACACACACACACACACACACACACATACATACATACATACATATATATATATACACACACACTCTCAAGTCCCACATAAGTAAGATAAAAGGATTATGGATCTCTCCAGAGGAGAGGAGGATTGAAGATTCAGAGACTGATAATGTTTTGTAATGCCTGGCTGAGGAGTTAGATGGATAAAGCATTTATTGAATACTTGCTATGTGCCAGGCACCATGCTAAATACTGGACTTACAATGCAAACAATCAAAAAACAAGTAAAAAACAATATTCTTCCTATTCTCAAAGAGCCTACATTTTAATAAAGAATTAAGAGAATAATAAGGAAAGGAATAAGCATTAATTTAGCACCTACCATGTGGCAGTCACTGTACTAAGTACTTTTTAATTACGATCCTATTTGATACTCACATCATCCCTGTAAGATGGGTGCTAATATTATCCCCATTTTAGAGATGAGGAAATGGGCAAACAGAGGTTAAGTGACTTGCCCAGGGTCACATAGCTGGTAAGTGTCTGAAACTGGATTTGAACTTCCTGTAGGTTTAGCACTTTAGCCTAACACTCTAATAGGGGAAGACAATACAAAGAAGAGCTAGACTAGGGAAGGGGAAAGTGGTTGGAGCAGGACACAGAGCCTGAGCTAAGGGTGGGAGTAAAATGAGCAGCATGGTTGCCCCACCTTCAACCTCACATAAAGTCCTATAACACTGGTAAGATGTTCCCCTTGGGAAGGTAAGAATCACAAGAAGAGATGGTTTTAAGTTTTTGTTGTTTGTTCTGCATATTCAGAGCGGAACAGTGACATCATGGGGTGATGTCTTGTCTTGTGTGTGATTTGGATTTAAGTGAGGCAGAGTTGTACAAAGTCAGTCCCATTCTCTCTTCCATAGTTATCAAAGTCCAATGGCAGGACACGAGTCAGGATGACAGGTGATGGACTAGGATGCAGTGGATGACCTTTCATGGCTGACCAAGCTCTAAGCACTGCATCTTACTAGCTTCAGGCACCTTCATGGCCACTGGAACAAATTGTTCACATCTGCCCATTCTGAGGGGGGAATTCTTCACATCCTGGAGTAACACCCAGATTCTTTGTAAAAAGTTCGGCACAGTAGCAGAGGAGGTAACAAAGAAACACCTATTTAAGATAGTATGAGAATGTTAGTAGAACAGTCCAAACCTTTGCCTTCTCCTGACTGTCCATCTCCCATTTAGAGTTGGTATGAATTTCAACAAACCTGGATTCAAACCCATTTCTACTACTTACATCTTTTGTGCTTTGGCTCAAGCTAGCTAATGTTTCTGTTTCTGAGTGTTCTTAACTAGAAATGAAGGGTATGGCTTTTTTATTCCCTAGCGTTTCTTTCCAGTTCTCAAATTCTACACTCAGGCCTACGTAGGGACTACCCACTGGGACGTTCAGCAGACTCTCTTCCTCAGGAGCTAATAACTCAGGCTATTTGCTCTTTCTCCCTCCTGCCTACCTTTAGATAATTTCACCCTCATCAAAACATGGGCTATATTCAAGGAAGGGATTCCAAGCTAGCAGATTTCCCCTCCAGTTATCAGCACTACTCAAAGGAGTGATGAAGAATGAGGCTGAAATTGTTTACTATAATGAAATTTTAAAGTGCTAGTGCTTAGTCTGGTAAACCTGTTCCCTGTGGCTACAGATAAAAAGTCTAGGAAAATTAACAGGTGTTCCCAAAAGGCTTTGTGTAGTGGTATCCTGGATGGAGTCCTGTGCCTGGAGTCAGGAAGATTCATCTTCCTGAGTTCAAACTGGGTCTCCTATGCTTATTAGGTGTGTGACCCTGGGAAAGTCATTTAGCCCTTTTGGCCTCAGTTTCCTCTTCTGTAAAATGAACTGCAGAAGGAAATGGCAAACTACTCCAGCATCTCTGCCTGCAAGGTGTCATGAAGGGTCAGACACGACTGAAATGACTAAACCACAATAAAAAAGTCTTTAAAGCTGTATTAAACTTTTTGGGGAGATCCTGTATGTAGGGCCACTCATTTCAATTACTGTTAATTCAATTCAACAAATGGTTATTAAGTGAAGGACTGTGCTAGGCATTAGTGATACAAAAAAAAGCAACAATCCTTGCTGTCAGATGTCTAATGGATCTATATCTCTCTATTTCTAGCTATCTCTATCTTTATCCCTGTCTCTATCTCTATCATCTCTAGATATGCAGATAAATACAAGTTATTTGGAGGATGGAGAGAGCACAAACTCAAGAAATTTAAAAAAAGTTTTTTTGTTAGAGGTGGCAATTGAAGTGAGAGGAAGCAGGAGTGTTAAAGGGATAGCATAATCTGGGAATGGGACACAGCCTATCTGAAGGTTCAGAGAATGGAAATGGAATACTGATATCTGGGCATAGCTGGTGGACTATTTTCAGTTTATGGGAATGTAAATTATTTGAAGAGCATCTAAGTGGTGAAGTGGATAGAGTGACAGGACTGGACTCAGACCTGAATTCGAATGTGACCCCAGATGCTTACTAGCTGTGTGATCCTGGGAAGTCACTTAACCCCATTTGTTTCTGTTTCCTCATGTACAGAATGAGCTGGAGGAGGAAATGGCAAACCACTCCAGCATCTTTGCCAAGAAAGCCCTGAATGGAAGCATGAAGACTGGAGACACAATTAACTAAACAACAGCTATTTGAAGGCAAGACATATGGAATGTCTAGAGGAGAAGGTTGCTGGGCTTTAGAGGACTTTAAATGCCAAGCTGATGAAATAGTTTACCTTTTATCCTAGAAGAAGTAGGGAGCCATTGAAAAATTTTGAGCAAAGGAGCGAACTGATCAGATGGCATTTCAGAAATATTAATATTTGGTTTAATAGAGGATGGACATGGAGAAAGGAGAGAGAAGACAGAGATGAATTAAAAGGCTATTATAACAGGCCAAGTATGTGGTCATGAGGACCTGAGCTAGCACAGTCTTAGTATGAGTGGGGAGGAGAGGACATAGATGACATGTTGTGGGGGTGTAATCCACAAAAAGCCTAGAAACTAGTTATGCGGGGGTGAGGGAGAGGCAAGAGTTGCGGCTGACTCAGAGGTAGCAAACTCATGTGACTCAAAGAATTATGGTACTTTCAGCAAAAATAAGGAAGTTTGGAGGAAGAACTGGTTTTGGAAGGAAGGGAAATAATTTTCATTTTGGACATTAAACTTGAGTTGCTAATGGAAAAAATGGGTGATTTCCAAATGTCCAGGAGACAGTTGGTAATGTAATACTAGAATTTAGAAGAGGTAAAGGCGGGATGTATGGATCTGAGAGTTCCCTGCATAAAGAAAACAACTGAACTCATGAAAACTGATGAGATCCCCCAAAAGTAGAACTTAGAGAGAGCAGAACAAGACTCTGGGATGACTTTCACTGAAGACACATCATAACCCAGCAACTGAACTACGGGCAGGTCAAAAGAAAGAGAACCAGGAGAGAACAGTGTTAGGAGAGAATGTTCAACAAAGAGAATTGAAAGAAGACCAGGATTTGGCAGTTGAAAGAAAGTAACAGGATTTTAAGCCAGATTGCAAGTGGTTGAGAAGTAAGTGGGACACTTCAGTATTAGACAACCTTTTCTAGAAAGGTGGCTAAGAAAAGGAGAAGAAAGCTCAGATAATAATTTCAGAAGTCAGAATCAGGATATCAGGTTAAGAACAGTCAAGATCTTCTAGGCAAATTTGTGGGCTGTGGGAAAATAGCTAGGACTTAAGGAGACACTGAATATTAGAGGAAAAGAGTTAAGTGTCTGCAGGAGAGAAAGTAGGAGATGGGACAGAGAGAGCTCAGATAAAGGGATGAATTGGCAAGGTGAAGGGTTACTCTTCCTCCAGGAGATGTGGGACAGCAGAGAGAATAGAGAGTATTTAGAAGGAGGGGTGATTGACATATAGAGTATGAGTAAATATATGGCTCACATAGATGGCTTAGATTTCCTTAGTAAAGTGGCATATGAGGCCATTTGTGCCTTAAAGACACAGTCATGGTATGCATGCTTGTTCTAAAGAATCCAGCCACATTTTGGCAAGGACTCTACAGAATCCTAGACAATGAGAGCTAGCTTGTATGGATGAGGAAACTGGATCAGAAAAGGGAAGTTATTTGGCCTTGTCCAACCTCTGCATTTTCCATGTCCCTTTACTGAAACTCTCCCTTTACTTCAAGGCCCCATCCAAGCATCACTTCCTCTATGAATTCTGGCTCCTCACATGAAAGTTCTCTCTTTCTCTCTTTTTAAATTTCTCATAAGACTCATCACATTCATTTTACTTCATAGTTTTTTGTGTCTTAAGTCTTATCCTTCCCTTTTTCTCCCCACTGCCTACTGGACTGTAAAAAGTACCATGTTTTTTCCAAACTTTAGATCTTTTCCAGTGCCTCTGTGCTCAGTAGGCCCTTAAAATGTTTTTGCTGATGGAATGAGTGAATGAATGTATTCCCAGGGCCTTGAAGCTTAAGAACTGTTTGCTGAAGTTAGTCAAGCTAATTAATAGCAACAGTGGGGCTAGTGCACTTTTCATTGTGCAGCATGTAAAAATTGTTGAGAACATTATTAAAAACCTGATGGATTCTCACCAGAGGCACCATCTTTTTTAGTTTCCTTGGTATTTACTCAGTGGGTGGAATGGTAGGTGGGGTTCTTGCAAGCAGGAAATAATATCTTCACCAGGAGAAAGAGTGATGATAACACTGAGTGGTAGATGGTCTGGTTGAGATGTAAGATTTGGTTTCCTCCTTCCTCTATCTTATTTTCTGCCTGTCTTTATGAAATAATGAATATGTCACATATGATAGAGCAGTGAAGTATGTCTTTATTTTTAGTATTTTTGGCAGGTTCTGACTTTACTGTGTCAGGATCTTAATACAACAGACTGACAAGATTCTGCTAACAGAACCCTCTCCTGCCATAAGCCTGCCCTCCTTCCAATGTACCTGATGTTCTGTGAACATGCTTTCTGTGCGCCATTGATTTTAGGTATCACCTATCTGCTGCCAATCTTTCTCCGTAGCTACGTCTTTGACATCTGATAGTATAGCTTTTGATTTTTGTGTCCATATCTCAGAAAAAACCCAGTACTGGCAAATAAAGACTTGTATTTCAACCACACACTAAAGAACAACTTTGTTGGCAGTTGCAAATGATTAACATTCATGTGATGGGATTGGCAGATTACTTTACCCATGTTATCCCATTTGTTCTCCACAATACCTGTATGAAGTAGGTAGTCACATACAATCTCCATTTTGCAGAGGAAGCAACCAGGGCACAGAGAGCTTGTAGCTTGTCTAAGGTGTTACAGGTGGTAAGTGACAGAGGCAGGTTTTCTGACTATAAGTCCAGTGCAGATTCCCACTACATCACCTGAATAGTTGTTTTAATGGTGGAAGTACAAACTAGTATAGCAGTTTTTGTTGGAGACTTGACAGAGTGACTTGGTGTCAATGATTAGAGCCAAGTTTGGGCCATAGCCTAGAACAGTGGTATCAAACTCAAATGAAACTATACAAGAATTCCTGTGGGTTGTATATTGACCTAGGAAACCACAAACTAACATCATTTTTGTTTTTATTGTATTTTTATTTATTTTGTTAAGTATTTCTTAATTACATTTTAATCTGATTCAGCCCTCACTAGATTGTTGCAGGCCATGTTTGACATCTCTGGCCTACTTTATTTAAAAAGTTTGTTTAATCACTTTGCCACTGTGCCATTCGTTAGAACTCAACCAGTCTCATGGAATTATTGGATGATGCCTAAGGAATAGGAGATGACAGAAACAAAATCCAATGCAAAGAGATATGGATCATAATGATTTACTTTTGCATAACACTTTACAATAGATTTAAAAAATCCTATAGATATTTATACATACTCTAAATCAAGGACAATTAAACAGAATATGGTTTAGGTGCATGAATACTTGGACATCAAAGACTCATAGTGGTGGTACTAAAAAACTTATATGCAGCCTTTCTATTTCGTCTTGTTGACAGTGTACAGTATGCTGCTATACAACCAAATATTTCAATGAAATTACATTCTTTTCAGTAAATTTAAATTTAAACTTCTGTACTAGGCTGAATGAGCAACTAGATGGCACAGTGGATAGAGTACTGGGATTGAATCAGGAAGACTCATCTTCCTGAGTTCAAATCTAGCCTCAGACATTTACTAGCTGTGTGATCCTGGCCTAGTCACGTAATCCTGTTTGCCTCAGTTTCCTTATCTCTAAAATTAGATAGAGAAGGAAATGGCAAATCAGGTCAGTCTCTTAACTAAGAATTCCCCCCTTCCCCCTAAAGCCCTAAAAGTTCTGTAGTTGGGTTAAAAAAATCAGCTGTACTAATATGGGACAGGCAAGTATAGCTAGAAAATAGTTTCTGTGGAGAAGACCTAGGTTTTTGTTTTTTTTTTTTTAGTAGATATGAATTCAGAGTAGATCAGTGGTATGACAGGTGTTCCCCAAAAAGCTGTTAAGCTCTTAGACTTATTTAGAGGTACAGCATCCAAAATGAGACAAGTGATAGTTTTGTGACATTCCACTCTGGAACATTCTCACTTTTGTGTGGTACTTTTAAGAAAGGGCATTTGCAAAATGAAGCATATTGAGTAAAGACTAGTCTGGATCTTTTAGGGGCTCAAGAACATGTTCCATTGAAGCAACTGAGACTGTTTACTGTGAAAAAGAGAAGATTTAGGGCTTCATGATAATACTCCTCAAGCATGAGCATGGTTGCTATGTGTAAAAAGGATTTGATTTGTTTTGTTTGGTCTGAGACCAAAATTATGGAACAAATGAGGAATGGGGAATGCGACCAGAATTTGTATTTCAGCTTAAATATGGAAAAAACTTCTTAAAGATTGGAACTACCTGAAAGTAAAGCAGGCTGCCTATCTTACGAGGTTGTAAGTTCACTTTGACTGGAATGGAGGCTAGATGTCCAGTTATTAGAGAAATTTTAGAGTGTTACAGGTTTTAGTTGGTAATAACTGAGATCCCTTTCTATTTTGAGAGTCTATGATGTTGTATCTTATTCACTGCAGGGCTCCAATGACTAATATGAGTTTATTGGGTTACTGTGTAGAGGCGTATTGGGATTTCAGTGAGAGAAGTGACTTAAAATAAGGACATGAAGTGAAACATCAGACATCAATGGGAACATCCTAATAAAGGGACTTTGAGAGGTTCTTTTCAAATAAGATACTATCTTTTTTTTGGTATACCAGTAAGCCCTCCTACTTATAATAGTTAATAGCAGAAGGCTTTAATTCTTCCATCACTTTTGCAATAGAAGTGAGAAGCTGGATGTCATTCTTCCTGGAATCCTTCTCAACCTACACCTACTTCTGTACTTCTGCGTTTTTAATCATTGTTTCAAATAGCTTTTGAATTTATAAATCTATGATACTAGGACATTTAAACCAGAAATAAAATCCATGAACGAATATTAGATCTATGATATGCGGTGCCCTTTGAAACCTTCGCTTTGCTCTTAACAAATCCCCTTTCATCTACAACTTCTTCCAAGAATCAGAGAATTGCATAATCCAATTTGTATCAAAATCAGTGAGTCATATCTGCAGCATTTCCAACAAATAGTCACTGAGTCAAGACCTCTGGTGAACAGGGATTCACTCTCCAAGGCAATCCACTCCTATTTTAGACTACTCAGTTAAGAAAATTTTCCTTAAGTTGAATTGAAATTGACCTTATTTATTAACAGCCACTCCTTGGATCTAGTCTTGCTCTTTGGGGCCAACAAGAAGGAATGTTTTCCTCATGATAATCTATAAAATATTAAAACTGCTGATACATTGTCTCCTGAGTTTTTTTTCTACATGCTAACCTTAATCGATTATTGTGTGACAGGATTTTGAGGCCTCCCTTAATATCCCATTCATTTTGCACTGGATTCTCTCTAGCTTATCAATTTCCCTCCTATAATGTGGTGTCAAGAATTATATGTAGTAGTCTAGCTCTGATTTGTCTACAATGCAGTAATACAGGAGGACGATTATCATCACCTTTACACTTTTATAAATGTAGCCCAAATGTAAATTAGATTTTTTAACTGTCATATAAAACTGTTGATTCCTATTGAGCTTGTATATATTTCACATTTACTACTTTTGAAGCCATTCTGTAGTTCTTTGCTACTACAAAAAGAATTTATCCAATAAATATTTTGAAACCATGGAAGTACTCCTGAGATTAATATGTCTGTTCTCTATGAATTACCTTACCAGATAGGTACACTGGACACAGAGTAAGTTTGTTTGCCAAAAGGGACCAATCAGGAGCCCACAATGAACCAAAGTCTCTTATTTTCAGACACCTTTGATGGTATTGACTGGCTGACCTTGATGAGCTTGAGCCCCTCTCTCTGTCCCCCCAACTGATCCAAATTAACCTTCTGGTCAACTGTTCCTGCAAAATATCCTGTGTCTGTATTGCATTTATTTCTGGGAAAGATTGCCCATTCTTTTTCCTAACCCCTTCCTGAATCTTTCCTTTGTGGTTTTCAAGCATAAATCTCCCTTGCCTCTCCTGGGTTGTGGGTTCATTTGTACTTTGTATTGGGGTGCTTTGGCACTAGTGTCTGATTTTCCTCCTAATAAAACTTTTCTGCTTTCAACTCAGCTTGGACTCCTCTGAATTTTGAGGGCTAGACTTTGTCTGGTTAATATAACCCATCAGTCTTTTCTTCTTTCCTTAAAAAAATCTTTCTGGAGTATGAGCCTCCTATGGTATTAGCAGGGTCAAAATAAACACAACTTAGAGACTTTCCAGAATGAGTAGACCAATTATATACAGCTCTACTAACAGTGCACCCATGTGTTCATTTTCCTTCAGCCCTTCCAAAAACCATCATTTTGAGGTTTTGTCATCTTTGCCAATTTAACAGGTAAGAGATGGAATCTTAGACTTGTCTAGGTCTGAGAGCAATACATCGAGGACCTCCACTATTATAGTTTTACGCTCTATTTCTCTCTGTAATTTAATTTATTTTGCTTTAGATATTTAGATGATTTGCTATTCAGCAAATATTGATATTAATTCATGATTTATCATGCCATTAAACATACTACAGTTTTTCTGTTTAACTTTTTTAATCAAGTCTGTTTTTATTGATGATTTGTCTGAGATGATGATTGCTTCTTTTGCTTTTTTTTAGTATATCTGAAGCATGAAAGGTTTTGCTTTAGTCTCTCATTTTACCTCTATACTATTGCTCTTTTAGGTATGTCATTCAGGTAACATTCTTGGATTCTGCTTGCTAAATCATTCTGCTATTCCAGTTGCATAAGTCAATTCATCCCATTCACATTAATAGTTATAATGGTTAATTTTCTATTCTCCTCCATCATATCCTTTTATACTTTCCCCTCTTTTCATCCCCTTTCTTTCTTAAGAATTTGGTATTAAAAAGGAATGTGTTCAACACTGATGAAATATTTTATGTTAATGGATTCCTTTGAATTGCTTTTCTTCTTTTCCCCTTACCCAGTCTTCTATCATATACTTTCTTTTTCTTCATATTCTATCCTCATGACTTATTTCTCCCTGAATCTATCTTTTTCCCTAATCTTCTCCCCTTTCCTTCTCTTCACCTGATTCCCTGTTAAGTTTAATGTCCTTACACACCAAACTCTGTCTGAACGTGTACATGCCTCTGCATGTGACTTCAACTCTCCACTGTCTGGTTCAGATAAAAGAAAAGTTCATATATAGCCTCCTCTCTGAATTTTTTCCTCCATGTATATATAATTTTATGTAACTGGATTGAACAAGATAGTATGTTTCACCACCATCCTCTGTCTTTCTCCCCTAGGGTATTCCCTTTTCTTTCCTGTTTTTTTTTTTTCTGAAGGTCATTAAAACATACAAAGTTACTTCCAAGGCTTCTGTCATATTTATTATCTTGATTACTTTAGAGGACAGCTTTCTGAGAGGACACTTGTTTCTTCTTTCCTTATTACTATGTAAGCACTTCCTTGTATACTGTCTCCAATTGCTCAAATGTGTCTATTTTTCCATGTTTCCCTTGCCTTCTACTCAGTTTCACGATTCTTTATCATGAATACTTGGGAGTCCTCTACTTCATTTTTTTCTTCTGTAAGATTATAACTCAGGGTAGTTTATTCTTAATTATAAGCCTTTATCCTTTGCCTTCTGGATACCATATTCTCCTGTCTGCTAGGTAATAGTAATAACTGCTAGATTTTGTGTGATCCCAATTAAGGATCCTTGATATTTGAATTTTTGTTTCTGCCTCCTTTCAGTAATTTTTTCTTTGTCCTGAATTTGTGTTTTAGATTCTATATATTTCATGGAGTTTTCATTTTGGAATTACTGATGTCCAGGTCCTAATTCTGTATGTTTCTGCCCTATTTTAGGGTCAAAGCCATGAAGCTGTAAGCTCTGAGCTTACGTGGCTAGATCATGGTCCAGTTTCATGTCTCTCTGCCCCAGGGCACACAGTGGCAGGCTTCAGGCTTTACTTCTCACTCTTGTTCCATTTTCTCTAAGGCTTTCATAAATTGTGTTCTCAGAATTCTTCTGAAACCCTCAGGATTCTGGCCATCTCTTTGTGTAGACCCACGTTGGTGAAATGCGCTTACCCTTGAGTTTCTCAATTACATCTTAATCTAGTATTCTACATCCTTCTTGGAATATCTGGGAGAGAACTGGACCCATGTATTTTCTTTTTTTGTTCTACCATCTTGAGGACAGCACCATACCAACTTTTATATAGTTATTTGTGTGTGTATTATTCTGCTATTTAATTGTAAGCTACTTACAGACAGTCATTCTTTGATTTTTCATTTTTGTGTCCTCAGCACTGAACACAATGCACTGTAGGTGCTCAAGAAATATCTATTGAATTTACTAAATGGAATTTATTTTTGAAGTGTTTATTAGAGAGCTTAAGGTAAAGAGAGCACATGCAATTAATACTATTTGAAAATCTTTAAACATATTATGTACTGCTTTCACTTTAGGCATAATTTTCAAATGGCAGTGGTAACAACATACTAATTTTATATCATGCCATGGGTAAACATTCTAAAAATGTGAGGCACTGTTATCTCTTTAGCCCAGTGCATGGAGAATTAGGGTCTAATTTAACTACCAATACTATTAGCATTTCAGAAGTTAATTCTTTCCAGTGCTTATTATATCATTCATAAATATGATTCAGTATCTCTGTTCCTTTATGAAGCACAATTCCCCTCATTTTGATTATATTAGGGAAGAGAAGGTTGTTCCTTTCAAATATAATATGACCATTAACTTTTTTTCCCTCTTTTTTCTAGTAATCACAGATTACCTACAGCATCTGGAATTGTCCCAAGGTTCCTGCAGTAAGTCATTCAGGTAACTAGTTTATTTTATGGGTCTGTTTTTATACACTGTCTGAATAAAGTACTATTATGCCAATTATTTTTCCTTGAAAATCTGATTATCAAATTATTATGTATAAATCAATTCGTTCAGGATAAGAATACTGACTGATGAGAGTATGTCTCACTAACCAACACTTTAAGGTATTCAAAATATAGTTCCTTGTATCTGTGGGGTTCAAGGAAGTAATTTAGGTATGAAGATACTAATTTTATTTCTTCATTTTGACTGGAAATCAGAACAAAATCTTTCTAAGGGCATTATTTCTGAAGTACAAAGATCTAATGTCATGTTACTGTTCTGTTATTTTGACTCAAACCACCTTTGTGTGGTTAGATAAACAGGGTCATCACTAACTCATAAACACAGTAAATTCATACATATGTACCCTTAGATGAGGATGAAAAGGTTGTGGTCTGGTTAGTCATAGCTGTACACTGTTTGATTTTCCATTATGATAGGAAGCTCAAATCCAAATAGTGTCAATTAATAATCCAACTTGTAAGTAATTTCTTCTTTCAATTTTTAAAATTATAATTATTAGCACATACGAAACCAAGATAAATTCATTCTAGGCTTGCTGACAGACACATTTCAGATGTCTTAATGTTTAACTTCTACAAATTGACAGTATTCTAGAGCAAAGGAGAACTATGGGAAATAAGAGTTAAACATGACATTTCTGGCTACACACTGTAAACACTCAGCTAAATATATTTGTGTATATGTTACAGGGATCAATTTATTCAAGATGAGAGAACTTCTAGTTCTTAGACCTTTTTCATAATTGACAGCTTTTTCTGTTTGAAATCCAGCATCTTTCTTTGGAAGGGTTCAATGTATTTTGCAGCAAAAACTGAAATTTTGAGAAAAAAGGTACTTTACTTTCAATTTCACATTATTTGAAAGGAGATTGTGTTATGAATTTTATTTGAAACCAAATTTAATATCTGAAAACCTGTAGACCACCCCTGGGTAGAGACTATGGCTAGATCCATTCAATAATCATTGTTAAAAATTTTTTTCCTAAACATATCTTGGCAAATTCATATTCCTGAAATATTATGTTTTAGAGTTTGGCAGGAATCCCAACATTTTGGTCCTCAAAGTACATATACTGATAGTGAGCTATAAAAGTCAAGTTTGAATCTTATTCAGGAGCTCAAGGAATATGAAACTATTTTGTCTGCATTCATTCTATAAAAGTCACTGAAGGAAAACAAAATATGTTTCCATCTAAGATGATGTACTCACCTTAGAGGAGTGGGGCCCAAGTGAGCAAATGTGCATAAAGTAAAACCTTGTATTATAAATGAGGATGTTGATGGTACCTGATGACAGAAGTTATTCACTTAGATTGCTATGAGAAAATATGCTTTAAAAATTTTGGTCAGTTCAGTCAACAAGTATTTATTGAGTACTTGCCTGGTGCCAGACACTATGCTGGAGATAATGAGGCCAAAACAATGCTTTCCCTCAGGTAGTTCATGTCCTAATGAAGGAGACAACATGTAAATACATAGGTATAGACAAGGTATATATAAAGTAGATGGAAGGTAATCTGAGAGGGGAAGGCATTTATAGCTAGGGAGGATTGAGAAAGGTTTCTGCTGCAGGTGGAATATGAGTAGATCTTGAGGAAAACCAAAGAAATTGAGACTGAATTGAGGAGGGGAGGGGATTACAGGAATAGGGGGTAGCCAGTTTAAAAACTTGGTGACAAAATGGAGTGCTATGTTTGAAATAGGCCAATGTAGCTGGATCATAGACTATGTGGAGGGAAGTAAACTGTAAGAAGACTGAAAAAGTATGAAGTATAAGTTATCTAAGGCTTTCTTATTTGATCATGGAGGAATAAAGAGTTACTTGAGTTTATTGATTAGGGGTCAAGGGTAATGACATAGAAAGACCTTTGTTTTGGGAATACCACTTTGGAAGCCAAGTGGAAGATGAATTGAAGTGAAGAGAGACTTGAGCCAGGAAACCAATTAGAAGGCCATTGTAATAGCTCCAATTAGAGGAGATGGGAACCTGGATTAGAGCAATGGCTGTGTAATCAGAGATAAGGAGATATATATGAGAGATGTTACAAAAGAAAAAACAAGAGTGGGTTATAGATATGATATGTGGAGTTGAGTGCCAGTGAGCAGTTGAGGATGATACAAAGGTTGAATTGGTAGATGACTATAAATATGCTGATAACCTCAAAAGTAATGAGGTATTTGGGAAGAGAGGTTGGTTTTGGGGAGAAGATAATGGATTCTGATTTGTAGATATTGAGTTTGAGATGTGTATGAGATATGTGGTTCCAGATATGCAAAAGCAGTTGGTGCTGCCTTTGTCATACTCTAATTTAGGAGACACTTGGGATCAGTATTCTGGGAATCATCTGCATAGAGCTTCATGAGAGTTATAGGATCATAAATGAGAAAGTATGGGATGAAAAGGAGAGCCCAGAACACAGCTTTGGGATACAACCACCATCAGTGGGAGTGACCTGGATGAAGATTCAGCAAAAGAAAAGTAGTCAAACAGATAGAAGGAGGACAACCAGGAGAGATTAGTGTCACAAAAGCCTAGGGAGGATACTATCCAGGAGGAGTTCAGCAGTTCTGCAGAGAGGTCGAGGAGAATTGGAATTGAGAAAAGACTATTAGATTTGGTTATTAAAATGCCATTGGTTACTTTGGAGAGAGGAGTTTCAGTTGAATGATTAGATGTGACACCAGATTGTTGAATGATTAGAAGAAAGTGAGAAACATAAAGGCCCCAGATGTAGATGGCTTCTTAAGGACTTTAGTTTTGAAGGGAAAGAGAGATATAAAACAATATTAAGTTTTTTTTAAGGATGAGGAGACATGGACATATTTGTAGGTAGTGGGGAGGGAGTCAGACAGAGATATTGACAATAGAGAGAATGGATTTGGTAGAGGGGACATATGTTGGAGAGGATGGGATGTTAGAGGATCAAGGTACATATTGAAAGATTTGCATTGGCAAGGAGAATGAACACATGAACCTCTTCCTCTGAGGCTGAAATAAAAGGAGATGGGGGGAAGACGCTTGAATAATATGAGATGAGGAGAAGATGGAGTTTTTCTGAGGAAAGCCTCATTTTTGGGGGAGCAGTTAAAGTATATGATGAAGTCTTCAACTGAGAGAATTAGGGAGGGATGCAATGGAAAGCTTAAGGAAAGACAAGGTTCAGAAGAACTATTGTGGGGAAGGAAATATAACGTTGATTAGGGAGGATATGAGTAAGGGAGGGGAGTATAGTTAGTGAAGGAGTGATGACTTGTAAAACAACTGACAGGCAGAGAGAATGAAGATGGGTAAGAATAAAGAACAAATTTAGGGGTTATAATACCTAAATGAAGTGGAACAATCAAAGATTATGATCAGATAATGGCATTTTGGGTTTCATGAACATGGAAGTGGATTATTTGTGGGTGATGATACAATCAAAAGTTATGGCCATCTGAATGTGTAGTTCAGGTAAGGCAGAGCAATAGGTCGTGGGAACTGAGTAGTATGAGAAACTGGGAAGCTTGGGTATTTAAGAGACCTAATATGTATGTTGAAGTCCCCTGAGAGGTGAGCAGAAGTTGGGGTAGAGAGAAACATTGTAAGTTAAGTACTGAACTCATTCAGGAAGGAAGGAGAACCTCCTTGGGATTTATAGATAATGGCCACAAGGATTTGGATTGAGTAGTAAATTTGGGTAATGTGACCTTTAAAGGGAGAATTGTTGATTCATTTTGGTAAAAGGATAGTCTAGTAGTGGTAGAAAGGAGCCCTGACCTCCCTACTTTGACAGGTGATTTGGGGGGAGGTATGTGTGTATAAAAAGAATAGCCAGTTATGGAAAGGTTGTTAAAGGAATCATTATAGTCAGGAAGGAACCGAGTCTCTAGTGCCTAGAGATGAAGGAGTGAGAAAGGAAGAGATGAAAGATGAAATGAAGTGTGTTAATTATAGAGCAAGTATTTCAGAGGAAATTTTGTATACAGGTGGAAGTGGAATAGAACCTTGGGAGAAGGGTATGGGAATGTGGTAGATGGGAGTAAGGGATCAGGTAGTTAGGTATGGGGAACAGTGTATACATTGGCAACTGTGAGTCCAGAATCACTAGAACAGGGAGAGTAGGAGATGGGAATGTACATTGAGGAAAAGGAAAGGACGTGAATAAGGATTTATATAGTGCCTATTGTAAGGTACTGTGCTAAGCACATTTACAAATGAATATAGGCACAGTATCAGTGCTTTAGAGAGAGGACTTTTGAGAGAAATATGTGATTAGACCTCCCTTGAAGTACAACTTTGTGGAAGGTGATGGTGATATTAGATCCTAGGAGGCCCTTGGAAGCTCATCCTTTAACAGGACGGCGCTGGAAGAGGTATAGGAGTCCGGTCAGGAGATTAGGGCTGGGCTCAAAGTGGATGGTCTTATTCTCAGGCAGCAGGTATTAAAGAAGGCTCTGGATCAGGGTTAAAGAAGTTAGTAGGCATGTGGTAGGGGTCTGGTCCAGGGGAATCTGGGTGACAGTTTTGTCCCATGCCTGAAAAGGCTGTGGAGCAGAGTCAGAGGAAGCATGGAGATGAAATTACTTTTATTTCTGTATTGAATAACATTCCTTTTGAACTGATCTTCCTTGTTAATTTATCTGCACTAGTGAACTGAATCAGACATACTCAATCCATACGTGTTATTAAAAATAGCTCTGGTTATTAACATTTGACTGGGAGTAAAGGGAGTGGAAAATGGGAGATTAGCTTCTTTTTTACGAATGAAAAGGATTCTTAGGGACTTGCTTTTGATTTTACTCAGGAATGAAACTCTGGGAAACAATTTCTTATTTAAATAAAGGGATTTTTATGTAGCTCTTAAATCTTCTCAGGTTCATTTGTCTTGTAGATTAGTTTCCTCCATATGTTTACTGTCAGCTAACAGATTAGAATTGATGAGCTGTGTGGAAATGTTTTGTCATGTTGTAATTCTTACTTTTTTGACAGCTGTTTGATTTAATTGAACTCCTCCAAATACAAGATGAGATGGCTATTTACTATCATACTCATGTTCTATTTGTCCATGATACATGGGCAGAGGGAGAGCCTTTTGAGTAATATTGAACATTGTGATGCTAAACTAAGTTCATGGGAGATTTCAACCTGACTCAATTTGACTTATTATAGTTTGTTGAATTTTACCTTATTTGATACCTTAGTTCATTTAGGTTTCTGAAGTTAAAAGTAATGAGCACATCTCCCTTCAAGGCCATAAAGCATTTCTTAGGATATATACATATATACATAAACAGTTTGTTATTGTTCAGTCATTTTAGGTGTTTTCAGTTTTTTGTTGGACACTTTGTGACCCCATTTGGGGTTTTCTTGGGAAAGATTCTGGTGTGGTTTGCCATTTCCTTTTCCAGTTCATTTTCCAGATGAAGAAACTGAGGCAAACAAGATTAGGTGACCAGGGTCACACAGCTAGTAAGTATCTGAGGTCAACTTTGAATTCAGGTCTTTCTGACTCCAGGCCTGACATTCTATCTGCTCCACCACCTTGCTGCCCTCATATATACTTACATATCCATATAAGTTTTATTATTTCTTTGGCATGTAATATCTTTGTATGTATCTATATATGTATTAATACCTATGTGTGTGCATATGTATGTACATACATATATGTGTATATATATATACATGAGAGGCAACTAGATGGCATGGTGCTTAACTTGGATTCAGTCAAAACTGAGTTCAAATCTTGCCCCAATCATTTATTAGCTTAGTGATCCTAGATAAGTCACCTGACTTCTATCAGTTTGTTTCTTCATCTGTAAAATAGGAAGAATAACAGCACCTAACTCATTGGGTGATTGTGAGGCTCAAAAGACATAATATATGTAAGGTACTCTCCAAGTCTTAAAATGTTATAGAAATGTAATCTGTTATTATTATAATACACATATTATTCATACCCCATTCATGCACCTTACTCCCTATTAATATAAATGGGAAGATGCTCTAAGCCCTGATACCTTTATCAAGTAAACACACTTTGACTGAGTTAGAATCAATCAATGGAAGGTTTAAGCTATGTGTGAAAAAAATCCAGGTATTTTTATTGAGTGAATGAATCAATAGAAGGCATAATGGTGTTTGTACAAGTCTATAACCATTTTGGGAGAGTGTAGTGCTTGGAGCCTTTGGATGAAATCAGATAATGAAATGTATTGGGAATGGTTGAAGAGAATCAGCCATACTCTATGGAACTTAGATAAAACAGCAAGTCAATTTGGAATCCCACATTCTAACAGCAGATTGGCCTGGGGTGAAGTGACTCAAGCAGCCCTATAAGAAATTGTTTGGGAGTGGGAAGAGGAGAGGATAGAGAGAACCTTTTTTCTCCCCAACCCCCAGACAAGAGCGCTTGTGAACTTTAAAAAGTCATAGCATTTGGATGGGCCATTGATGTCGGTAGCAATTTTACCAGAATAGCAGTGACTAATGCCAGTATCTGCATTGGGAGCCAAGGACAAATGGAAGACAGACAGCCTCAGGACTTTATTTGGAGCCCAGATACATCCACTTAAATGGAACTTCATAGCATCTCCAGTAAAGGAGAAAAGGACTTCTACCCAATCATATATGCTTTGAGCTTGGCCCCACTTTCCCTTGGGATCTCTTTTTACTTGTGGGACAATATGGTACAGAGTTTTGGTGGATGTTTTGTATCTAATATACCACTTTAATAAATAACTTTAATTTTTTAAAAAACTTTTTTAGTTCCAAATTATTTCCTTCCCTCTCCTCCCTCCCTGATTCATTGAGAAGGCAAGAAAAATGAAGCACATTGCAAAGATTATAAACAAATAAAACAGCTATGTGGCACAGTGTATAGAACACTGGGCTTGGGATCAGGAAGACTTATCTCCATGAGTTCAAATCCAGTCCTAGACACTTAACTAAACCCTGCTTGCCTCAATTTCCTTTTTTGTAAAATGAGCTGGAGAAGGAAATGGCAAATCACTTCAGTATCTTTGCCAAGAAAATCCAAAATGGGGTCGCAGAGTTGGATACAACTGAAAAAGACTTAACAAAAACTAGAAACAAATTTATGCATTAGTCAAGATCCAAGTTAAAAAAAAATGTATGTGTGGGAGAGAGAGAGAGAGAGAGAGAGAGAGAGAGAGAGAGAGAGAGAGAGAGAGACAGAGACAGAGACAGAGAGACAGAGACAGAGAGACAGAGACAGAGAGAGACAGAGAGAGAGAGAGAGAGAGGAGAGGGAGAGGGAGAGAAGAATGAGGAGGAGGAAGAGGAGAAGGAGAAGAACATATATTTCAGTCTGCTTTCTGAATCTATCAGTTCTCTCTCTGGAGGTGGTTAGCATCTTTCACTGTGAGTCCTTTGGAATTAGAGTTCATCATTATGCTGATCAGTTACTAAGTTTTTCAGAGATTATCATCTTTACAATATTGCTTTTAATGTATAAATCATTTTCCTGATTTTGCTTACTTCATTTTGCATCAGTTCATACAAATTTTTTCAGGTTTCTCCAAAACCATTCCTTTCACCATTTCTTACAGCACAATAATATTCCATCACATTCATATACTATAACTTACTTAGCTATTCTCCAGCTGATGGGCATTCCTTTAATTTCCAATTCTTTGCCACCACAGAAAGAGTAACTGCAAATATTTTTGTACATATAGGGCTTTTTTCTCTTTCATTGACCCTTTTAGAATATAGACCAGGTAGTGGTATCACTGGGTCAAAGGGTAAATGTGGTCTAATAGATTTTTGGCCATAGTTCCAATGTTCCATAGTTCCAAAGAATAGTTGAACTAGTCCACAGCTCTACTAATAGCACGTTACTGTATCTATTTTTTCCACATTGTCCTCCAACATTTACTATTTTCCTTTTTTGCCATCTTAGTCAATCTGATAGGCATCAGGTGGTACCTCAGAGTTGTTTTAGTTTGCATTTTTCTAATTGTTTGGGATTTAGACCTTTTTCATATGATAATTAATAGCTTTGATTTCATCCTCTGAAAATGACCTAAGGATATCCTGTGACCATTTATCAATTGAGAAATGGCTCTTATTCTTATAAATTTGACTCAGTTCTCTAGATATTTTAAAAATGAGACCTTTATCAGAGAAACTTACTGTGAATGTTCTCCTCCCCTGCTAGATTCCTACTTTTCTTCTAATTTTAGATGCATTGGTTTTGTTTGTGCAATCCCTTTTTATTTTATATAGTTAAAATTATGCATTTTACTTCCTGTGAACTTCTCTATCTCTTGCTTGGGCATGAACTTTTCCCCTTAAAAAAGATTGGACAAGTAACTTCCACAAATTTGCTTATGATAATACCTTTTATATCTAAATTACATATTCATTTTGAGCTTATCTTGGTATACAGTGTGAGGTGCTGGCCCATGTCTAGTTTCTGCCAGACTATTTTCCAGTTTTCCCAACAGTTTTTGCCAAAGGTTCTTGCTGTATTATCTGAGAACATACTGTGTACTTAATCTGATTCACTGATAAAATTCTCTATTTCTTACTTAGTACCAAATTATTTTGATGATTACAGCTTCATAATATACTTTGATATTTGGTGTTGCTAGATCCCCCTTTTATTCATTTCCCCTCATCAATTCCCTTGACTTTTCTTCTTTTAGATGAATTGTTATTTTTTCTAACTCTATTTTTTTGTAATTTGGTTGATATTAAACCAAATAAATTAATTTAGGTAGTATTTTCATTTTTATTATTTTGACTTTTTCTACCTATAATCAATTCATATTTTTCCAGTTATTTGAATCTGTCTTTATTTGTGGGAAGAGTGTTTATAATTGTGTTTATATAGTTCCTGTGTGTCTCTTGGCAGGTAGATTCTCAAATATTTTATACTTTCCATATTTATTTATATAGAATTTCTCTATCTCTGGATTTTTTTGGTAATATAGAGAAATACTGATGATTTATATGGGTTTATTTTATATCTTGCAACTTTTTATAGTTTTTGTTTCAACTTTGTTGTAGTTGACTCTCTAGGGTTCTGTAAGTAAACCATCATATCATTTGCAAAGAGTGATAATTTTGTTTCCTCATTGCCTATCCTTATTCCTTCAGTATCCTTTTCTTGTCTTATTGCTATGCCAGCATTTCTATTACTACACTTAATAGTAATGAATGAAATGAATAGTAATGATGAAAGACTTCTATCTTATCTCTATTATACACAATGCTTACTGTTGGTTTAAGCCATGTTACTTACTGTTTTAAGAAAAGCTCTGTTTATTCCTGTACTTTCCAGGGTTTTGAATACAAATGGGTTTTGTATTTTGTCAAATGCTTTTTTCTTTTTGCATCTCTTGAAATAATCATATTTTGTTTTGTTGTTCATGTGGTCAGCTATACTTATAGTCTTCCTTATATTGAATTAACTCATATAGATATTTAATAGCTAATTACCTTTTGCTACCTAATTGATACAGAGACTCATGGACAGTGTTAGTAGAAGTCATTCCAACACTTCAGGGTTACTCCCTAGAACCCTGAAGGTAAAGGTTGTCAGCTGTTCTTCAGGGACTTTTTTTTTGCCAATGCAAGTAGTGAAGTAAGATGCAACCCAGAAGAGATGCTACATACACACACACACACACACACACACACACACACACACACACAGAGTTGGGATAGGAGCTGGACCTGTGATTTAATCATCTGCTATTTCCTCTTCATTTCCCATCAGGATTCTGCTTGGTTTGGACCCATGAATATCATGTTCCCTGGTAACTTCCCTCCACTATGTTTCAGTTTATTTTTGAGATTGTGAGGGCAGGGATTGTCTTTCTTTTTATTTGTATCTCAAGCTTTTAGCACAGTACCTGGCACATAGTAGATACTTAATATATGTTTATTGACTGTTGACTTTCTCTCAGATTATAAAACATTTTGCCAATGCAAGTTAACACATTTTTCTGCCAATTATACTATGAAAGAACTGCCTACAACACTAGGAGGCTAAGTGAATTGTCCAAAGTCATACAATCATTAATGTATTAGAGGTCAGACTTAAATCTGCATCTTTCTGTCTTTGAAGCCCAACTTTCTATCCACTACATTTAGTGGCCTCTCATATACATATATACACATGATATATACATAGACAGTTTGATATCCTACCCCAAAAAATTCACCAATTTTGGACATATTGAGTAATTCAAGTCAAGATGTCAAAGACACTCTGATTTCCTTAGGGTCACATAGGACCACAAAATCACAGATTTAGAGCTGGAAGGAAAATTATAGACCATTGAGTCCTACTGCTTTATTTTACACATGAGATAACTGAGGCATGGAGAGGTTGTGACTTTCACAGTGTTATATAGTTAGTAGGTATCAGAGGCAGGATTTGAACTATGGTCTTCTGACTCCAAGTCTAGTGGTCTATCCACTATTTTATGCTATCTTTCAATAATGAAACATTTCTTTCTTCCAGATTACAATCTGCTAATAATTACTAGTTTTAGAGAGTTCCCTGAGGTTCAGAGAGATTAACTTAACCAAGGTCACACAACTATTAAGTGTCAGAATTGGGATTTGAACCCAGGTCTTCCTATAGGGATTATCAGTGCCATTGAGGAGTTCTTACCATCCCTGTGGAAACTCTGAAAATATATAATTGGTCTTTTTGAATCTTGCACTTTACCCATTTTGAGGCTATAGTTCATGCCATCATTGTGAAATACTTCCATTAATGTAATGTTGGTCAGTCAGCTGAATGTGCTCCTGGTTATAATCCCTGCAGAATAGAGAAAATGCACGGATGAGTTTTCTCTAAGGTCAAATTGACTACTTGAATGTTACAAGCACAGCAATTGCAGAATGTATGGGGTGAATGCTGAGTAGGAAGAAGGTAGGCTAAATGACCTCTGAGATCCTTTATATTTTCAAATCTATTCTATGTAGGTTTATCTTTTAATAATTCCATGTATATTAATCACTTTATATTAGAGGCAATTACAGTTATTCCACCAGACACATTATAAAGTAATTGCTAAATATGTCACACACATATAGATCAAAGTTGAGAGAAGCTGATAAAAACAGAAAAGAGAGGGTAGTATTTCAATTAAAGGGGAACATGTAATGATCATCTTTCACATTCCTCTTTATTCCATGGTATGAATAAATGTTAAGAGGTTAACAAGGGAAAACCTTGTTTTTTTCTGTTGTTTAATGCCCATATTTGTAGCCAGTCCAATGTTTCATCTCATGCGTAACTCAAAACAAACCCAGTTAATAATGCTTGTGAAAAGAACCTGAACCTTTCAGAGTTTTTTGATTTTGTAAACAGTGTGTCCCGTCACACCCACTCCTATGCAGATCCCCTATAAACCTGAGTGCAGTAGGGGCTTCAGTGGAGCACAAATATGTTTAGTGAAGTTTGGGTACGCTATGACTGGCTTCAAGGGAGGGTGGTAGGGGAGCCTGGGCCAGTAGCCAACTTGGAAAATCTATGTAGTTTAACTACTTCTTTGATGTTTAACTTCACGGTGGCACTGTCAACCTTCAACTTGCTCCTATTCAACAAAAAAGTTTTGGTCTTAGGTTTATGCCATTAGGGAAGTCCCAGTTTTTCTACAGTTCTCAGAGAGTGAGCAGTCTTCTATCCCTTAACTCTGCCTGTCTCTGTGGGGCATCAGAGACTCAATCTTAGAGATGTATGGAGTTGTGGATTTATGTAATCAGGAACAGACTCTAGCTCCTCAACATACACAGAAGACCCTGCTGTACAGGTTCTTAGATCTGCATTTCTAAAGGGAAAGCAACTTTTGAGGGGTCAGCAATCACTTTAATCAAGCACATATATCATTCACTTAGTTCAGGGGAAAAAGTCAGCACCCTGAACTTCAGAGAAAATACAAAGAAATAAAAGTCAACAGACAGTGTTTCCAAACGGTCTGATCATAAGCAATACATACGTCACAGTCAACAGACAGATCCAGCTGTCTGACCATACGTAGTTACGAGAGAGAGAAGCACCAATATCTGGGTTTTCAAAGCCTTCTTAAAATGACTACCCAGAGTCTCATCTGACCATTTGGTCATGAAGAAACACTTCCAATGGATAAGCCCCAAAGTAAAACCTTACCTCAGAGTATTCCTACACTTTTCAGAGCCAGAGGGCATCACAACCCTTGAGAACCAGTGTGTAAGAAATTAACAAAAGCTGTGCCTCCCCAGTCAAGTTTTCCTAAATGGGCAGGCCCATGAATGGAAGATCTTTAACTCTCTGATTAGCATTGCAGCCTAATAGAGTATATATACTCTCTTTAGATTGTGAGCTCCTTGAGGGTAGGGACTATCTCTTGCCCTTTTTTGTATCCCCAGGATTTAGCATACTGCTTGGCACATAGTAGGTGCTTAATAAATGCTTATTTACTGACTGACTCTCAGCAGATGCACAGAAGCCTCCTTCACTATAGACAGTTCTTTTATATTGCCTTGCACAAAATAGGTTCTTGTTTATTTGCTGACTGCCTCTCAACAGAAGTATAGAAACATCCTTCACTGTACGTAGTGCTTTAACATGTGATATAGAATTGCTAAGCAAATACATTGTCCATAATGACAAGAAAACAAGGCACAAAAACACCTTCCTAACAACTGTACCCTTCTCACTCTCCGAGATCCCGGGGCCCTCCCTATAGTCTCCGGATTGATCCAAACCCAGGAGTTCAGGGAGGTTCAGAGTTGGAGCTGCTTTCTTCCTTGAGGTTGCCTTGCTGTGAGCAGGCAGAAGAGTGCCCATGAAATGCTTGCTCATACCTTCAGGAGCCTGATTTCAGATGAAGACACATAAACCTGGTCCTGGGACCCGTGGCCTTTCACCCTGGGGCACAAAACTCAGGATCCAGTGTGAGCCAGGACTCCATTGGGATTCTTAGGGACTTCTGGCCTTGGCTAGTCCACTTCAGAGATGGGTAAATGGACTCCTCAAGCGAGCACCATCATTTAGATCTGGCATCTCTAACCTCCAGCTGACACTACTTGCTGCAAATCTTATTGCCACTTGCTATAACTGTTTCCTTTCTACTTAGCCAGAAATTCTATTGCTCCCCATGATGGTGAAAAGGCAGCTACAGAGTCAGGGGTGTCATAGCAGTTTAGGCTAATGGATTTGGAGGAAGTTCTGGGTTCTAATTATGAATCTGCAACTTACTACCTAACCTCAGAACCTAGTACAATACCTGGAGCATAGTAGGTACTTAATAAATTATTGATTAATCAATCTGAATAAATCCCTTAATATACCTGTTAGAGCCAGAGCAGAGAAAACTCTTTAATCCCCTTCCGGATCTTTCATCTGACATAGCCTCTTCCTGGAGGGTAGTTCTACAGGCATTCCAACTATGTGACCTGGTGTGCTGCTATCCTTTTTTTCATCCTGGCCTTAGCCCTGCTTATAAGTGAATTTTTGATATTATAGTTATGCCTTGTAAATAAAACTTTAAAATTAGTTACTGTAGAGGACAATGGAGATAGTATTTGGTACAGAGAACACAGTCTTGGCCTGAAGTAAAGGAGGCCAGAATGGTGTACTGGACAAAGCAATGGATTTTTAGTTGAAGGACTTGAATTTTGTTTTTACATTTTGTGTACTGTTGGCTAAGACATTTAGCTTTTCTGGGCTTCAGTTTTCTAATTTGTGAAATGAGGAGACTGGGCTAAAATGACCTTTTGGGCCACTTCTAGTTCTAAATTTATGTTGCTATAAAGAAGTGGTTTTGAGAGTCTTGCTCTGATCCATGCTGTTTGATCATAGAGAACTCATTTAACCTCTCAATGTCCCAGGCAACTCTCTAAGACCATGGACAGCAGATGAATGGTGGGCGATAGAGTTTGTTATATTGATGAAATCCTCTATCTAGTAAAATAAAAAACAGATGACAGGTGTGACATTGGGGAAGAAAACATGTAATAAAGGAGCTTCCCTTACAACTGGGAAAGGGAACCCAAGAATATGTTTCCTGAGATATCTACATGCCACTGTTCAGACTGTGGGTGATATCCCGAGTAAACTTAACATTTTCTGCCAACGTTAATATCTCAATTATTCATTTAATTTAAGAGTGAATTTTAAATTGATTATCAGCTATGTTTAAGGCAGTTTTACATGAGCTGGGGTAAACGCAAAGATGAAGAAGGTTCAGATTAAAAGCTAATCTGAGAGATAAGACATATATAGAAATGACTGATCCAAGAAAGAATGTGATGAATGTCATTGAGACACGGATGGTATCCGTGACTGAAATATGCAAATGGAAGTATATCTTCTTCAAAATAAATCATTTTAATAAGAGGCATTGTACCAACTATAATAAGAAAGTAAAAACCTGTATGGAAGTTCATTAAAACTGAGTGAGGGTGGAAGCAAAATGAAGATAAAAGGAGAGAGAAAAAGAAGTGTCAGGATTGCCATATGGAGGATATGAATAATATATTTCTAATATGAAGTACAAAACTAGCACAGAGAGTCATAATGAGAGAAGTTAGCCAACTGGACATAAAATTGTAGATCTAGATAGGAAAGGAACATAAATGCTCATCTGGTCTCACCATCTAATTTTACACATAAAAAGAGTGAGGCCCAGAGCACTGGAATGACTTGCCCAAGGTCACACCAGTAGAAAATGACAGAGTGAGAATTTGAAGTTGGGTTCACTGACTCCAAGTGGAGTATTTTTTTTTTTTTGATCCATTTGATACAATGATGCTTCATATTTGAATGGAGGTTCAATTCTGCTAAGAGCAGTCAATTTATAATTTTTTAAATTTTCCTTGTCATTCATTTTATCTTTCGAAAAGGAAAGAAAATAATGAAGGGAATTGAGAACTGGGTTGGTAATAGAGAAGACTTGAAAACTGGAAAAAAAGTGATCGTGTTCTCTTAAACTTTGTGATAGTCAAGAAGTGGAATGATGAAAAAGACATGCATCCTAGACCTTGGGAATCAGATTTCAAAAATTTAAGGAAAAGATAGATATATTTCCACAGATGGAAGATACAAAAGGAACATTTAAAGAAACACATGAGTTTGCACCAAATATTTTCAAGTAAGTTTGATTCAAAAAGGATATATGAAAGAAGGGGCACATGACTAAAGATAATTATTACCAAAAATATTAAAAAACCTTGTAAAGATAGTGACAGGCCCACATTGAACTGAAGCTTGGGGGGAAAGGTGCTAAATGCAGCATAAGAGGTTCCTTTCAGTTGTGTTTGAGGTAAGAAGATACTTAACAAAGGGAAAGATAACCATTTAAGGAAGATGTTATAATATTGACAGATAACATAGAAGAGGCAGACTATTCAGCTCCTATTTTGCTTCTGATTTCTCCACCAAAGAAAATGAAATCTAGCAAGAATATAATAAACATCTGGAAGGAGTTGAAGACTATTTTGAAAAAGAAGACAGTAAGAAAACAGGTGCATTGAGAAAAGGGATTAGGGCTTTCTGTCTATTTCTTTTATCATTTTTGGCAGGAAACACTTTCTAAAGAAGGGAATTTTGTGGAAATGGCCATACAGAAAAATGAAAGACAGCCCATGCACAAAATTTATATATTTGGCAATAAATTTGGGATGAAGTTTTTGGCCTTTGGTCTCATGAAAAGGTAGAGAAACAAGACTTTTCTAAATTGGCACCCTAGATACTTTAATTGGGGAAATGTTCCACTGGATTTGTGGAAGTCTCTAGCTTTAGATACATTATTGATTCCAACAGCAGGGATCTAAGCACACAAAGAAATGGGAGATTCTAGAATTTTCATAAGGAAAATTCTTCTGAAATTGTGTACTTTTGCTCCCCAAATGAGTTATGATATTTTTTAACAGTTTCCCTGCCTTCGTAATCCTGCTTCGGATTTTTCTGCATTTTATTTGGTACAGAGCCAAGGCATTATTTGTTGTGTCCATTTCTGAATCTACTCTCTGAAACTCTTGAGCTTTGTAGTTAATTTAAGGGATAGGATAAAAGAAAAATAAAAAGATCTGAGGAGAGTCTGGCCCAACCTCTGAATGACCTCACTAAAGTTTATCACATACTGAATAGAAATGGCGGTCTGTTGTCATGGCCTTAGGCTGGGATCTATGAGACTACCTTATCTCTGTATTCTTAGAACTAAGGGATCTAGCCCTCCACATGTATTATATAGCATAGGAATGCAAAAATGGCAAAAGAGTTAGACAAAACAAAACACACCCCCTCAACTGAAAGATGCCATTAGGTCTTTTACATGATTCAAATACTTAATTTCATATTGAATTTTCTTGAGTCAGTCTCCATATTTGAACTTGTGACATGTGGGTGTCATTATCTTTACTTTGGTCTTTTGTTCAATACTTCATATATAGGGTCATATCCCAAAAATTTAGGCTATCAAAGCTAGTACTATACTGGGAAGCTTGAATTTAGAAGGTATTGCCATCTATGCAATGGATCAGCAGGCAAGTCTGGGGGCTAAACAAAAGGCTTCCATTATAATCCCTATTTGGATTATAAATTCAAATCTCAAATTCCAGACTACTTGCATCCCAGGGTTGGTAAGGGAACTCACAAAAGACTAAATAGATAGACACATATCTCAATTTTCATGAAGAGGGAAAAGGCAGATTCTGAAAACCATAGACCAGTAGATTTAATATTAATCTCCTGAAAAATTCTAGAAATCATTGTCAGGTAACTACTGTAGTTTCTATGCATTTAGAAAAGAAGCTAGCATGGATTCATGATGAGCAAGCCTTTCTAGACACCATTTTCTTTCTTAAAGGATTACTAGAGTAAGGATGGTCAGTGGATAGAGCACTGGGCTGGGAATCAGGAAGACTCATCTTCCTGAGTTCAAGTCTGACCTCAGGCACTTACTAACTGTGTGACCCTGGACACAGCTTGCCTCAATTCCTCATCTGTAAAATGAGCTGGAGAAGACAATGGCAAATCACTTCACTATCTTTGCCAAAAAAACTCAAATGGAGTCACAAGTAGTCAGACATGACTGAAAACTTTGATAGAATAAGGATAATGTCATAAAGATAGTGTATCATGATTTCATCAAACAAAAATGTCTCATATTCTTTGTGAGCTACATAGAAAAATGTGGATCAGAAAATTGTAGTTTATCTTCACACGAAATCTATGAAATAGCTAAGATTGATGAGTGGCACCATGAGATACTCCATGGGTGGTAGCCACATAAACTCGAACACCAATATATTAAGATAGAAGCAGCCAATGGATATCTGAGCCACCAAAATATGTTTTCATGAAAGAAGAGGTTGATGGTAGCGTTCTAACACTAGGTCATTGTCACCAGAAATGACAGAAAAATCACCCTTGGGACCCAGAAGTAGTGACCAATGCAAATATTTCAAGGAAATTATAGATATGGAACAATAAGGTCAGGAACATCTAGTATTTGCGATACCTAGAAAATTGCAATTGGGTAGCAAACCTCAGAAGTTTGCTGTTCTTCATGAACCAAGAAATAGTAAATACCTGTATGACAAATATAGATGCCAAAATAATGTTGAGAACTCAACAGATGACCTTTACTAGAACTGGAACATCATAACAGGCCAAACTGTTGCCCTCAATTACTTGGACAAAGCATTGACCTATAAAATAAATTTAACAGCGTTCTTAATGGAGGCTAATTTATTGAATGTTTATAACCTCTAAACTATGTGGAATGAAAAATGCTCAGAAAAATGGAGACCAAGTGGAAGAATTCAAAACCAGATGGGAATATGATGAACATATCATCCCTTTTATTCTATCAGCTACTAAAATTGTCCCATCTCTTGTCACTGAGCCTACAGAAGAAGCTTAATTCTAACATTTATGTTCAACAACAAAAAAAGCATATGTTACATTGACTTGTTCGACAGAGTGCCAAACACTGCAGGATGATGATTTGTTCTAGGGCCGTTTATATCTAAACTTCATCAATTAAGATGAGAAGGGAAAATGATGAAGATATCTCAACAAGACTCTAAGATTATACAAAAAAATCTATGGAATAGGATGCTTTTCAATAACAGTAAGTTAATAGTTCTCTTTGAACTTGGTTTTCATGGAAATATGTTTACTGTTGCTATTGGCCTGGTTTTAAGGTATTTTTTTTTCTCAGTGCTTCTATAAGATCTTCCTTCAGTCATTTAGGAATCTTGAATTTTATTAGGGTGAGTAGTCCTTTCAGTGACATGGATTTTGACCCTTCTGTACCTTTGTATTTATTAAGGCTTTTCTCTGTGAGTTAGAATGGTTTAAATTTGTTGACACTCTATGACTATCTTTCAGCATGGTGTCTTCCATAAACTTAGTCGCAACTGACATAGATCATCGATAGATTCATACTTGAATTTTTTCCAGCTTGCTATGATCTGTGAGGGTTTATGAACAGTTTTGCAAACCCAACCTCACCTTCATGACATTATGAGGCATTGGGAAATAACTTTAGAGGAAGTCCATGTGGACCCTGCCTGAGGAGTAATTGAACCTTAGCCACTGATATCTGAGTGGGACACTATGTTTTTTTGCTTCTTTCAGTCCAGAGTCCCTTGTGTCCCTAGTTTTGTGGTCCTTCTCTGACCTACACCCCATGAGGGATGAGAGAGAATGTCAGCGTAAGAGAATTTGAAGGACTGGGACCAGATTGACAGTTGTAGACTGGGGTAGTAGAGAAGGACCTTGCCAGATTGGACCATCTTTCCTATCACCCACTAACCTTTCCCCACAATCCCCTTGGGAGGGATACAGGATTCCTTTTCTCCCTTCCTGCTTTAGATAGTTGAATTTGCTGGGTTCCAGGTGCTTCAGACTCTGATTAAGGTCTTTACCTTACTTTCTACCAAGGTCTACATGACAGTCAGGCCAGCTAGTCCTAATTAAAAAGTTCATGTTTTGCATAGCCTAGAACCTTGTAGCTCTTGGGGCTGTGAAAATTTGAAATAGTCATTGGCTGGGCTAGGAATATCTAACTTTTTTTTAATTGTGCATTTCTCAAGAATTAATAGATTATATTAGTAAATTGGCATTTCGGGATTAGAAGCACTGGTATACTGTACAGGATGGCAACTACACTTTCGTAGTCAGGTCATTTCTGTTTGTCTTTCTCTGTTATACAGACATTACTCTCCTAAAATTACAATTTACATCATTCAAATGCAAATGATTTTCCAGAAACCATGGTCGGGTTGTTGTGCAAATCTTTCTGGGCAAGTGTTAGATTGATGTTCTAGTTATATGAAGATGAGAAAAAAGAGAGAGAAACTGAGTGGTACAGCTGATTCCAAGAAAATGTGAATTTGAAACTGAAGCTCATAGTGGAATGGATGGTATAATTATGTCAAATCCACATCTGTTTTTATTTTGCTGACTAATTCCCCTCTCGCCTTCTTTAAAGGAGATGTGACCTGGAGAATAAAATGCTCATTACCTTTTGCCTGCTTCACAATGTTTGAATCTATTCTCAAGTCAATGTGATTTAGAAAAAAAAAATCAAGGAAAGTTTTGTAGAACATAACAAGGTGTTAACTTTATTATGGAAACATCCTTATTTGTTCAACAGTGATATTGCATTTCAGGCCTTTATTAACCCATCTTGGAAAAGATCGAACTGTCCTTAAATCAGACAACTTTGCTTCAACTTCATCTGTGCTGGCAGAAAAGAAAAGTATTTACATGGTTTATAACATACTCCAGCTGTTCAATGGAAAAGAAGGTAAAGAGACTTCCAAGTAGAAAATTAGTGGTTTCATATCCCTAAGATGTGGGGAGGAAGAAAAAGAAAGGGGGAGTGGTGTTCAAAATTATTCAGTTTATATGCCCAGTGAGAACCTGAGGATGTTCTTGCTGGCCCACCAGGGAATTCTCTCACAGAAATTCTATGTTCCTTTGTTCAGGGTAGTTAACAAATATTTGGTGAATGCTTATTATCCTTTCTTGCTGCCATCTTTTTTTTTTTTTTTTGAAAAACTAGATCATTCATGTGGGGGACATGATATAGTGTGACTAGATAAAAGCCTTGCCTGGGAATTTAGGTGACTAGATTCCAGTATTGATTATCCAACCACTCTGTATAATGGGATAGCAGTGCCTGTCTATCTCTACATTATAGAAAGGTTTTATGGGCAAATTAAATAGCATAAGTAAAAATTCTTTGGATGTGTTGAAATGGGTGCTTAGACAACAAAGAGTATTAAAATTATGGATACCAAATCTCCAGCCTGGGATTAAGTGAATGAGTGAATGAAAAAGCATTTCTTAAGTACTTCCTATGGTGCACTGTTCTAAGTTCTAAAGATACAAATGGGAAAAGCAAAACAGTCCATCTCTCAAGGAATTCATATTTTAATTGGGAGAGACAACACATAAAAGAGAGTTCAGTTTCAGGGTGAATGAAAAGCTTTCACTTCCTAAGGGTTCAGTGTCAGAATGTATAGCAAGGCTCAGGGGTCTTTAGGGTCTACCAACAAATCACATAGCAAAGCATGGTGGCATGCAGGTCATTGCTCTTTGTCCTTTGTTCTGGAAGAGGACCATCATATGCATGATGCTATAACATGCAAATGAATTAGATATAAGTGAGGAAGGGCTATGAAAAGTCACCAGCCTCACTTTCTCCTCCAGAGCCATCTGGGTCTAGTGGCCAGGTATACATCAGGACAACTGGAAGGCATAGAGTCAGGGCAGAGTCCTTAGGGTTCTGATACAAGGTAGACTACCAAGTCATCCTACCAGTGTCAGCAATCATGTTAGCATTTCCACCAAGCAGCCACCCCATGAGATTTTGGCAGTCAAGAACAAAGGGAAGGCAAAGGTGGAAGGGAGCAATAAACTTTTGGAAGGAAGGTTTTAGATAACTTATAAAAGATAATAGAAGGAGTAGCTAATATGAAGTTTCTCCTTTGGTTAAAAAGGAAGATGAAGCTATATGACCTTGCGAAGCTAGAATAGAAGGACTGAACCTATTACTAATAAGAATCTCCAGTGTGAAGTACCAAGCCTATGCAGAAATGTGAAGACATCAGCATTTTTCTTCAGCACTTTCCTTCTGAGAGTTCCTCTCACTTCTTGTGCTGTGTCCTTGTCTCACATCAGGCATCTGTGCAAGGTCTTGTACCCTTTCTTCTTACAGGTACTCAGATAGTGAGCTAGGCAGGTGAGAAGTATCTGACAAGCTAATTCACACAAACGTACAACTGACAAATAGGATAATTTCCAGAGGAATTTGGCTATTCATAGAAATAATTTTATATCTCAAGGAATGATACTCTTAATAGCAGAATTTCAGGTACCAGAAGCAGGCCTGTGGAAGGAATTTGAAGATCAGGGCATGAAGTCTTCTCAGCTTCCTCCCTATTATGTCCTTAGCAGTTATTCCACATAATGTGTAAGACTCTTGTGGCAATCACCTTTTCCTCACATATTGCTGTACTGAAACTTTGCTTGAGATAAATATATATGTATAGGTATATTCTGTGACTTGCTGGGCTCATTTCTTTGAAATGTATTTCTTTCACCAGCACATTAGTGGTGGAGGGTCAAGCAATGGCTGGCCTCTGGCTCATCTGATTTGGCCACTAAAAAAAATATATTGCTGATTCTTTCTGCTGTCTTAATGACTGAATCAAATTTGCTATAGAGCAAAAATATGTAAAAGCCACAAAGTATAAAAAAGGAATTCTTAGTTTCTCTGATAACTAAGAATGATTCTAAATAAACACTTGGCAGTAAAAGGAGAAGAAAAGGGAACCAAGTTTCTTCCTAAATTTGCATTTGGCTTGGTGAGCTCAGTTTCTCTGCGTGCATGTTCTGTTTTTTCCTTCCTTGGTTCTTCTCTGTGAACTTTTGTTTAACAAAGAGAAATGGGCACCGTGCAATGAAAACATCGGCTGTAAATCATTTTTAGCTGGAGAATATTGCTGGTTGGAGGCTATAATTGGGCCCGTGGTTCTGAGAATAAGGAGGTTTGCCAGTATCTGAGTGTACCATCTAATTAGCTTGTAGAGAGAGACCTTGGGAGTGTTCAGGGGGCCAATTTTTGATTTCTATGGCTTTAGTTCTTCTCTGGTTCTGCAGGATCTGCTAATCTTTTGCCCTAGCTAACTGTTTGTTTGTGTAGTGAAATGCCTTAGTCACCACAGAAGTCACACTGTGGCACATGGAGAGCTTTTGAATGGTTTGAATGCTTGGCAGGCAAAAATATGCATACTTTGTTGCTTCAATGCAAAAGAATTGCATAGCATTCCTTTATATGCCCACAATTGCTTGGTACCTTGGCACTAACGTTATCTGCAAAGCCCAGGTGAATTTTGCAGGCTGCTTCTTGGATAGAGAGCAGTGTAAAACAAAACAAAACATAACACAACAAAACGCAAGCAAACCCTTAATTTGGTGACACAGAACGAATTATTTATTACTTTGTATACTTAAAAACTAATTTAGGGTTATTGTTACTTTAAAAAAGTAGAAATCTAATGTTAAAGGCTGTATGCTACCGAGTTGCATAATTTGAAATAACATTCTGGACAAAGCTTAGAATGATGTTTCAATGAATAGGTCTTTGAATACGAGAGGTTAAGAAGAAATCCCATTCTCCTAAGGAAAAAAAATGATGAAAATATGAAGCTTCCACAAGGTCACATAATTTCAAAATGAATGAATGAAAAATCACTTAAATAAGGGCCAAGTATGCTATGTGCCATTGTTCTAAATACTGGTAGTACAAATACAGAAGCAAACACAAGCTCTCTCAAGGGGCTTATAATTTATTTATTTTTTTAATAATTATTTTATTTGTTTTCAGTGTTATATAGTCACTTCCGTATATCTTAAATTTTTTTCCTCTCCCTTTCCCTCTCCCTCCCCACTCCTTCCTATGCAATTTTACATAGGTCCTACACTTACATTCCTATTAAATACATTTTCACTATAGTCATGTGGAATAGAAGAATTAAAATGATGGGAGAAATCATAAAACAAAACATAACATAACAAAAGGAAATGGTCTGCTTCGTTCTGTGATCCAATTACATAGTTCTTTCTCTGGATGTGGAAGGCATTTTGCCTCAAAAGTCCATTCAGAATTTTTTAGGTCTTTGCCTTGCTATGAAGGACAAAGTCGACCAGAAAAATTCCTCACACACTATGGTTGTTGCTGTGTACAAAGTTCTCCTGGTTCTGCTCCTTTCACTTAGCATCAGTTCATATAAGTCCTTCCAGGCCTCTCTGAAGTCTTCCTATTTATCATTTCTTATGGCACAATAGTATTCTGTTACATTCGTATACCACAACTTGTTCAGACATTCCCCAATCGATGGGCATCCCCTGAGCTTACAATTTAATAGAGAATCAATATAATTCCCTAAGGAAGACATTTTGGTCCTGGAAGTTATTGGATGGTGGTGTTGATTCAGGGGGAGACTGCTTAATCCTTCCAGGAAAAATGTTAAGAGTTGGCTTGATCCAAGTGCTAGTACTGGAGAATTGGGCATAGGAGAGAGGTCTAGAGATGGTATAAGGGCTAAGGGCTGAAGTGAAACATGGCTGGTGCATTCTATAAATAGTGGGCTAAGAGGGACAGTTACCATTGTAAGGCTTGTGTTGCTCATGTAAGTTATGTATTTATCTAAATTCAGATCCTGAGGAAGCTTTGATAGACACATTAGTAATCTTGGTCTCTCCAAAGGAGATTTTTATTCCTCAATAGAGGGAAGCAGGAGAATAGGCCACAAGGCCACTCTCTACTAACAGGGATTACTTGACTATAATTATATCTTTCTGCTTCCCTAAATATTTTTAGTCAAAGGGAAATGATTATTTTCTTAGGTTCAAGCTGATTTCCTGGTAACTATCTCTTAAAGAAGAAGGAATAACTGAAACAAATAAACAAAGACTTGACTTCTCCCCCCACAAATATTGTTACTCAAAAGACTATCACAAATAATGAACAGAGTAAATGGATTTATCCAAGTAGACATCAAATAGAAATCAGAGAAGTTAAACAACTTATATCTCAGACAATTCAGTAAATGAACTCTTTAATTGCAAGTGGGATATCTGAGACAGAGAGAGAGACAGATATATATATATATATATATATATATATATATATATATATATATAGAGAGAGAGAGAGAGAGAGAGAGAGAGAGAGACAGAGAGAGACAGAGAGAGAGACAGAGAGACAGAGAGACAGAGACAGAGACAGACATACCACCTAATCTCACCCAAGGGGAACTTCCCCAAAGTCTTTAGGCAGACATGCTGGAAATCAGGTAAATGTTGAAAAGTCAGCTTTCTCTATGAGTCTAGCTTCTAAAGTTTATTCTCTTTCATTCTGGTTTCTCCCCAAAGAAGGTCTGGAACCATGTGCATCCTCTCTCAAAGCAGGAAGGCAGAATATCTTTTCTCTTTCAAGCTTTTCTGACACTTTCCCCCCTTATGTAGTCGCTCAGTGTCAATCATCATCCTCTCCACTAAAGAAAAGAGTCTTATCCAAATATTCTAGGCTTGAACCTAGGATTACACCACTATAGTTATGGATAGGTATGCCTTATGAAAAAGAAAAACAGCTTCTGGGGGTGGAGCCAAGATGGCAGAATAGAGAAAGCACTCAGCTGAGCTCTCTCAACATTCCCCTTCAAACAACTTTAAAATAATTCCTCAAATTGAATTCTGGAGTGGCAGAGCCAACCAAAGTTCAGAATGAGACATTCTTCCAGCCCAAGACAACTTAGGAGGTTAGAGAGAGATCTGTGACATGAGAGTAGAATCTGGGTCAAAGCCCAAGTGGATCATGACAGTAGTAACAGTAACAGCTTCAGGAACTATGAAGCCAAAGATGGTAAGGGAACTTGGCAACTGAACAGAAAGATAGCATAAGGGACTTCTGTGTTAGCACCCAATGCTATTTGCAACTTCATTGCTTATACCCTCTTCTGGATCAAAATTTCAGGGTGGAGAGGAGTACTTTCAGTCAAAAGGGCATGGAAGCCTTGAAGGGAAGTATCACTTTTGGTCACAAGGAATAAGACACTCTGAAGAACAGTATCACTTCCCAGTCCCAAGATATTAGGAACCCTGAGAAACAGTATCAATTGTAATCCCAAAGAAACAGGGGTCCTTCCTGTTAAGGATTAGAGGGTATGCCAGGAGATCAGGGACCACACCTTTTCCTAGATCACACCACTTTAGCAGCACAAAAAAATCTTCTAAAAATAGCCGTGTGGAAAAAATCTGAAGCTTGAGACAATGTCCCTGCACAGTCTAACATTAACATAAAATTTAAAATAAAAAAAAAATAAGATAGCAACAACAACCTGATGATAAAAAAACTACTATGGTGAAAGGAAAGTCAGAAGAAGACAATGAAGTCAAAACAATTACAAGCGAAGCCCCAAAGAGAAATGTTAATTGGACACAAACCTAACAAGAATTCCTGGAAGAGCTAAAACAAGATTTCCAAAATCAATTAAGAGTGGTAGAAGAAAAGTTAGCAAAGAAATGAAAGTATCTACTCTTATTTCTTAACTATAAAATTTTTATGCCCTAATATATGGTCAGTCTTTGTAAAGGGATCATGAACCACCGAAGAAAAGGTGTATTCTGTTCTATTTCCATTCAGCTTGCTTCAGATATCTATCATAGCTAGTTTATCTAAAAATTCTATTCACTTCCTAGACTTCTTTATTATTTATGTTTTGGTTAGAAGTATCTAGTTCTGAGAGGGGAACATTAAGATCCCCCATTATTGCAGTACTACTATCTATTTCCACCTGTAATTGATTTAACTTTTAAAAAAGTCTTTGATAAAGCACAATACTCATTTCTATTAAAAACACTTGAGAGGGAAGGGGGGGGATTTGGATGTGATTGTTGAAAATTGAAAACAAAAAACTAAATAAATAAATTTGAAAAAAAAAGAACTTGAAAGCATATAGTAGAAATGAATTTTTCCTTAAATTGTGAAACAAGCAGTTCCCTAAAACCATCAGTAAGTATTATTTATAATGGGGATAAGACAGAAACCTTCCCAGTAAGTTTAGGTGTGCAACAGGGATGCCCACTGTCACAAATATTATTCACCATTGTAATGGTAATCTTAGCAATAGGAGAAGAAAAACAAATAGAAGGAATCAGAATGGAAAATGAGGTGAAAAAGCTATCTATTTTTGCAGACAAGATGATGATATACTTGGAAAATCCCAAAGACTCAATGAAAAAGTTAGTTCAAACAAAATTTTAGCAAAGTAGCAGGATCCACATAAATCATCAGCATTCTTACATATCACCAATAAAATTCTGCAAGAAGGGATAATAAGAGATACCTCATTTGGGAGAAGTCTGGACAATGTGGAAAGCCTGAGAGTGCACCTGTTGGGGCAGGCCCAGGAGCTTTGTTAACATAATTGTAGGGAACTTTTTGTATAAGTGGGGTAAGATTTGAATGATTGGAGAGGTATGGGTTGTTGACAATTTATGTGTTGGTTATGCATAGGAAGGTGGGGCCAGTGTGATGGATTTTGCTGAGTTTTTGTATAGGTGGAGTAAGATCTGAATAATTGGAGAGGTGTTGGGAAAAAAAAACGATGGTAGAGCTCATTTGCAGGAAGAAAGGGTAAGGAGTGTCAGGAGAACTAAAGAAGGAGGATGTGACGGAGGGAGATTTGGTAGAACCACATCTTAAACTGTATTGTAGGGCAGTACTTATCAAAGCCATCTGGTGCTGGCTGGGAAGTAGAGGAGTGGATTCAGTGGAAGACAGTGGACATCTAATTTATGGCAACCAATGACTGTGGTAACCTTGTCTTTGACAAGTGTAGGTACTTGAGTTTTGGGGATGGGAAATCATTGGTTAAGAAAGATTGTTGGGGGGTTTGGAGAGCAGTCTGGCAGAGGGTGGGCATGGACCAATCTCTTACCCCATTTGCTAAGAGGGGGTTGGGAAGGATACATGGCCTAGATGTGGAGGGAGATGATACAGGAGCGTTTGAGGATTATGGAACATATTAACTGTCAGATTTATGGATAGGTGAACAATTTATGAATAAAGAGGAAATGGAGAGCAGTGTGAGGTATGGAATGTCTAATTTAGATTATATTGAATTGAAAGATTTTTGCACAGATAGAACAAAAGTAGCCAAGATCACAGGGAGGGCAGAAAATTGAGGAAAAAAATGAATGGACAGTTTCTCACATAAAGGTCTTGTGTATCAAGTATATGGAGAACTTTGCCAAATCTATAAGAGTATGAGTCATTCCCCAATCAATTAATGGTTGGGGATATGAATGGGAAGTTTCTTGATGAAGAAGTCAGAACAATTGATGGCCATATGAAGAGGTACTTTGGATTATTGTTTATTGAGGAAGTGCAAGTTGGAGCAACCTTGAGATATCGTTTTTCACCTGTTGAATTGGCTAAAACAATTGAAGGGGGAAGTGTTTTACAATGTTGGAGGGGATGTGGAAAAATTGGGAAGCTAATTCATGGTGGAACTGTGAACTAACCCAACCATTTTGGAGAGCAATCTGGAATTATGTCCAAAGAGTTAATAAACTGCCTTTACCCTTTGAACTAGCAATCCCATTGGTAGGTCTGTTTCTTAAGATGATTAAGGAAAAAGGAAAAGAATATATATGTTCCAAAATATTTATAGCAGCTCTCTTCGTGGTGGCAAAGAACTAGAAATTGCAGAGATGCCTGGCAATTGAGGAATGGCTAAACAAGTTATGATTTATGATCATGATGGAATATTACTGTGCTGTAAGAAATTATGAGTTCAATAATCTTAGAAGAAAATGGATAGACTTGCATGAAATAATGAAGAGCTAAATGAGTAGAACCAAGAGCATAGTGTATCAACAATATTGTTTTAAGAACAACTTTGAGTGACTAAGCCATTTTGACTATTATAAATATGTATATTAACTACAAAGGATCTATGAAGGAAGATGTTATCTGCATCCAGAGAAAGAATTGATAAATAGAAATATGTTCAGAATGGTATAATGATAGTCATCTTTAGGGCAGAGGGGCAGAGAGGAAAGAAAAGAAAAAGAAAAAAAGAAAATTATATGATAATTTTATCATATATTTAAAAGAAATAGCAAGTTGTACATAACAGATTTTCAGTTTCACATACAATCATCTTTTTTTCTATTCTATTTTATGGAAATCCTTTTTTGTTTCTTAAGTTCAGAATTAGAAAAAAACAAGGAAAAGAAAGCAAAGGGAGAAAAATCATGAAAAGACAACTAGTAGTTTGATCAAAAGAAGCACAAAAAATACTGAAAAAAATAACATCTTAAAAAACTAGAACTGGCCAAATGGAAAAAAGTACAGAAGTTCACTAAAGAAAATAATTCCTTAAAAATTAAAATTGGGCATGTGGAAACTAATGACTCCATGATATATCAAGAAGCAAAGTCAGAAGAATGAAAAAAATAGAAGAAAATGTATATTATTTCATTGGAAAAACAACTGACCTGTAAAACAGATTGAGGAGAGATAATTTAAGAATTATTGGACTACCTTGAAAGTTATCATAAAAAAAAAAACCCTAGACATCATATTGCCAGAAATTATCAAGGAAAACTGCCTGGAAATCTAAGGCTGGAGAGGTAAATAGAAATTGAAAGGATCCACCACTCACCACCTGAAAAAGATCTCAAAATAAAACCTCCAAGGAATATTATAGTTAAATTGCAGAGTTCTGAAGTCAAAGAGAAAATATTTGAAGTAGTCAGAAAGAAACCCTTAAAATACTACAGAGCTACATTTAGGATCACAGAAGATTTAGCAGCTACTGTATAAAAGGAGCAGAGGGCTTGGATTAGGATATTCCAGAAGTCAAAAGAGCTGGGATTACAACCAAGCATAAACTACCCAGCAAAATTGAGTATAATCTTCAAGGGAAAAATGGAAATTTAATAAAATACAGGACTTTCAAGCATTCCTGATGAAAAGATCAGAGCTGAATAGAAAATTTGACTTTCAAATATGAAACTCAAGAGAAGAATAAAATGGTAAACACAAAAGAGAAATCATGAAACCATAAGGGATTCAATAAGGTTAAACCATGTGCCTTTCTACACATGTAATTTCTAAGAATTTTATGATTATTAAAGCAATTAGAAGGATTCTACATAAAAAGAGGTAATGGGAGTGAATGAATTTTGTAGGGATTATTTTAAAAAATAGATTGGCAAGGAAGAGGGGTGTCCTGGAAGAAGGGGGAAGGGAGAAGAAAAATGGAGAAAATTATCTCATATAAAAAAGGTACAAAGAAGAGCTTTTATAGGGAAGTGGGGGCAATACCTGAACCTCACTTATATGTAAATTGAGAGAGGGAGAGGGAGGGGGAGGGATAGGGAAAGGGAAGAAGAAGAAGAAGAAGAAAATAGGATAGAAGGAAATGCACAATGAGTAATCATAACTGTAAATGTGAATGAGATTAATTCCTTCATAAAATGGAACCAGATAGCAAAATGAACTGGAAACCAGAATCCAACAATATAAAGAAACACACGCACGCACACACACACACACACACACACACACACACACACACACACACACACGGAGTTAAAATTAGGGCCTGGAGCAGAATCTATTATGCTTCAGTCAAAGTAAAAAAGGCAGGGGCTAAGCAATCATGATTTCAGACAAAGCAAAACCAAAAATATACCTAATCAGTGGGAAAGTACATCTTGCTAAAAGTACCTATAGACAATTTGGTGCCTAAACATATATGCACCAAGTAGCATAGATCCAAACTCTTGAAGGAAAAGTTAAATGAATTACAGAAGGAAATAGTAAAACTTTACTGGGTAGGGGACCTCAGCTTTCCTTTTTCAGTGCTAGATAAATCTAACCATAAAATAATTAGAAAGAGGTCAAGGGGATGAATAGAATCTTAGAAAAGTTAGATATGATAGACCTCTGTGGAAAACTGAGCAAGAATAAAAAAGCATATAACTTTTCCTCAACTGTACATGGCACCTTTACTAAAACTGACCATTTATTAGGTTGCTCATTAATAACCACACAACCATATGCAGAAAAGCACAAATTTTAAAGGCACCCTTTCAGACTATAATACAGTAAAAATAAAAATTACATTAAAATGTTGTGGAAGCGTAGATTAAAAATCAATTGGAAAATAAGTAATCTAATCCTAACAAATGAATGGGTCAAGGAATAAAGCATAGAAACAACCAATAATTCCATTAAATAGAACAACAAGAATGAGACAACATACTAAAATGTATGTGTCAAGAATGTCCAGGGAATCAATGAAAAAAATGTGAAGGAAGGTGGCCTGGCAGTTCCACATTTCAAATTATGTTACAAAGCAGTAAACATTTAAGTAATCTGGCAGTGGCTAAGAAATAGAAAAGCTATAATAAAATAAATTAAAACAAAGAAATGAAAATGTGTTAAGAAAATTATGGAAAGACAATTAGTAGCTTGGTAAAAAGAGGTACAAAAATACTGAAGAAAATGACATCTTAAAAAACAGAATTGGCCAAATGAAAAAAGAAATACAGGAAAGAATGGGTGGAATAGATTAGGTACATAATACACAGCAGTAAATAACCATAGTAACCCAGTGTTTAACAAACCCAAAGATCCAAAATTTTAGGGACAAGAACTCATTGAGAAAAATTGCTTGGGAAACTGGAAAACAGTTTGAAAGAAACTAGGCATAGACAACATCTCACACTATATACAAAGATAAGTTCAAAATGTATACATGATGTAGATGTAAAGGGCGATATCATAAGTAAATTAGGGGAGTGTGAAAAAATGTACCTGTCAGCTCTTTAGTTAAGGGGAAAGTTTGTGACCAAACAAGAGACAGAAAGGATCATGGGAGTAAAATACAATTGTATCAATACTTCCTTGTGTAGCAGCAAGCATCCTGACCTACATCCAAGATGACCTGATGGCACAGGTTCTTAGATCTGCTTTTCTAAAAGGAAAGCAACTTTTGAGGGGTCATTGGTCTACTTTAATTATATTCACCAACAGAGAAAATACAAGCAGATAAAGACCAAAAGACAGGCCTTCTAACAGTGTGACCATAAGCAATACATAAATCAGAGATCAACAGACAGATCCAATTGTCTGACCATTACATACATACATAGTTACCAGAGAAAGAATCACCAACACCAGGACTTTCAAAGCCAGGGTGGGTTCCTTAACAGCTATCCAGAGTCTCATCTGGCACAAGAACCTTCTTCCAAAGAGTGAACCCCCAAAGCAAAACCTCTCATCAGAATATATATACACTTTTCAGAGCTGGAGGGCATGGCTCTCTTGAGTTGTTAGCAATTAACAGAGGTGTGGACTTTCCTAAAAAACAAACCTCCCCAAATCTGAGGCCCATTAATGGACAGGAAAGATCTTTCATTAACATGAATCTCATTAACATTACACCTTGCTTGTCTGTGTCTTCTTGTGAAATTCCTTCAACTGCCTTTTGTGTATTTTTTTCCAGTTCTTTTTTTTAAATTTTATTTTCATTTTTAACACAGTTTATAACAGATAAAACAATTCAAACTTTTGGTACTTCTTTTTAAAGCATTTACAATATAGACCACAAAAGAATTCATTTTTTAAAACATTAACCAACAGAGACACAAATAACATTAAGGTTGCTAACTTCACAAGCTCTTGACCTAATTGTCTCTGCAACATTATTAAGAATTAAAGGACCCTAACATATTGTTGTTGGTATAAAGTCCTATGCCTAATAGCTTAATTTTAGACTTAACCTTGGATGTTCCCCTACCAATAATCTATAATTGAGTAGATCTGGTATTAAGCTTACAAATATTTTGACTATAGGAAATTGACACCAAGAGTAGGGACATTGCAGGGATACAATATCTCCCAACTTCATTTCAGTTTCAGGCAGGATTAGATTGTCCACTTGCATTTAGTGAGGTCTAAAGTCTGCCAGGTGTCAGTGGGGAAACTGAGTCAGGAGAATCCTACCTCAGCCCAGGCCTCTCTCCCAACCTTCCCTTGAGATCGCCTTTTGCAGTTCATACTAGCATCTCACAGGCTTACTGGCATCATGGATTGGAGGCTCAGACTGCCTTTCTTGCTATCCATACCTGGAGTTAGACTCAGAAGAATAGTTCTATAACATCTAAAAATGGCAAGTTTCAATAGCCAGGTTTCAAATATGATTATAATTTTAGTTTGGCTAAGAAACATTTTTTAAGGCAAGTCTTAAGTGACTTACATGCCATTCTATACATGTTCTAGTTCCTGATTAAATAGCAATCATAAAATCAAATTTACCATTAAAAACTTAACTTTTCCATCAATGCCAAATTTTACCTGAGGTAACCTTCCTCTAGGAAATTTGGACTAAAATTCTTTTCCCCAAACTAAAGATGTCATTGATTTATACTCAGTAATTAATTCAGTCACTTGTTTTAATACTAATTGCTTTTACCTCATTTTGTAACCTGTCCAATTTTTCTCCCCATCACTCCCCTCCCCCTGCTTCCTAATACCTTGCATTCTGATTACTCCTTCAATCGATGTATCCTCCCTTCTGTCATAGCCCACCCTTCCCTTATCCCCATCTTTTCTCTTTTCTTGTAGGGCATGAAAAATTTCTATACCTCATTCCCTGTATTTCTTATTTCCCGATTGTATGCAATAAAAATTCTCAACGTTCGTTGCTAATACTTTGAATTACAACTTCTCTCCTTCCCCCCTTCCCTCCCCAGACCCACTGAGAAGGCAAGCAATTCAATACAGACTAAATATGTGTTGTTTTGCAAAAGACTTCCATAATAATCATATTGTGTGATATTAATTATATTGCCCTCTGTCCTACTCTATCTCCTCTTATTTTTTCCCCCACAATTGACCTTGTCCCTTCTTGAAAGTGTTTATTTCTAGTGACTCCCTTCTCCCATTTACCCTACCTTCTAACATTCTCCTTGCTCCACTTGTTGCCTCCTCTCCTTCTTTCCTGTAGTGTGATATAAATTTTCATATCAAATTTAGTGAGCATGTTATTCTCTCCTTCAGCCACACATGGGGAGAGTAGCTTTATTTTTCCCTTCTCCCCTTCTCCCTTTTATCCTCCATTGAACAAGATTTTTCTTATCTCTTTTATGAGTTTTAACCTGTCCCATTCCATTTCTCCCTTTCTCTTCCTGGTATTTTCCTCCCTCACTCTTTAATTTTTATTTTATTTTATTTTTTTTTGCATGTGGATATCATCTCTTATGATTCAACACACCCTCTACTCTCTATCTATATGTGTGTGTGTATGTATGTATGTACAATCCCTCCATCTCCCCAAATACTGAGAAAAGATTCAAGAGTTCAAAATATTTTCTTTCCATGTAGTAATGTAAACAGTTCAGCTTTAGAGTCTTTTTGATTTTTCTTTCCTGTTTACCTTTTCATACTTCTCTTGATTCTTATCTTGGGTAGTCAAATTTTCTATGCAGATCTGGTCTTTTCCTCAATATGAATGATGGAAAGTCCTCTATATCACTGAATGACCATTTTTTCCCTTGAAGTATTATACTCACATTTGCTGGGTAGGTGAATCTTGGTTTCAATCCCAGTTCCTTTGACTTCTGAAATACCCCACTCCAAGCCCTTTGATCACTTAATGTGGAAGCTGCCAGATCCTGTGTTATCCTGATTGTATTTCCACAATACTCAAATTGTTTCTTTCTAGCTGCTTGCAGTATTTTCTTCTTGATCTGGGAACTCTGAGATTTGGCCACAATATTTCTAGGAGTTTCTCTGTTCATGTCTCTTTCAGGAGGTGATCAGTGGACTCTTTCAATATTTATTTTGCCCTCTGATTCTAGAACATCAGGGCAGTTTTCCTTGATAATTTCATGGAAGATAATGTCTAGGCTCTTTTTTTGATCATGGTTTTCAGGTAGTCCCATAATTTTTAAATTGTTTCTCCTGGATCTGTTTTCCAGGTCAATTTTTTCTAATGAGATGTTTCACATTTTCTTCTATTTTTTCAAATTTTTGGTTTTGTTTACTAACTCCTTGATTTAACTCATAGTCTTAGCTTCCCTGAACTCAATTCTTTCTTTCAACAAATTATTTTGTTCAGTGAGTTTTTGAAACTTCTCCATTTGGCTAATTCTGCTTTTTAAAACCTCCTTCTCCTCTTTGGCTTTTTGGACCTTTTTTTCCAATTGAGTTAGCCTCTTTTTAATGCTATTATTTTCCTCAGCTTTGGGTTTTCCTTTAGTAAGCTGCTAACTTGTTTTTTAAGGCCTTCTATTGCTTGAGTCCAATTTAAGTTCTCTTTGGAGGCCCTGGAGGCAGAGGCCTTGACTTCCTCTGACAGTATACCTTGTTCTTCCTCATCTGAAAGGATGGGGGGAGACACCTGTTCCCCAAGCAAGTAACTTTCTATGGTCTTTTTCCCCTTTTTTCCCCTTTTTGGGGCATTTTTCCAGCCAGTTACTTGACTTCTGAGTTTCCTCTCCATAACCACCTCCCCTCCAGTTCCACCAAGTCAGCACTGGGGGCTGAGAGTCAGATGAGCTGCTGCAAAGCTTCAGGGGCTTTAGGCAGGGGCAGGGCTGCTATTCAGAGTGAGATTAAGATCAGCTGCTCAGGTGGGGCAGGGTTGCCCCACAGGGCTCAGTTCCCTCCAGGGGTTTATGATGAGACCTTTAATAATGGTTGTGGGTTACTGCCTGCTTTGGGAGCCCCATTTACTGCTGCCTCCACTGCTGCCACCTGAGGAGGCCTGAGTTATGGGGACACCCTGTTCCCTTTTCAGCCATCTGAAAAGACCCTTTCACTGACCTTTGGCACCTGTGCATGAGGGATCTATGCTGCTGTTGGAGATTCTTTTCCTAAAGCCTGCTTGGATCTGCTCCTCGTAGTGCTGCATGGCGAAGGGTGGGCTGGGCTCTGATCTGGGTCCAGTGGGATATACCTTTCCTGTCAGTCTTTCTGGTCACTCTGGGCTAGAATTCTCCTCCACTCTCTTGTTCTGTAGCTTCTGCTGCTCTAGAATTTATTGAGAGTTTTTCTTTACAGGTATTTTAAGGGCTGTGGGGTAAGTGCTAGTGTATGTGTATCTTTCTACTCTATCATCTTGGCTCCAGCCCTCTTTTGTATATTTAAAAAAATATTTCATTGATACTCCTTTCTCATTTTTTTATCATCACTTGTTGTATTCATCCCTCATTTCTGAAGAAAACCGTGCCATCAGAGAAATGATGACATAACTTGCACTTGACTTTGTTTTGAGTGAGTGAGGGCTGTGCAGGTTACCAGTCTCACTTTTCCTCCAGAGGCATCTGAATATAATGACCAGATATTCATCAGGATGACTAGAGATGGCCCAGGATGCAGTAGGAGACCTTGACCCTTATAGGCTGAGGCCTATTCAGGTACTCAGGGTGAGGTAATGCCCATTCAGTGAATAGGCCTGTTTAAGAAGTAGTCAGGGAATGGCCCTTTTAATGAGCCAAAGAAAAAATAGCTAAATCAAGCTGGGAGGAAAAAAGTAACGGCTATTATTTATAATCGCTCAAGCTAGGAGGGTCCAGAAAATAGCCCTTATGTGGAGCTTGGGCAGGGGCCTAGTGTTGTCCAATCTATGGGTTTCAGATTGCAGTAGGTTTAAGGTTTTGGGAATGGAAAGGACAGGACAGGGAAAAGAAGGGAAGGGAAGGGAAGTGACTGTAACTGTTTTCCTTTTCAATTTTTTGTAATCTAGATTGCCCATCTTATCTCCTCAGATCGCTATCCTTTGGTCAAAAAACTTTTCCCTTATCCATAGTCATAAAAGGTACGTCCTTCTCTGTTGGTCTGTTTTGACCTTTTATATGAAGGCCAAGTATCCATTTGGAGCTTATTATGATATATGATATAAGATGGTCTAAAGTTTCAGAGGTAGGGAACCCGCAGCCTCGAGGCCACATGGGGGTCTCTAAGTTTTCAAGTGTGGTCCTTTCACTGAATCCAAACTTCACAGAATAAATCTCCTTAGTAAAAGGATTTGTTTTGTAAAATTTGGATTTAGTCAAAAGGCTGCATGAAAGACCTAGAAGGCCACATATAACCTCAAGTCCACAGGTTCCCCACCCCTGAATCAGTGGTGAAAGGAGAGAAGATAGAGGAAGCTGGAAACTGGGTTTCTCTAGAAACTCTTACAGGTAATAACTTAGAGCAGTTATATTTGTATTAGAGGATAGGCAGGAATCTACTCATTGTAGCTCAAACCCAGCTGAACTCAATTGATGTCAGACTGTTTTGCAGCTTTCCCAGTAGTTTTTGTCAGATCAGTGAGTTGTTCTGAATGATTCTCATATGTTATTGTTATTTAAATCATATATAACAAAGACAGCCTGAATGCATTAACTGTCTCAAATATATAAGCCGATTGTATTCCAAAAGTTAAGATGTAATTCAGTCATTTGGAACTCATAACACATGCTCTTTAGAAAAACGTACACAGCCCTTTTAAATAATATTTATTAGATATATGGGAGTGATTGTAGAACACCGAAAACAAATCAAATAATTAAAAAAAATAAATCATATTTATTTAATAGGACAAAAATTGGACTTAAACCTGTGATTTCATTAGTATGAGGCACTCTCAGATGAGAAAAGTTTCTAACATTGTAGGTAAGTTCCCTTCATCTTCTCTTAGAGAGCTGACTAGAGCACTGAGGGATTCAGTAACTTGCCCAAGGATTTTTAGTCAGTGTCTAAGATTTGGTACTGGAAGCTAAATCTGCCTGGCTTTCAGATTGGCCATCTCTCTCTATCCACTATGCAGGGCTTCCTCTCTAATATAAATCTTTAATATGGATGTGGAATCAGAGTATTTTATCTGAGAGGGAATCATCCAGTCCAGTCCAATTCTTTCATTTTTATAGAAGGAGCTAAGACTGGGAGAGGGGAAGTTAGCCAAGATCGTGCAACTAGTAAGCAGCAGAACTGGAATTGGAATCTTGGTCCTCTGACGCTGAATCCAGTGCAATGTCTTTCTGCCACACCACATTGCCTCTTAAGGAGGTGAGAAAATATCCATGAAGGAATGTGGCAGGAAAGTTAGAACAAGTCACGATGAGCAGTGCCAAAAATGCTGTTGTTCAGTCACGTCCAATTCTTTGTGACCCCATTTGGAATTTTCTCTGCAAAGCCTTTTCCAGCTCATTTTATAGAAGGGGGAACTGAGGTTAAGTGACTTGCCCACTTACAGCTAGTAAGTGCCTGAGACTGGATTTAAACTCAGGAAGATGAGTCTTCCTGAATCCAGGCTGAGTACTCTACTCCCTTGGCCATCTAGTAATGCCAAAAATGGGAAGCAGGGTGGGAATGTTAGGATATTGTTTTGAAGTACTTGTTACTTTGCTGTCTACTAGGTAAATAGTTAATATCACCAGGAGAAAAAGTGAAAAGGGCAGAGACATTTGGGGTCTTTTATATCCCGGAATAAAAAAGTACATACAGAAATGATGATGGTAGGATATGTGATTGACTCTGGTCCTTAATCATGAGAAAATTGCCATCTTGTCCTCTCTAAAATTTTCTTGACTGTTTATTCCTCTTATTCCCATTGAAACCTTTATCTTTTTCTCTGGTGTGAATCAGCCACATCCCTTTGTTTCACTGTGACCTAATTCTTTTCGGCAATAATTCCACCGAAAGCAATGGCATGTGTGCATGCATATACTCAAGTTCATGAAGATAGCATCAAGATCTAATATTAATTGGTTGACTGTGTATTAACAAATTTAAATATGTATAGGATTTTGCTTCCTTAAATTAAACCAAATGTAGATGGATAGCAATCCCTAATTTAGCTAAAAATGAAACTCTGATATGGTCACTTAGTCACACCATCTTTCTATTTAATGGTGGCTATGTTTGTGCAGAGCTTGTATGGTTTTTAGGTCTCATTTTGCCAGCATAAAAACTAGGATTTCACATCTTGTTAAAAATATTTTTATGGATATCTTCTGCTTTTACATTGCTTTCATTTCCCCCTTCCAAGGCAGCTATCTCTTATAACAAAGAATTGCTTTTAAAGATAAAGATAAAGCAAAACCAGCCAACACATTGAGATAATCTGACATCGTATCACATTTTCCTTTAATGGCCAAAAATAGTATAGCAGTTCAGATTTTTAAAATTTGGTTTGAGTCACTGCTGTGACTCCACCATGAATCTTCAAAATATAACTGCACAGTTGAGTATATAGTGTCATTGTGGGCTCTTAGTGTTTGCCTGTTTGTCATTTTCTAACCATTTGATCTTTTAGTTGGCCTTTTAGTTCATTTTTCCTGGAATCATCTATCTGTAGTAGTTACCTAAATTCATTTCCTGAACTCTGAAAGCCTTTGACCTTGATATTTGAGTTCTTTAGTTTTTTTCTCAAGTCCTTATTTTTTCTTTATTTTTTTTCTTGGTTTGACCCACACTGGCTTAGAAAGAACTCTAGATGAGGAGTCAGAAGATATGAATTGAAATCACGTCTTTGTTACTTACTAACTTAGCAGACCTGGGGATGTTGCTTTATTTCTCTGAGCCTGTGATTCCTTATCCATAAAAAGAGTAGTTAATTTTCTAGTACCTACCTTGTAGGTTTGTTGTGAGGTTAATGAGGCCGTGGTAGGTTATTTGGTGTAGTAGGGAGTCTCTTGGGCACAGAGCAAGGATCAATGGATTTGAATCCTGCCTTCAACAATGATTAACTCTTCCCTTCTGGAGCTCAGGCTCCTTATCTTTCTAATGGAGAGAATAACATTTGCACTCCTTCCCTCGTGGATTGCTGTTTGGAATGAACTAGGCAAACCTGAAAGCACTATATAAATAGGAGTTATTTTAGTTTATACAATTGTTTATATTTTTCTTTTTTGTACTCTTCTCATAGTTACTGAAGAAAGTATGTGTATGCTAGGGCTGAGCAAAACCTGCCCACATAGATAGAAAAGAGAAAACACAGTAAAAATAAATCCAACATTATTTATTCAAATTCCCAAGTATGTATCTGTCATGCTGTGCCCTTAATGGGTGTAGATATCACTAACGCAATAAAAAGAGCACATTAGGCAGAGATATTGAAACCAGGGACAGTTGCTTAGGAGATTAGGAATAAATCAAATATTTCCAATATAGATGAACACCACCTGGGTTTCCATCTTACCAAAGATAATCAGAATACATAATGGCAGTCAGGATTGCTTGTTCACTGTTTCTTGGCAGCTATTCAATACAATATGTTAAATATTTGTTATGTTATGTTTTGTTATATACGTTTGTTATGTACCTACTACGTGCAAGGTATTGTGCAAGGATACTGGAGATACCAGGACTTCTTATAATAAAGATTATGTTAAATAATTGTATCCCTCCCACCCCTTCTCAGGGGTATGTGGGAAGACATATACATAAATGATTATGATGTATGAGAAATTGAAATGTTTGTAAAAGGTCAAGGTAAGATTGCTAATAACAAAGAATCCCAGTTAAGTCATTCATCTCTAGGGGCACCTGAATGGTACAGTGAACAGAGTGCTGGGCCTAGAGTCAGGAAAACATCTTCCTGAGTTCAAATCTTGCCTCAGACACTTACTAACCATGTGGCCCTGGACAAGTCACTTAACGCTGTTTGCCTCAGTTTCCTCATCTGTAAAATGAGCTGGAGAAGGAAATGGCAAACCACTCCAGTATCTTTGCCAAGAAAACCCCAAATGGAGTCAGGAAAAGTTGGACATGACTGAATGATGAACAACTCTGGAATAGGCTCTGGAAATGGAAAACAAGATTATCAATTAAAGCTAAATAATTAGTCTGCCTAATCTTTGTCGTGAGGCTGCATCTGATTCATAATTAGAAAGCAGGCAAGTCACTTTGTTCCCTCTTTGGCTTGCTTCTTGACTCAGTCAAGGGGTGACAGAACACTGAGGGTTTCACCCAGCTCAAGGACTCAGGTACTAGTCTGTGATTTCTCAGAATCTTGAGGAAAAGTCAGTGGTGTTTCAGCTCTACTCCCAATGCTACATCTGTCCTTTAGTCAGTAATGTTTAATGACTTAATGGAGAAAGTTCACTTGTCTAGGAAACCCAGATGCTCTGAGTCTTGCTTTATTAATATAGAGAAAATTGAGCTGGAAGGGATTTTAGATGGCCAGTTAGGTTAACCTCCTCATCTTAAATATACATGTATGTATGAATATATGTATGTGTGTGTGTATATATATATATATATATATATATATATATATATATATATATATATATATATATATATATATATATATATATGTATGTATGCATGCATCTGGGGTAGTGGTAGGATGAGGTTGATTAGGAGACTATTGAGCATTTAAGTGCTCTAGCCCACTTGATGAAATTACAGGATATAAGGGGCAAACCCTTACATCTCATTGTTAACTGCCTCTTGCATCCTGCAATTTCATCAAATGGGTTGGGACATTCAGTCAGGGGTCTCCTAATCAACCCCACCTCCTACTTGACTATACAAAATTTCTGGTTCGCAATGCTAAACAATTTGCTGTCTCTTTGCTCACCAATTCTTTCTTCAGTAATGCATTCTAGAAGTATGGGCTGAATTTGAAGGTCATAAGTATATAGTGTGGAATCAATCTTCTCTTTTTTTTTGGAAATCAGGGCATTTATCTCTCTCTGATCCATTGACATCTTACCTTTCTCCCCCTGGGAATTTTTCAAAGATGATAGTGGCCAGCAGTCTCTTGTGCAAATATCTTGGAATGTCATCACTCTGGGCTGGTGACCAGAATTCATTAGGGTGGTTTAATGCTCATACGCTTTTTCACTCCTCTTGGAATTCAGTCCCCTGTTAATCAATTTTTGTTTTATCATGCTTTCTCTGTAGATACCTCACATTGGAAGAGAAAACAGAAAAACAAGCGAACATGTAAGTGGGTGCTCTTTTCCTTATTATCGTAACATCCAAGCTAAGCAGTGTTCTTACCTAATCTCTTTTTTGATTCTTTCCCACAACACAGCCTTAAAAAGACATTTTTAGTCTTCAATAGTTTTCACAATTCCTGGTTCATTTTGTTCTGTAAGTTCCCCATATCATTTTAAAAGGGACATGCCATTCTTTTTTTATTTATACACAGCTGTTTATTCTTGATTCCATCTTCTGTATATTTATACTGCACGTGTGATTTCATCAGTATAGAGTGTTCTCTGTTAAGAAAGTTCACTTACCAGATGAGAGCTGGTGCTGAAAATGACAGTCTGGAAGATGCCTAAGTCACGGAGAAGTGAAATGACTAGGCAAGTCAATGTGTGTGAGGAGCAGGTCTTGAATTCAGGTCTTATTCATGCTGAAGTTATCTCTCTACCCTTTTCTCCTCATGTATTTTTTAAAAATCTAAGTTGACTCAATAAATTTCCTGGAGAACTGCAGTTTTTTTAGACTGTTCCTTCTTATCTTTGTCATAATCTTATGTGTTACAAGAATTTCATTCTTGAGAGTACCTGGTACCACTTAAGTTAACTTCCCTGTACAACAGGAGGTCTTGGGAACCTATGTAAAATATCTCCATATTGTCTGAAATCTGACCTTTCCAGCTCTCTAACATCACTCAGTGTCTTGACATACAATCCTTGTCTTCTGAACTTGCCAAAACTAAGATCTTCAGTTCTATCTTCCTTCGTCCCTGGATGCTTACTGCTTTGACAGAAGCTATGATCACCGAGTCTGTTGGCTACATGGAAGATTCTGTTGCTGGGGCAACAGTTTTGAGCTATCTTCCCTCCCTTTCCTAAGCTTTCCTGAAGTGGTAAGTTTCCTGAGGGCAAGAACTGAGGGAGGATTTTTTTCTCTTTATGTCCCAAGTGCCTAGGTCAAGACATTCTGTGTAACTGGTGCCTAAAAAATGTATGTTGGTGGCACTTGAAGTAAATGACTTCCTTTTCAGCTTCCTGGCACTATTTATTCAGTTGTTACTGAGCTACAATGAGTAGATTCCTGCCTATCCCCAATGGAAACAGAACTGCTCTCAGCTGTTATCTGTAAGAGCTTCTGAAAAAACTCAGTTTCTAGCTGTCTCTTCCTTTATCTCCTCTCCTTTTACCACTGATTAGACTATCAGACTTGTACTCTACTATATTACTTGTATCTGCCTACTTGTTATGCCATCCTTTTCAATGTTCACACACATACTTCATACATGTGTATGCATATATTGCATGTATGTAGTTATATATGTAATTCTCCTCTCACTCTCTCTCTCTTTTTCTCTCTCTGTCTCTGTCTCTCTTGTCCCTCTCTGAGATGAGAGTGGGTTTGTCCAGGAGTCTGCTGACCAATTAAGTCCTCCAACCTGCTTGATGAAATTATAGCATATAAGGGACAAACTCTTACTTCCACTATTTCTTCTTACATCCTTTAATTTCAACAAATGGGCTGGGGCACTAATCATGCATCCCTTGATCAAGCCCACCACCTGCTTGACTATACATAAAAATAATGTACAAAAATATGATTGCTTTTCTGTAACTCTTCCAGTATTCCAAGATCCCTCACACTCTTGTTCAGCTAACAGGGCAATCACTTTAGAACATCCCACAACTACATTGTGCAGCTTCTGTGAACTGGTATGACAGATCAGTGTTGACAGAATCTCTTGTGCAAACCACAACTGGGCCTTCCTATTCACAGAATCATAGGATGAAAGACTTAGGGCTGCAATGGACCTCAGAGGTCAAATAGGCCAACCTCCTTAATTACTAAGATCCAAATGGTCTAAAGTGACTTTGCCTGATGTCAAATAGTAAGTAGGTAAAGGGGGGGGAGGGAATAAGGCTGTATATAGCATTTATTATGTACCATATAATAAGCAAATATTATTGTATTTGATGCCATTGTTATCCCCCCTTTTACAGCTGAGGAAACAGACAAACAGAAGTTAAATAACTTGTCCAGGATCACACAGCTAGTAAGGGTCTGAAGTCAGATTTGAACTAGGTATTCCTGACTCCAAGCTCAGTTGACTCTATCCACAGTATTATTAGCTGTCTTTAGGAGAATCAAGATTGAAATTCAAGTCCTCTGTCTCCAAGTTCATTTTCTTTTTCCATTGTACCACATTAACTCTCCTCAAAGGGAATCAGTGGTGATTGTTGGGTTGCCACATAAACTTCTTTAATGAGATCACTTGAGACCCCTGGGTTTCCTACACCTTTGGTTTGCTAAGATGTTTGAATAAAATTTTGATGATTGGCATTTTATGTGCCAATCTTGCTTGAAAATGATGGTATTACTCCCTCCTCACCTTGGAAAAGCTTTTGAGTCTTTTTTTTCCCTCAGCTGTAGTAATGTAATAGTTTGTGCTGCTTCTGTCTACATCCCCCCAGCCTTCTGTCCCCATTTCTCTAGCATCTGGTATACTGCGTGGCTGTGGAACCCAGTGAAGCAATGGAATGATTTGAGAATTAAACCCATACCTTTGGTACTAGGTGCTAAACCTTAAGTAATGCTGATCTTGGAGAGTTCTTCCTGGCACCAAATTGATCAAGTAGGGGGAGGAAAAAACTTCAAATTTATTATTTTTTAATGATCTAGACTCACCCAGTTCTGCCCAATAATCTGTATGTGGCTATTGGGATTCAGGACAGTCATAATTAGTTAACCACCAGTTATAATTCAGGAGGCTTGCTTGCAAGGACACGCCTCTTATTAGAATGTGGCTTCTCTAATCTGCTTGTACAAGGAGGATGTGTCATAACAGAATATCAAAACAATTGGTGTACGGTGAGTTGAAGTAGGGTAGTTATACACATATGTGTAGAAGGGAAGATCCAAGGACACAGAAACACAATTTAAGGTATTAAAACCTAAATTACCATGGAGAACTAGGAAGGACATTGTGCATTTCTTGGATGTGCAATGTTTTATTTTTTTTTTTGTTTGCACGTTGCTTACACTATTAAAATGTGAGCTCCTTGAGGATGGGGACTATACTTTCACCTTTCTTTGTAACCTCATTGTTAAGCACAGTGTTGTCACATAGTAAGAACCTAACACATGCTTGTTGACATAGAAATAGATACAGAAGGTAGTCAGACAGTTATTCAAAGGAAAATAGCCTTTCATAGTGAGCCAGAATGACAGAGCTCCAAATTCCAACCCACTATAATTCAATAAACATTTATTAAGCACCTACAATATGTCAACCACTCTCCTAAGTCTTAGAGCACAAATAATAAGATAGTCCCTGTCCTCAAGGAGCTCACAGCCTAGTGGAAAGAGACAAAAGGAGTCAGGAAATTGGGGTGGAACACATCAGGGGGAAGGCAACGTGGGGTGGGTAAGGAAAACTTGTTCTGTGGAATTGAGAACAGGTAGAGTGGTATAAGCAAAGTATAGTGAACCAAAAAGTCCAGTTTCTGCCCTCGACATAGGCCACTCTCCAACTCTCTAATTAGAGGGGTTAGGAGGCCAAGGGAGGCCTTGTCAATCAAGGATTGAGTTAGAAGGATGGTGATGAGATTAGGGGTGACTTGAGCCTCACCTGGGAAGGGCTCTTGTTCAGTGGAGTTAAAATCAGGCAGAATGCAAGTTGTATAACAAAGTTTAAATTGTGAATAGTCTTATAGTGACTGTTGTTTTTTACTTGAGGTCAGATATTTGGAAAGAAAGAGACATGGACTCAAAAATTATTATTTTTTCAATTATATTATAGATAGAACAAATTTATTCAGCATCAAGCAATATTAACTAAATGCTTATTGTGTGCACATGCACACAGGAGGGATAAGGGTATGTGGGCCTGGACCTTTGACTATATTGGTGTAACAAACACCTAGATGAACAAACTCCCTACACCAGTGCTTCATTTTACGTCTATTTAACTTTTCAACATTCATTTCCACAAAATTTTGAGTTCCAAATTTTCTCCCCATTGCTTCCCTCCCCCCAACCCAAAATGCCAACCATTCTAATTTCCCCTACCACCAATCTGCCCTCCCTTCTAACATCCCTCCCTTCCCTTATCCCCATCTTCTCTTTTGTCCTGTAGGGCAAGATAACTTTCTATACCCCATTACCTGTATTTCTTGTTTCCCAGTTGTATGCAAGAACAACGCTCAACAGTTGTTCCTAAAATTTTGAGTTCCACTTTCTCCTCCTTCCTCCCTCCCCACCCATCCCCACTGGGAAGGCAAACAGTTCAATATAGGCTATATATGTGTAGTTTTGCAAATGATTTCCTTAATACTCATGTAAGACTAACTAATTTCCCTCCATCCTATCCTGTCCCCCATTTCTTCTGTTCTCTGACTTTGTCCCTGCCCAAGAGTGTTGACTTCTAATTGCTCCCTCCTCCCACTGCCCTCCCTTCCATTGTCTCCACCCTACTTATCCCCTTCTCCCCCACTTTCCTGTATTATAAGATAGGTTTTCATACCAGAATGAGTGTGCATTTTATTCCTTCTTTGAGTCAAATGTGATGAGAGTAAGCTTCACATTTTTCCCTCTTACCTCCCCCATTTCTCCCTCTATTGAAAAGTCTTTTTCTTGCCTCTTTTATGAGAGATAATTTGTCCCATTCCATTTCTCTCTTTCTCCTCCCAATATATTCCTCTCTTACCCCTTAATTTCATTTTTTTACATATGGTCCCTTCATATTCAACTCATCCTGTGCTCTCTCTCTCTCTCCCTCTATATGTGTGTGTGTGTGTGTGTGTGTGTGTGTGTATGTGTGTATGCATAATCTCACTAACTATTCAGATACTGAAAAAAATTTCAGGAGTTACAAGTATTGTCTTTCCATGTAGGAATGTAAGCAGTTCAACTTTAGTAAGTTCCTTGTGACTTCTCTTTTCTGTTTACCTTTTCATGCTTCTCTTGATTCTTGTGTTTGAAAGTCAAATTTTCTTTTCAGCTCTGGTCTTCTCATCAAGAATGCTTAAAAGTCCTCTATTTCATTGAAAGATCATTTTCCCCTTGAACTATACTCAGTTTTGCTGGGCAGGTGATTCTTGGTTTTAGTTCTAGTTCCTTTGACTTCTGGAATGTCATATTCCATGCCCTTTGATCCTTTAATGTTGAAGCTGCTAGATCTTGTGTTATCCTGATTGTATTTCCATAATACTTAAATTGTTTCTTTCTAGCTGCTTGCAATATTTTCTCCTTGACTAGGGAACTCTGGAATTTGACCACAATGTTCCTAGAAATTTCTCTTTTTGGATCTCTTTCAGGAGGTGATCGGTGGATTCTTTCAATATTTATTTTGCCCTCTGGTTCTAGAATATCAGGGCAGTTTTCCTTGATAATTTCATGAAAGATGATGTCTAGGCTCTTTTTTTGATCATAGTTTTCAGGTTGACCCATAATTTTTAATTGCCTCTCCTGGATCTATTTTCCAGGTCAGTTTTTTTCCAATGAGATATTTCATATTGTTTTCTTTTTTTTTTCATTCTTTTGTTTTTTTTTTTTGTAATTTCTTGGTTTCTCATAAAGTCATTAGCTTCCATCTACTCCATTCTAATTTTTAAAGAACTTTCCCTTCGGTAAGTTTTTGAATCTCCTTTTCCATTTGGCTAATTCTGCTTTTGAAAGCATTCTTCTCCTCATTGGCTTTTTGAATCTCTTTTCCCAACTGAGTTAGCCTATTTTTAAAGGTGTTATTTTCTTCAGCATTTTTTTGGGTCTCCTTTAGCAAGCTGTTGAGTCCCTTTCATGATTTTCTTGCATCTCTCTCATTTCTCTTTCCAATTTTTCCTTCATCTCTATTACTTGATTTTCAAAATCCTTTTTGAGCTCTTCCATGGCCTGAGACCATTGAATATTTATTTTGGATGTTTGGGATACAGAAACCTTGACTTTTATGTTTTTTTCTGATGGTAAGCATTGTTCTTCCTCATCTGAAAGGATGGGAGAAGATATCCCTTCACCAAGAAAGTAACCTTCTGTAGTTTTATTTTTTTCCCTTTTCTGGGGCATTTCCCCAACCAGTTACTTGACTTTTGGGTCCTTTGTCAAGAGTAGGGTATACTCTGGGGATCTGTAAGATCTCATTTCCTTCAAGGTGGCACAATCAAGCATGTACACTGGTCTGGGAGCAACCAGAAATTTTTGTGTCCAAAATCTGTGAGTAGTAGTTTCCTCTCCACAATTGCCCTGGCTTCTAGTTCCACCAAGTCAGCACTGGGAGCTAAGATTCAGATAAGCTACTCAATTCCTCCAGGAGCATTAAGTGGGGGGAGGGCCTCCACAAAGGGCTGAGGTAAGCTGCTCAGTCCCCCCAGGGGTTTTATGATCCAACAATGGATGAGGGCTGCTGAGGGGGCTGCTCTGGGAGCTGCTGCTGTTCAATGCAGCCTCTGCCTCTATGGGAAGAACCTGCTCCCTTCTAGGCCAGCTGAAAAAAAACCTTCTCACTGACCTTTGGCACCTGTGGTTTGAGGGATCTGCAAACCACTGCTTCTGCTGCTGGGGATTCCACCCCAGAGGTCTGCTCGTGTCCTTCTCCAGTGCCCATGGAGCGCAGCCAAGGCTAGACTAGGCTCAGCGTCCAGTGTGACAGACCTCTCTGGTCGGTCTTTCAGGTAACTCTGGGCTGGAAATCTCCTCCACTCTATTGTTCTGTGTCTTCTGCTACTCTAGAATTTGTTGAGAGTCTTTCTTTACAGGTATTTTTTGGGCTGTGGGGGAAGAGCTAGTGTATGTGCGTTTTTCTACTCTGCCATCTTGACTCCACCCCGCAGTACTTCAACTTAGAAGCTTTCATGGTGCCTGGAGCATGGGGAGATTAAGTGCCTTTCCAGTCTTACACTGTGTTAGATACAGGACTTGAGTCCAGGTCTTTCTGGCACCAAGGTCAGCCAGTTCTCTATTTGCTAAGCCATGCTGCAACTCATTAGGAGAGACACAGAGATTAAATAAAACACACAGGGAGATTCCAGCCTGTTAGGAGATACGATTCATATCATATTGGCATAATACAAAACAGAATATAAGTGCAGAGGGAAGTATGAACATCCTCGTTATGAGAAATCCAGCTGGGAATGGGAGATGGGTGATGGTTACTACTGGCTGATGGGCATCATGGAAGGCTTCATGGAGAAGCCAACATTTGAGCTGGTTTTGAAGATACTTAACGATGTAGTTAGTAGATAGGCAAGGCAAGGGGTAAAGGAAGCATAGGGAATTGCAAAGGAGGGGAAACAATGGAGCACAGGGCATTTTGAAGGATAGCAATCAATCCAGTAGGATTGGACCATAAAGTGTAGGGAGGGGAAGCATTTGTGATAAGAGTGGAAAGGTAGAGAGGCATTCAATTATAGAGAGCCTTGAAAACCAGGTTAAGGAGCATGTGTTTTATTTGTTAAGCAATGGGAAGCTGTTGAAAAGTTTTGAGAAGTGAAGTAATCAGATCTTCATAGGAGAAATTAATACTTAGAGGTGGGAGAGTTAGAACAGAGTGCTGAGAGGGTGGAAGCAGCAAAATAGATTTAGGATGTTATTGAAATATTAATCAACAACCCAAGGTGCCAGATTCATTTCCCTTATCTCATCTTAGACTGGCCCTTCTTATATCTTTAGAAAAGGGAAAAAGTATCTGATATATAGACTTATCCCATCTTGACAGAGACCTGATCATCTCTCACTATGTAGATGATTAATATTTCAGTGTTTCTCTTATTTCTCTTGTAATTTTCTGGGTAATTATCCTTTTGGCTGAAATCTCAAAACCTGTCATGGAATGAGCAGTGAACTACCATGGAAAATGAGAAAAAATACACTTAGCTATTTTTAAATTTGTAGAGGAGGAAAATGTGTTTCCTTTCCATAAATAAGTTTAAGACCTTTCTCCCCCAGCAGAGCTAACAAAAAAAAAGCAATGGTTAAAAAATTTTAAATTTTAATTTGGCTGGTAATTTTAAAAGACAAGACTTTTTTTGGGTGAAGATTAGTGACTTAAAAAGTCAGAGTGCAGAAAGAAGTTTCTTTGAATTTCATTCAAATAAAAAGAAAAAATCAATTGCTTTGAGATATAGTGCTACTATGAATTCTAGCAGCCTTTTAAAAAAATCTCCATCTTTAAAGGGTTGGCAGCTAAGTTATTCTAGAGCAGGTTGTACAGGGAGCTCTGTTTGTTTATCCCTCTGTTATTTTCCCCGATTCATTTTTCTTTAATAAGGAATTGAAGCTCACATTTCCAAAATAGTACAACATGAAGATTGTAGATTTTTATTCAAAAGTCCATAATTATAAGAGCTCTTATTTACATTTAAACAAAATGTGCTTCTTGGATTGAGGGTTGGCCCAGAGTGATTTGTGCAACCTCTCTTTTGCTTTAAGCTAGCTATTCCTGAGAGCAAGGCCTATTTGCAGTGGCCTCAGATTTTTCATTTGAAATGCAATAGTTGCTTTTTATGTATAGTGTTGGGAATTTTGGTGGCAGACTGACCATTTCAGGAATAATGAAGCTACATAAATCAAAAGTATTATTGAATTCTCCGTCCTAATCAGGCAGAAAACAAACTAACAGGAAATGAGGGAAAAGTAAGGCAGTGCATACAGGTTTATGGGGATGAATGTCTCCCTCTTCACCCACAGAAAGGGTGTAGTGTCCAGAGGCTTTAACTGTAGATGAAAATACCAGCCTAAATATATGGGTTTGAAGATCTCACCCTCCCACTCCCCCCAAATCTTTTCCACAGTGACTGAAATGACTTTAATTAGAGAGAATTAAGCATCTAATTATAAAATCAGGGGCAGCTAGTTGGGACAGTAGATAGAGTGCTGGGTCTGGAGTCAGTTAGACTCATCTTCCAGAGTTCAAATCTGGTCTCAGACACTTACTAACCATGTGACCCTGGGCAAGTCACTTAATCCTGTTTGCTTCAGTTTCCTCATCTGTAAAATGAGTTGGAGAAAGAAATGGCAAACTACTCTAGTATTTTTGCCAAGAAAACCCAAAACGGGATCACATAGACTCTGACTGAAAATGACTACATAACAGCAAATATAAAGTCAGAGAAGTCAATTATCAATAAACATTTATTAAGCACTTACTATGTTGCAGGCACTGGGAATACAAGAAGGAGGCAGCTTTAATCTGAATTAGTCCAATCTTTTGATGCTTCTCCTAAACCTACATGAACTTTGCATGGGATCTTGGGACCAGGATGGCTTTGGGATGGTAAATACAGGACTGTACAAAGCATGAAAATAGGCCATTCTCAAGCAAACATTGCTGGGAGTCCTTCTCTCCAGAAAAATTTCATTAGGGCAGGTATTTTTTGGTGAGAAATTAGCATGAAGTGCCTACATGCTTACAGAGTGGATGTGAGAGAAAACTTTTAAGTTTTCTTTTTAATAAAAAATTATTTATTTAACTTTTTACATTCATTTTCACAAAATTTTGGCTTTCAAATTTTCTCCCCTTTTATCCCCTCCTCCCACCCCAATACACCGAGCAATCTAATTTTCCCTATCACCAATCTGCCCTCTCTTCTATCATCCCTCCCTTCTCTTGTCCCCATCTTCTCTTTTGTCCTGTAGGGCCAGATGACTTTCTATTCCCCATTATCTGTATTTCTTATTTCCTAGTAGCAAGAACAATACTCAACAGTTGTTCCTAAAACTTTGAGTTCCAAATTCTCCCCATCCCTCCCTTCCCACCCGTTCCCTTTGGGAAGGCAGGCAATTCAATAAAGGCCCTATCTGTGTAGTTTTGTAAATGACTTCAGTAATAGTCATGTTGTGTAAGACTAACTGTATTTCCCTCCATCCTATCCTGCCCCCCATTGTTTCTGCTCTGTCTTTTGATCCTGTCCCTCCCCAAGTGTTGATTTCAAATTGCTCCCTCCTCCCATTACCCTCCCTACTATCAACCCCCCTTGCTTATCTCCTTCTCCCCCACTTTCCTGTATTGTAAGATAGGTTTTCATACCAAAATGAGTGTGCATTTTATTCCTTCCTTTAGTCGAATGTGATGAGGGTGAACTTCTTGTTTTTTTCTCAGCTCTCCTTTTCCCCTCCACTAACAAGTCACTTGCTTGCCTCTTGAATGAGATATAATTTACCCCATTCCATTTCACCCTCTTTCCTCCCACTACATTTCTCTCTCACCATTTACCTTAATTTCTTTTGAGATATGGTCCCATCCTATTCAATTCACTCTGTGCTCTCTGTCTCTGTATGTGCATGCATGTGTGTATGTGTGTGTGCGTGCACGCGTGTACGTGTGTATGTGGTCCCACCAAGTACCCAGATACTGAAAAGTTTTAAGAGTTACAAATATTGTCTTTCCATGTAGGAATGTAAACAGTTCACTTTTGGTAAGTCCCTTCTGACTTCTCTTTGCTGTTTACTTTTTCATGCTTCTTCTCATTCTTGTGTTTGAAAGTCAAATTTTCTTTTCAGCTCTGGTCTTTTCATCAAGAATGCTTGAAAGTCCTCTGTTTCATTGAAAGATCATATTTTCCCCTGAAGTATTATACTCAGTTTTGCTGGGTAGGTGATTCTTGGTTTTAGTCCTAGTTCCTTTGACTTCTGGAATATCCTATTCCATGCCCTTCAATCCCTTAGTGTAGAAGCTGCTAGATCTTGAGTTATCCTGATTGTATTTCCACAATACTGGAATTGTTTCTTTCTAGCTGCTTGCAATATTTTCTCCTTGACCTGGGAATTCTGGAATTTGGCCACAACGTTCCTAGGAGTTTCTCTTTTTGGATCTCTTTCAGGAGGTGATTGATGGATTCTTTCAATACTTATTTTGCCCTCTGGTTGTAGAATGTCAGGGCAGTTTTCCTTGATAATTTCATGGAAGATGATGTCTAGGCTCTTTTTTTGATCATGGCTTTCAGGTAGTCCCATAATTTTTAAATTGTCTCTCCTGGATCTATTTTCCAGGTCAGTTGTTTTTCCAATGAGATATTTCACATTCTCTTCCATTTTTTCATTCTTTTGGTTTTGTTTGGTGATTTCTTTGTTTCTCATAAAGTCATTAGCCTCCATCTGTTTCATTCTAATTTTGAGAGAGCTATTCTCTTCAGTGAGCTTTTGAACCTCTTTTTTCATTTGGCTAATTCTGCTTTTGAAAGCATTCTTCTCCTTATTGGTTTTTGAACCTCTTTTGCCAATTGAGTGAGCCTATTTTTCAAGGTGTTATTTTCTTCAGCATTTTTTTAGGTCTCCTTTACCAAGGTATTGACTCGTTTTTCATACTTTTCTTGCATCTCTCTCATTTCTCTTCCCAGTTTTTCCTCCACCTGTGTAACTTGATTTTCAAAATCCTTTTTGAGCTCTTCCAAGGCCTGAGCCCACTGGACATCCACCTGGCATGTCTGGGATACAGAGGCCCCAACCTCCACGTCTTTCCCTGATGGTAAGAATAGTTCCTCGTCATCAGAATTGAAAGGCGGGAACATCTGTGCCTCCTCAAAGTAGCTCTCTATGGTCTTATTTTTCTTCCCTTTTCTGGGCATTTTCCCAGCCAGTTACTTGACTTCTGAGATTCCTCTGCACCCCCGCCTAGATCCACCCAGCTAGTGCTTGGGGTCTGAGATTCAAATGGGCTTTCAGTGGCAGGGGTGGCTGCTATTCAATGTGAGCTTACGTTCTGGTGCTGGAGTGGGGGCAGGGCCGCCTCCCAGGCTCAGTTCCCTCAGGGGCTTTATGCAGACACCTTCAGTAATGAAGATCCTGCCTGCTGGGGGAGTCCTGGGCCGTCGCTGCCTCTGCCGCTGCCTCTGCCGCTACCTCTGCCGCTGCCTCCCGAGGGGTCCCGAGTCATGGAGACACCCCGCTCCCCTCTTGACCAGCCCAGAAGTCTCTCTCACTGACCTGGAGTGTCTGTGGGCGGAGGGACCTTCGCGGCCGCCAGAGGTTCCATTCCTGAAGCCTGCTTCCATCTGCTCCTCTTGGCTGCACAGCCAGGGAAGCACAGGGGTGGACTTCACTTTTCCCGGCATGATGGACCCTGGCGACCGCTCTCCAGGGCTCTCTGGAATAGAAAGCTTTTCCACTGTGTTTCTGCGCACCTTGCAGTGATCCAGAATTTGTGGGGAGTTCTTCTTGCAGGAAATATGTGGGCTGTGGGTTCAGAGCTAGCATATGTGAGTCTTTCTACTCCACCATCTTGGCTCCACCCCCTCTAAATTTTCTAATTCAACATATCACCATAGCACCATTCTTTGTATAGTACCATACTCCTGTACCAGCATGGTGTCTTAGCTCCATTTGAAGCAAATGTTCCACATAGGCATTGCTAGTTTCTTTACAGGATGACATTTCAAAGTGACCTCAGACGTCTTGGTTTCCACTCTGTACCATTTAAAAAACATTAATGTCAGCTAGCAGTTGCAAAGCCTGCTGATTTGGGATAAATTGTGCACTTATAATCATATAAATATAGCAGAATATGAATATTCATTAATATATGACATAAAATAAATATATAACCTTTAAGCTTATAAACAGGTATAAATGTTATCTAAAATAATAATCCTTGATAATGAGATAGAAATATATCCCGTGGCAGCCTCTGGGAAGACATTATTGGTATTAGGGCAATTCTCTATGTTTTGTCTACTATACTTTAATGCTATAATTGATCAAGTTTTTGGTCCATAGTTTTTCTGTTCTCTTTCCCTAATTCTCAGTGGTAGAGAATATTCTGATTTAATGTTTCCCAAATGAGCAAGGTGGGGTTCAGGTTTTTTCCCCAATGATATGGAAATATTAGTGCTCTAGTTTAGATGGCACCACTCATGGGCTATATGATATTCATATTTACATTTGACCTAGCTTTCTCTGGGGACATATTTTAATCACTCCAAGAACTTGCCTGGTCTCTATTTTAGTGTATTATAAAAGTCTTATTATAAACACAGGCTGCATGAATAAGTCAGAGAATTTTAGTCTGAGGGTAATAATTTATTTCAGTTGCTATTTCATCCCTCCCTTCATGTCTGTTTACTCCTTTATAGTTGAAGCATTTTTTTTTTTAACGTAAAGGCCTCTGAAGGAGATGGATCTCTTCTGTTAGATTTTCAAAAAATCCTATTTATGTTGAATGGCCCTGTTGGATTCAAACTTGTATTTCTTTGTAAGAAGCCCTCAGAAAGTCTATGACTCCAAGGCCCAACATCACTCACTGCTCAAAAAGTTTAGAATTTTAACTTTTGAGACTAGTTTGCTATACGCTAAGCTAAACCTGAGATTGTGGTTTGAGGAAGGAGAAAGAGGAAAGGAAAGGGAAGATAATGTAGGCAAGTCAGAAGAAAATAGAAACATTTATTTTCCTCTTTTGAAGGAACTAATTGCTGGCAATGGAGTTGCTTATACCAAAATATAGGCAGTTATGCTAATTACCTTGTTTTGAACATTTTTCTATTACTAAAGCTTAGGGAGAGTTGGGAGAAAGTAAAATGAGGGAGTCAGATGGGGAAAAGAATATTAATAGAGGAAAAAAGAAGGTAGGCTTCTAATGGCAAGAGTGGTGGATGTGGTGGGGAGATTTGAGAGAAGAAGAGAAATAAACTAACCAGAAGTTTTTTCTAGGTCTGATTCTAGGAATGCTTTGGGTTCATTGGTAATGTCTCTCTGTTGCTGCTGCTATGGTTGATAAGCTCATTCTGGTTCTGGGTAGAGTTATAGAGATAATGATGATGGCAATGATGATGATGATGGCAATGATGATGACTTTGAGTAAGACTTTCCCTAGTGAGGGGAAGAAGGACAGGTAGAATTGGAGAAATGAAGTGCGGAGAAGGGGAAGAATATGGTAAATTTCCTGGGCAAGTTGCCTAGTCACTTAAAAAAGAGGATGGTTATTGAGTTGGCATTTTAAAGACATCTGCCACTTTTTTGTATCTCTGTTTTCCTCTACCCGCCACTTATGCACACAGCTAAAAAACTTGGCAATGTGCTATAGTGGGTAGAAAGTATTTTAATGGAAATCAGTAGATTCAGGAGTGATAATTCTTTCTCCTACTAATTCTATGGTGACCTTGTTTGCTTTATTTATCTTCTGTGGGCCAAATTTTGGGGCAGCTAGGTGGTGCAGTGGATAGAGCACCAATGCAAGAGTCAGAAGGACCTGAGTTCAAATCTCACCTCAGACCCTTGACACTCACTAGCTGTGTGTTCTTGGGCAAGTCACTTAACCCCCATGGCCTCATCCTGGGTCATCTTCAGTCATCCTGATGAATATCTGGTCACTGGATTCAGATGGCTTTGGAGGAGAAGTGAGGCTGGTGACCTGCACAGCCCTCCCTCACTCAAAACAAAGTCAAGGACCAGTCATGTCATCATCTCTCTGATGGCATGGTCTTCTTCAGCAATGAAGGACAAACACACACATCTAAGGGACCAAATCTATAAAATGAGAGTAATGATGATGTTGAAGGAGCATTTCTTTAAGTTCTAAATTTCTCAGATTCTGTGCCAACCCTTAACTACCTCACCAGAATATATTTCTGTACACTGCCTCCTCTCCCTTCTCTCCACCACCATGTAAAATTTGCTTTTTAAGACTCTATTCAGTCAATCCACCAGCATTTGTTAAGCACTTACTATGTGCTAGACACTGTGCTAAGTAACAGGGATACATAGAAAGACCAATACAGGCCCTGTCCTGAGGACTTCACATTTTAATGGGAAAGTTATCCCTCTCCCCATTTTGCTTCTGAGAATCCTTTTAAATCATGTTTCTGGTACAGCAAATTCATCCTCAGGAATCCTTTTATTTTCTTCTCATTTAATGTCATTGATTAACATTGAAGGGTATAGTTGAACACATGGGTATGTGTCTTTAGGGGAGGGAGATATAAAAGCTCATTCTAGGAAATATCTCTCTTACTTTATTTTCAGACATATCAGGTCTATGGATGACCATCTTGTCTTATGTGGGAGCGTGGATAAAGGACAGGAAGTGAAGGGGTCAAAAGGAAGCTAGCTGGAGACTATGCTCCTAGACCTACCATAGAGCTCTTCTAGATAGTTCCCTTTTTGCCTTATCATTTTAACTTCTCCCCTCCCCCAACGTTGTACAGTCAAGAGCCCGACTTGAGAAGGGACCATAAGCTTCTTCTGAAGTGGTAGAGGGAGCTTTGCTTTTTTCTCCCTCGTTTTTAACACAGAAAGGTATTTTTGTGTGTGTTCTCTTGAGCTAGAGAAGACAACTTAAACTCATTCAGCCTTGTGGTATGGGTCTACTTTGCTTTTTATTAAACTAAAAGGGAGTTTTTTGTGGTTACATTTCTAAGTTCATTGCATAGTCACTGAAGGTATGACATACAATAGAGATCATGAATGAGGATTTTTTTTTTCATGCTATTGAGATGACCTTGGCATGTGAAGTTCAAAACTAACTTGGCATGTGGCAAGAGGAAAGAGGTTTTTTTTCTCCTTTAAACATTTAAACTCATGAGGAAGCACAGAGTGTCTTATTGTACTTCTTTATCCAGTACTGTAATACAAACATTGAAAATTCCCTTTCTTGTTCATGAAAAACTGAAACCTTTTATTTACTCAAGGGGAACTCTCCAAAAGCATCCATGTGTGCATTTACCCCTCCCCACTCCCTTGCCCTGAATGAAGAACACAGAGGAACCATCCTTTGACTTTGTCTTGTTCCTCTGCTAAAAGAAGCATAAAAATCTCCAACGGTTAGGGGTGGATGAGCTTAAGGAAACAAACTACAGATTTCAAAAAAATCTACTTTCCTGTTTCAAGCTCTATTTTGGACACTTCTTTTTCCTGTTGTGCAATCAGCCCATGGTAAGCCTGCTCTGCAATCCTGCTGCTAGGTCTGAGGCAGCACTGACCCAACAATGTATTTGTGGGGATCTGGAGTTAACTTTGAAGTGGGAGCCCACGGTGGGGGAGCACTGGCTTCTTGTTCAGGCCATCACTTAGTTATGGGACATTGATGGGACAGTTAATGTGAATTCTTGGTGATGATAATGACACAGAGAAAATCAGTTTATTCATGCTGCTGAGCTTCCCTTTTAATGGGCGGTAACAGACCAGCCTGAAACAGAAATGGTGGCCACTTCCTTATTTATTTCAAGGCCCCTGTCTGGAGCTGTCCTTTCCTATCTGAATAATCTATTCAGCTAAGAATAGAGGAACTAATTTAATTTCTACAATGCTGCTGGGATCTGCAATAAATCATTTTAAAGAAGATACAGTTGTCTGCAGTTGTCTTACTTGAGCATGAATAAGTATTTGGAAAATGAAATCCCTTGTGGTAGGTCAGCTATACATGTTTTAGGTTTTCAACTTAGTTGAAGGACATTGCTCATCCTATCAGCAACGCCCAGTCCCCCAAAATGTTTGCAATGCTACGCTATGTACAAATGAGGCAAGCTATGGGGAAGTAAGCCTTCCTTAAATTTATCCTCCCGCTTTTGTTTTGTGTGTTTTTTGCCTCCTGCCTTAGACAGTAGGTGGATTCTGTTACCCATTTTTCTGTATATCTGAGCCATCATCCTATATCTTCATTTCCTGACTGCTGTTATCTCTGTCAGCAAAAACAGTAGGGGGAAAGGCTTTATTTCTGATTCTAACAGTACCCATACATATAGATGAAATGAACACAATTCCTGGAATGCGTGAAATTTGAAATGCTAAAAATGCCTTATCAAAGCTCATTAATGTTCAAGTAGCAAGAAGGCATATCTAGCATCTTTTCCACTCAAGGGTCCTAAGTGATCTGTAAAGAAATAGTCAGAAATTTCTTATATGTTAAAGGAAAACATTATCTAAACAAACATGTAATGATTATACTTATTGCTACACCAGGGATGATTTGACCTTTTTGTCCCTCATTCTGGCCCATTCTTTTGTCTAAGGCAGTTGGATATGTGTGGTGATGGAGAATAGGTTGCCATAATTCTACAGGGTCCCTGGGAGGGAAGTTAATGTCTCCCCATTGTTCCCATGCCCACAAGAATGAGTCTTGGGTTGTTTATCATTGGTCTTAAGAGAGATTCCCCTCTTCAAGTAGTTAAAAAGTTGGGAATGTTTTGGAGCTTCTAGGGTACCATTGAGGATTCTTTCAGAGTCATAGTGGGTCCACTTACAGAATCTCTTAGTTGGAAGGGACCTCAGAGGCAGAGTCATAACTAGGAATTATGGCCCTGTAGTTGGGTTGTGTGCATATGCAGAGGTTAGCTACATAAGACAACCATAGTGAAGAGATGAAGGGTGAAGTGGGAGTGGAGAGGAAAGTACCCTTCCTGGTCTTGCATTCATACCAGGATATTCCCTAGAAAGCAATGATGTAGGAGAGGAGGAAGGCAGGCCCTTCATGGTTCATTTATACTAGGCAAGTCACAGGGAGAGGAAAAAAAGATAGGTGGTGGTACGTGTGGTTCATGGCAATAAGTTGAGAAGGGAGCAACCCCTTGTGGTAGGTAGAAATGCAATCCAGTCACACTTTACAATACCCTTATTCAGTGGAGAAAGAAGTTGGAAGAAAGGTGTCCAAGAAGATAATTTACCCTTTTGGCTACAGTCTTACAATGTATTGTTAATGTATTTTTTTTTTTTTTTGCTTCATTTGAAGATCTTTCCCATCCTAAATCACATGGAAGCCTAAGTCACATGTGGTGGGAGGAGCTTGAAGAACAGGTGGAATAGGAAGGGGTGGAGTAGGAACAGAGTCCAGAGGAAGTTGCTTAGACTAGCCACAGCTGGGGAGGACAGAGAAAGCAGGAGGCTGGGGCAGCAACTAGCATGAGTTTGTGATTTTGTTTAAGGGAGTCTGTGTTTTATTTAAGGGAGTTGGTTTGTGGGAAGCCTAACAGTGGGAAGGCTTGGGGATGGTGTTGCCCTCTGCATTGTTACTGTGTATAGATTTCTTTGTTGCTATGATGGATTTGGTTTTCTGGTGTTGGGATTCAGCTTTCTGCTGTTTGAATAAATATTTTGATTCTATCTTCCATGGAAGATAGTAGAGAGTATATTATATTTTGCAATTCAGAACTGCTCAGGCATATTCACAGCCACTGTAGGTACTGTGAATATTGCCTTGGCAATACAAGATAATTCCTGGGAGAATGTGGAGAGTTAGGACACAAGGAAGCTCAACTGTGGCATAGGAGGGTGATAGGACTTTTATGGTGCAATTACATTGGAAAACCCTAGTAAAGTTAAAGGAGAGGGGGATTCTTCTGAGTAACCTTTGAATGAAAGTCTTCAGAAGCTTGTTGGGTACCATCATTCTTAGTATTACAAGAAGGAGTCAGGAGCCAAGGCAATGAGAGGGAGGCAGAGAGACAAGACCATGCTAGCGGAAGATGGACTCTAAGAGAGGGGTGGGTCTGTTGTTGGAATAAGGCTAGAAGAGGTCTAGGAACTTCCAGAAAGTAGGAGAGACCTTCCCCATCCCCCATCCCTTTGATGTGGGCAAAACCTCAGTTAGAACACCCTAGTTATAATTTTGCTCAGAGGCTTTACATGCACCTTGTTCCTGAAAAGGCATCCTCTCTACAACATCCAACCTGTTTGAAAATATCCAGTATTAAAAATTCACTGTCCCTTGGGGCAACTTATTTTTGAATAGCCCTCACTAAGTTTTTCCTTATATCACATCTAACCTGGTTTCAGCAATTTCTAACTATTGCCTCTAGTTCTTCCCTATGGGACCAAGTAGAATGCCTCTTTACTTGACAATCCTTCAAATACTTAAAGTTAACTATCATTGTTCTCCTAAGTCTTCTTGTCTAGGCTAAATAGCTCTCGATCTTCCTAATGATCTTTATGTCTCTGCATTATTCTGGTCACTTTCCTTTGGAGGGGCTGTTTTCAAAATATGGCACCTAGAATGGAAGTATCACCTCCTTCACTCTGAACTCTGCTTTTATTAATGTAGTTAAAGATTGCCTTACCTTATTCCATACTTCCATAATAAATATTTAGTTGGCATTTAATCAATAAACATTTATTAAGTGCAGACTATGTACCAGGCACTGTGCTTAGCACAGAGAATACAAAAAGATGTAAAAGACAGTCCTTGTCTTCAAGGAGCTCACAATCTAATGGACCATGCAAAGTTCTTTTCGTGCCAATTTTTGTCTAATCTTATATTGACGCAGTTGACTTTTTGAACTCAAGTGTAGGATATCAGAAATAGCCTTATTAAATTTCATCTTATTATATTTGGCTTAATCCTTCTAACTGAGACCTTTTGAATTCCTGGTCATTCAGTAATTTGTGTCATATGCATATTTTATTTGATAATAAATAATAAACAATTTTAAAATAAATGCTTTTTGATTTGATTAGCATTCCTTCTCTGTTTTCCTTTCAGTCATGGGTCCTTTTAGAATCTTGGAGAGTTCCAAGTTTGGAATCTGTCAACAGGATTCCAGTTATCTCCAAGATACTCAGAATAATCCTACTCCCTAGAACATTTTTTTAAATTATGGAGGATCTTCCCAGATCTATTTGGAACTCTTTGGGGAAAGGTTGGAGCTAGTGATAGGAAGAGTAATACTAATAATAACCAACATTTATGTAGTAAAAAAAAAAAGTTCTCCCTGTTTTATTATTTCATTTAATTTTCACAACACTCTTGTGAGGTAAAAGCTATTATTATCACTGTTTTAGAGATAAATTGAGATCTATTTGGAACTCTTTGGGGAAAGGTTGGAGCTAGTGATAGGAAGAGTAATACTAATAATAACCAACATTTATGTAGTAAAAAAAAAAAGTTCTCCCTGTTTTATTATTTCATTTAATTTTCACAACACTCTTGTGAGGTAAAAGCTATTATTATCACTGTTTTAGAGATAAATTGAGGTTTAGAGAGATTAAGCAATTTGCCTGAGGTCATGTAGCTGTTACAGTTATTTTTTCAGTTGCATCTGACTCTATTTGGGGTTTTCTTGAGCATAGCTATGAAGTATCTGAAACCAGATTTGAACTTGGGAAGAGGAATTTTCCTGACTCCAGACCCTGAACTCTAGCAACCCCCAAGTCTAAGTGTCTAAGGAAGCATTTAGATTCTTTCTGAGACCATGCCCTGGGGGTTTTCCTTTTATTTCCATAACTCTCACCCTGGGTTCCTAATGTCCTGTTTGGTAAATGCTTCATTGGTCCCACTATTTCAGGTGGATCGCAGCCAAACTTCATGCTACTTTCTGCTTCCCAGTCATCTTTTCATTAGCTGTTTTGTGGCTTGACTGGCGCTCAGTGCTGCTCCCTCCACTCCCTCCACTGTCTTCACTCCCTCCCATTAGACTTTGAGTTCTTTTTTTGCATTTCTTTGTATCCCCTGGACCCTAGTTCTTTTATACATTGCCTCTACTTCTTCCCTCTGGGGCCAATCTTTCTTCCACTGGTTGTGGTTTGTCCTTCATTTGCAAAGAGGAGGACTATGATATCAGGGAGATGATGACATGATTCGCAACTGACTTTGATTAGTGAGGGATGGCTGTGCGAGGTCACCAGGCTCACTTTCTCCTCCAGAGTCACCTGGATTCAGTGGCCAGATATTGATCAGGACAATTGGAGATGGCCCAGGATGCAATGGGAGACCTTGGTCCTTATAAGCTAAGGTATTTTCAGGTTCTTACTTTGAGTGAGACTACACTCATTCAGGGAATAGGCTTCTTCAAGAGATTCAAGTTATGGCCCCTTTAATAAAAAAAAAAAATCAAACTGGGAGGGGAAGACCCTTGGGGTTGCTGACCAAAAGAGAAACAGTTACTATTTACATTCACTCTGAGTCTAGAGGGCCCCCAAAATAACCTTTAAGCAGTGCTTGGGTAGGAGCCTATTGTCCAATCCATGGGATCTAAAGTGAAATGGGTTTAAAGCTCCAAGTTCTCCTAAATCTTCTCTTATTAAGACTAAATACAATGCGTGCTGGCACTTAAATGCTTATGGACTTGACTTGACTTTTTAGTTATGGAATCATGAATAAGTCAACTCTGTCCGTGGTCTTGGAAGGAGTCTGTCCTCTATGGGTCCACTTACCCTCCATGTAACTTTTGCCTTCCTGGGCTCCTACTTTGTTGTATACATAGTCTTGTTTCAGGACATAAATGCCTTGAGGAAAGGGATTGTCTTTGCTTTTGTTTGCATCTCCAAAGCTTATCAGAGTGATTGGCACACATTAACCTGGTTAATGAGTGGTTTTCATTCATTCATTCCAAAGATAGTACTCATTCTTCTATAGTATTCCAGTGTTCTCCAGATCTTCAGATCATACTTGGACCCACAGAGTTGACTCACAAACTTACTTATACCTCATGAATGATAGTGGGAAGATAACCAAATTCAAAGGGAAACTGGAGTAGTGCAAATGTTCTCCCATTTAGTCACCATTAGAACATGAGCTCCTTGACTGCAGGTATTATTTTTTGTCTTTCTTTGCATCTCCAGTTCTTAGCACAGTGTTTGGCATATAATAAACACGTAACAGATGCTTGTTGACTTGATTTGTTGATCCATATGTCTCAGAGTGTCTTGAGGATGGGAGATGCCCCCATCTCTAATAGCAGTAGTAGGTTCATTTCATATACCCTGGGTATTATGAAGACTTCAATTTTGTCTTCCTTGAATTGTTATTATTACTTAAATTCTAGATTACCATGAATCCTATTTATCTTTATAAATTTTTTATGATAGGAATTTTTTCCTTCAGCTTTTAAAGATTTTAATTTAATCAATTTGTTTGATTTTTTAAAATGCTGTAGTGTTATAGTTTAATTACAGCATCAAGGGAGAGATGATACTCAGAGATTTCACATAACTGCAGTTTTTCAAAAATAAGCACAAAAGATGCAGAGATGATACATATATATTCCAGGAAATGTAGCTGCCATGGATCTCATCTTGATCCTGTCAAGGATACACAGACAACCAGGAACTGGCTAATTCTGCCCCGAATTTCCTGGAGTGACCTCCTGTTCTCTTGGCAGCATACTCTTTTACACTAGAAAATAAATAAGTTAGCCATAGTTGGCAAGTATAACAACCCAAGGCAAGAAAACTAGATGGATCTATGACTACTCCAACAATAAGTTTAACATTCCATGAATGCAAGCTACTTTTCCCAAGATGCTTCTGATTCCCACAAGACTGCATGCTTTTGGCACTGGGTGACTGTATCACAAAGATGCCACTTAGGGGAGGAAGAATGGTGGTGCCAAAAATTTGTGACCTTGAAGACAAAAGAACGGACAGAGCAACAAAGACCATAGCTAGGGCGATTGACAATGCTTACTGAGAACTATGTGGAGACAAAGACTGAGAGAGTGGGAACAGATAGTTGAATGTAGTGATTTTTAATCAGTGATGGAAGGGCTAACTCTACTGAAGACTTTTTATCTTTCCCTATAGATATTCAGAGCATGAATCATAGAAGAACTTGTTTTTCACTTCTCAAGGGTGAAAAAGGGTGGTAAGATTGCATTCACTTGGATGTGTCTAAGGTTATTTTCTTGTCATCTTACCAGAGTACATTGCTTATGTATGGATTAAACGTTTTCCTAATTTGCCCCTGCCTTTTGCCTGGGTCCCTGCTAGTACCTGGACAGCTGAATATCTAGGATGTCCAGCTTTAAACTTCATGGGGACAAACAAGCCAGGTGAGGTGAAATGTCAAAGAGTTCCTCCAAGAGGAAAGGTTAAACAGATTGCAGTACGTGAATGGAATGAAATAGTACTCTGCTAAAAAAAAAAACCCAAAACGGAATTGAAGAATACAGAAAAGCATGCAAAAACTTGCATGAACTGATACAAAGTGAAGAAAGAAAAGCCAAGGAAACAACACACACAATGATGACAATAGTGTAGATGAACAAAGAAAAGTTACAACTGTCACAAAATTAAAGAAACAAATATTGTGAAATTATAAAGAATGAATGTGAACACAAAGAAAAGATATGAAGATCCTTCTCTGCCTTCCTAGCCCCTTATCAAGTATGGGAGATGTACGAGTATGGAGCATAACATTGGCATGTTTATTATTTATTATTTTCTTTTTCCTGATTTCTTTCTTCTTTAGATTGAAAAAAAATGATCATAAGAGATAGCTCTGGGAGGATGGATGAGGAATCATATGGGGGAAACAAAATATATCTATAAAATTTATTTTAAAAAGTAAAGAAAATATCCCCAACATCTAAATCTACATTAATTTTAGAGATGAGTGGAAAGTGGAAAAAATATTTCCAAAAGTAAACCAGTCAGGAATGCACAGTGAGGCTGGTGTACTACTTGCACGTAACAGTCATACCTTATGATTTCTTCTTTCTGTTGACATTAGTCCTCTGCCCTAGGAATTGTGTGTAGATTTTGGCTTGCATGAAGTTATTCCAAATAACAGTTTATCTTAGGGAGATTTTAGCCAGCAATGAAGTAACTGTGGAAATGAGAATTTGTCCAAATAATTTTTTGAGGCAATGAGGTGTACCTGTCATGCTGCCTCTTAACCAAGTTACTTATGTGAGAATTTTAAAGTACAGGACTGAAAAATGAACTGTCCATGGACAATGGAGATTTACATTGAAGCAAAACAGGAAATTTATGTCCTGCTAAAACTCAGTTGAATGTAATTACCACCTTACTCCAAATAGAAATTGCTATATGATTTCAAAGATTGGTTTGAGTGATTTCTTTTTTGTTTAGCTTGCTCTTTCAGCTATCTTAGAGAAGTAAGCAACTCCATAATCTTCTTTACATACTGGCCTTTTAGTCTGACTTTCTTTGAAAGAACAAAATTATATATGATAAATCAAAGGTTAATTAATGGAACACTTAAAACAAAGGCAAGAAGGGTAGCTGGCTGGGGCTTCTACGTGTTGACTGTTCTCACATTTGAGAATGGTGTCCTCATCTACCAGAGTCAAAGAAAGAAGTTGGGAAAATGGTGGTAGGTTAATGATATAATATGAGGATTTTTTTTTCCACTGGAGCAGGATTGGCATTGTGTGTAGTGCTTTTTTTTTTAGATCTTTTTTATTTAGTGTCCTGACTCTTCCATTCTTACTAAATAAGTTGCCAAATGAGCCAAACTTTGCTTCCAATATTGACTACAGCATACCACAGAAAAAATTTAAGACAGATGAAAGCAATGAAGTGCTTCCTCTTGATGACAAGTTCCAGTCAATATATTCTTCTAGTCATCCTAGAACATCTAAAGAGTAATTACTATAACAGATGAATTCTTGAAGTACAGTTATCCTTTTGTAGTGAAATCCCATACAGGATGGAAATGTCTATTTATATTCAAGGAAAGTATTACTGTAGAAAGATAATAGAATCATTCCTCTGGAAAGTGCTAAGTATAATTTACTTTATAATAACTATAGGAAGAATTCTTTTCAAGTGATTTTTTTATCCTAAGGCATATTCTGATTCAGAGTAAGGAATGTATATTTCAACATGATGGAATGGAAAGAGTGCTGAATTTTGAGCCACAGTATCTGAGTTCAAATCTGACTTCTGCTGCTTATTAGCTATAAGGCCCTTGGGCAAATCACTTCAACTCTCTTAGGCCTCAGTGTCCTCATTTGTAAAATGAAACCTTTGGATTAGGTAACCTCCAAGGTCTCTTCTAGATCCTTTTGAATAAATGGCACCAATTAAATGAATGATATAGAAAGATAACAGTGTCAGATAAAACTTAGAGAAAATTAACTACAGTGAAAGCTGGCATAACTAGTTTATCTCTGAGACATCTAGGCTTGGAACTCTCATGAATCACAGAGCTTATGAGGAAGCAAAATGAAAACCCCAAAGCCAGCTCTAAATCTCTTTAGAAGAGGCATTTTATTTTATTTTTTGCATCTATAAGAGGGATTGCTTAATATTACCTTACTTACATATTTGTTTTGCTGAAAATATTTCTACTTATATCTGAATTGACCACTTTCTAAGTGGTTTATTGCTGATGTCAGTAGTCTAAGCAATGATAATATTTCAGCTCAGTAGCTATGTTTTAAAGGTAAGCATGATATTATGAAGAAATGAGACAAGTACTGATCTTAAAATTCTGTGAGATTGAGTATTTATTGATGAAGGGGGGGAGAAATTTGTTGTATTTTTCTTTGTATCTTACTCAGTGCTTAGCAGGGCACACTTCACAATAGGTGCTTAATAAATGCTTCTTGAGTAAAGGAATTAAAACTAGAGTGTGGACCTTTTCGGCTTAGTGGACATGCGTGATGGGTGGCATCCACACAAATGTCTTGGTCACTGCATATTTTGTGACAGATTTTCTTTTTGTTTCTGTTCTCTCCCTATGTGTGTGTGTGTGTTTGTGTGTATGCGCATGTGTGTGCATGTGTGTATGCACGTGTGCGCATGTGTGTATGTGTGCATTAACATAGGTTTTAGGCTTTATTTAGGAATTTAAAGCATTAACTTTATGACCTAAAGAGCAGAAAAACAGTCAGGATGAAGAAATGTTTGAAGTAGCATTCACTTTTCTGTCATCCAGAATCAGTCTTTTTTCAAATTAAGCAAGTCTACTCACTTTCCCCTGAAAATGCCAACTTATTCTCTCCTATTAGGAATGTTAAGGTGTCTTGTGTGGGTCTCCAAAGGTCCATGATAGTGCCTTATTGCTACCAGCTTGTGAACCTCAGGTTACTGTAACTAACAGTAATATCAAATTGAGAAACTTTTAACTGAGACCCCATGTAAGTGCAGTGGGTGCTCTTTTAAAAACCGGTCATGTGGAGATGCTAAGGGCATGTAAAAGAGCCTGTAATGGGCTTCATTTATTGACTAATTACTAAATGCCTACTTTGTGCTAGCATTTAAAAAGGCCAAGGTCTCCCACTGCATCCAGGGCTGTCTCCAGTAAATCTGTTCTTTATCTGGTCACTGGACCCAGATGGCTCCACAGGAGAGAGTGAGGCTGGTGACCATGCACAGCCCTGCCTCACTTAAATCCAATTCACTTACAAGTTATGACATCTCCTTGCTGATGTCATGGTCTTCTTTGAGAATGAAGGATAGACAAGACTGCATCTAAATACTTTGCATTTTTTGTATTTATTCTTTACTTAGATATCTTGCTGTCTCTCCATTTAGAAAGCAAGTTCCTTGAGAATATAGATTATTTCGTTCCTAATCTTCATATGCTTACTACCCAGTATAGCACCTGGTACTTAATGAATGTCCATTGATATATTATTCAAGGCTCAGCTCACTTCCTCAATCAAGATTTTGCAGATTGTTTTAGCTCACCTAATCTTGTCCTCCTCTCTGGGCTTAGAGTCAACACCATACTGTCTATCAATTTATTGCTTGCATAATTTTTCTTTGTTTTGGTAGTGAGATTTCAAGCTTGCTGAGGGCAGGATACTCGTACTTCCTTTTTTAGGGGCAGCTAAGTGGAACAGTGGATAGAGTTAGGAAGACATGCATTGATTGAACAATTCTTTTGTTTAATCAGAAAGCCAGAAAGATTTTTTTGAGTTTTCCATCCCTCTTCACTTGTTTATACTGTGTCTTTGAGGAGGAGTATTCTTAAATACTCTTATAATTTCTTCCCAAATTTCACTTCTGTGTTAATGCTAAGAAACTCAGGTAGCATAAATTGGCCATGCTTGGACAAATGGTAAGAAATGTTGGCAGCAGTAATGGAAATTTATCTGCAAGTCGAAAGTATAGCAGGAACAGAAAATTAGAAAGGAAATTCACGTAGTCAGTCATGACTCTAATGGCTGGGAGGAAAAGCAGTATCATAAAACTTAAGTCAATCTATCTACCCATTGGCAAGACCAGTAATCACTGTTAAGCTATGCAGGTTGACCCAAAGCTTGTTAAAAGAAAACAAAACAAAATAAAAAACCAAGCAACAACCAAAATGTTCAACCACTCCTGACCCTTTCAGTTTTTTCTGCTTTTTTAAAGGCAAGACAGACAGACAACCTGTGTATTGATTGGGTTGTAGTGGTGGAAGGAGAAAGAAGAACATTCAAAACAGAAAGCTAGGACTGAGATGACCTTTGAGTTCTCTTCTCCTTTTTAATCTGGTTTTATATGTGATTCAGGAAAGAGCTTTTTATGTGGTCTGTGCCCAAATGCAAAGTAGGATTTTTTTTTTTGGTCAGTGTTTTCCTTTCCATTTTTGGATATCTGTGTTGGATAGATGTTATCCTGTGGAAAACACAACACAATACAACACAACAAGGCCAAAAATATCCAGGGAGAAAATCTCTCTCCCCAAGTGAGGTGTCTTATGGAGTGGGGAAAAAGAAAAGAAATTCATTTTGTTAACTTGGTAAAATGTATCTATAATGAAGCATTTACATACAAATGCACACACAAATGTTAACCTCGCTCATTTTTTCCCATTGGGTCAGGGTACAGTGGGTGCTCTGTTCACTATTGTCAGTGCATAGTATTTGTGTGGAAGACATACATTGTTGTATAACTGGGAATGTTTTTTTTTAAATAGTTTTCTATATCCTATTAAATAAAGAGATGGTCTTGGATCCAGGAAGACCTGCACACAAGTCTAGTCTCTGAACACAGAGATGGTTATATGACCCTGGAAAAATCTTATAACCTCTCAGTACACTAGGCAACTCTGTAAGACTATACATTGCTTAGAAAGTGCTGAGCTGTATTGACAGAATTTCCTTCTCTGGGAGCTCCCTGTAGTGATGAAGTCACAGGCCCAGTCTCTATATCCACTTGCATTTTTGTATCTTTTCGGATACATCGATCACATCTTCCCGGATAGTAAGTTACTTATTTCTGGAGACAGCACCCACAACATCCAGCACAATTCACTCTAATGGTTACTCCTCAAATATTGTTGATGAATGACAGGTTAAAAGATAAATAGCATTAGTGTCCTTTTCTAATCTTTAGGTGAAAATAGTATTGTGGTTTGTCCTTTGTGCTGAATGACTTCAGAAAGGAGATGTCAAGATTTGCAAGTGAATTGGATTTAAGTGAGGCCAAGGCTGTGCAAAGTCACCACCCTTACTTTCTTTCCAGGAGCCATCAGAGTCCAGTGAAAAGATATAGATTATGATGAGGGGAGATGGCTCAGGATATGCCTTGATCTTTTTGAGCTAAGGTCTTTTCTAGGTCTCAGTCTGTTTGAGGGAATGTCCATTCAGTGATTAAAGTTAGGTAAAAATGGGACAAAGAATAGTCTCTTTTACCTAGTTAAAAAAAATCAATCTGGGAGGGAGGGGAAGATTCTCAGGATTTTTGGCCAAAACAGAAACAATTGCTCTTTACACTCATTCTGAGGTATCAGAATCCAAATCAACGACCAAGTTAGGCTTGAGCTGTGACCTGTGGTTGGCTAATCAATGAGAGCAAGAGTGATTTGGGTTTAAGGCATGGTTCGTGAACTTGCTGATGGAGCTTAACTACATCATTCATTTCTTTATTAATTTCGTTTATTCACTTTTTTTTGAGTGCTTACTGTTTGCATAGCATTACCTGTTATAAAGATATCCAAAGGAGGAACATTCTTGTTAGGTCTGTCAGGTACCTACAGAAAGGGGAACAGGGTGTAAGCCTGGCTATATTTCCCACTCAAAAAAACTGGTTGTATTCATAGATTTCAATTGTTATTTTTGTCACATAACCTTGAATGTCATTTCTGAAATTTTGGCTCTATTTAATCATATTCACCTGGGTTTCCCTTCAGTGTTTCACATGGTGAATTCCATGGGTTCTTTCTTTCTGGAGTTTGAAAACTACTTCCTTAGATCTATGCTGGTTTTTTTTTTTTTGCCAGCTTTCCATTTCCAGGGCCCCTTTGTCCTTGCTGATTCAAATCATTCCTTTCCAGGAATGGTGAAGCATATTAATTACAAAACAATGTTGGAAAATAGTGTGACATGCACAAGAAGATTTCTGTTTTGCATGAAAATGGATAAATCCTTTTCCACATTTCTTCTCTCATTAGAAAAAGGGCTGGGGGAAGGAGAGGAAGGATTAAAATTCTATGTAATATAGATATACACAATACACACACATATATATGTATACACACAAACATATAATATATATGTATACTATATATATGTGTGTATGTGTGTAATATATCTATATCTATATGTGTATACCTGTATGTGTGTGTGTGTGTGTGTGTGTGTGTGTGTACACACAGTGGACAGAGTACTGGGTCTGGAGTTAGGAAGAGTCATCTTCCTAAGTTCAAATCTGACCTCAGACACTTCATAGCTGTGTGACTGGGCAAGTCCCTTAACCCTGTTTGCTTCAATTTCCTCATCCGTAAAATGAACCAGAGAAGGAAATGGAAAACCATTCTCGTATCTTTGCCAAGAGAACCTGAAAAGAGTTCATGAAGAGTCAGAAATGACTGAACACACACAGACACACACAGGCACACTGACACATAGTTATGTTTTTTTTGTATGAGGTGAGGATTCCATACAACTCATTGACTGCTGTTCTGACATTATTAAAGAGCTACTTCAGAGTAAGTAGGGTGCTGAGAATTTAAAGTCACATACAGATAGCACATAGCAGAGAAAAGCACTAAACTCAAATCTTCCCTTCCCCTAAGGCCAACTTTCTATCCACTTGCCATATTGCTTTTTTCTTTTTCTTACCATATTTTTGTCTCTCTAACATTGGATATATTTCTTTGAAAACTTCAAGTTTGATACCTTGTTTTAATTCATCATGGCAGAGTGGATAAAAGGCCTGTTGCCAAGCTAGGGAGACCTGAGCTCAAGTGTCACCTTTGACCCAGCCTAGCTTTGTGCCCCTGGGTAGGTCATTACACAAAGAGTTATGCTAAGAAACTTGTAATCTCTAAGAGAGTCTCTGAAGAGGTACCATATCAATGATCCAACCCTATCCCTTTAACACTAGAGAGTATGAACAGAAGACTTAGCAGGAAAGACTGGATTTCAGGGATTGTCTTAAGAGGAATGTTTGAAAGAACAAGGTTAACTTGAGTTAGAGAAGTCTTATGGAAGGCATGATTTCAGTTTTTAATATCTGAAGTACTATCCTGTGGAAGAGAGAGTATATTTTTTCAAAGTTGCTCTAAAAGTTGTAATTATAATGAATGGAAGGAAATTTTATAGGCACATTTCATTTCACTATAAGGAAGAACTTTCTAATGATTAGAGCTATGCAAAAATTTGAATAGATTATCTTGTGAAATGGTGAGTTCCCCATCACTGAAAGTATTGAAGCAAAGGTTAAACTTGTTAGAGATACTGCAAAACGAATACATACCCTTGCAGAAGGCTGAGATTGGATGACTTTTGTTAGCATAATGTCAAAGGCAATGAATGGATAGGAAAGCAGCAACTTTGGCCTATAGCCAAAGGAATACATAAAGTTTTGTGCTAAACTGTGACTATAAAAAGAGAAGCTGGTAAGTGGAGCCAGCTGGATTCTAGGGAACCCTAATATGAAGCTTATTATGGGGGCAGGAGCAGGGGTGGAAGGTGCTGACAATATTGTTGGTCAACAAATGTGAGAATCAGTGAATTGGTACCATTTGTGAAATCTGACATCTATTTATATGGAAAGGTTTTGCTAATGTTAGGTGGAAAGGAGTAAGAGATGGTGATGGGTGGGTATGGGGAATCATAAAAAAGTTTAAAGTCTCTTGAACAGTCATGAAGTGGCTCTTAAAATATAGTAAACAGCAACAAATGAAAACTTACAGGGTTGTGGGTAGGTAGAAACAAAGAGGAGGGGGTGAGAAAAATTGTATGAGAAATATGTATTGTATTGAAATGGGCTGAAAGAAACAATTAGGGAGAGCATAAAAGGGGGAAAGAAAGAGAGATGTTATGGATGCAAACAGATCATATAACGGAAGACAGAATTAGAGAAACACAATCATCTTCAGGAGATAAAGAGGAAGAGAAGAGATGGAAACAGGCATAATCTTGTTTAGTCTAAAATATAGCCAAGAACCAGCTGTTCATCTCTCTGTTCCTCAATTTTTCCCTCTGTAAAATGAGAATCAAATTACAGTAAAAAACTGTGCCATGTGATATTTTCATCAGTATGAAGGCTCTAGATGCTGGAATTTCTACTTGTTACCCCCCTTTCTGGAAGCCAAATAAACCTCCATTAAAGAACCACATTGATCAACAATAGTGCTAATCATCTTTGAAAGAGATTTGAAACTTTTTAAAGCAAAGTTAAAGTTTCTGAGCTTCTCTGAGGTCAATAAACATGGAGAAAAAGATATCTTTCCCCCCAAACTTTATATAGATAGAATATACAGAACTTCAGATGTTCATGAGAAATATTAGGAGTTTAATAAAAGAAAATGTTTGATGAGAAACATATGTGGTTCAGGAAAAAAATATAGGAGGCATTTATAAAGAATTTTTCTTTCCTCTGATCATTCTGGTTATTTCACCGGGTTCCTGACTCTCCAGGTGAGGATCTTTCTTGTTCAGCTCTGAATGTGTAACTTGGGGAGTTGCCTGATTCACTGGGCAGGGTCACATAGTTCAGGTTAGAGATGGGGACTGGAATCTATCACCTTTTATACTGAAAGTCATTTAGTTTGATGGCAGTAGCTAGATAGGATATATCTGTACATGAAGAAGACTCTGTAACCTGCCCTGTTATCTCAGTCAAACTGAGGTCTGTTAAAGATGTTAGTTTAAAAAGGCCAAGGTCTTCCATGGTGTTCTGGGCCATCTCCAGTCTTCCTGATGAGTATTTGGCCATTGGACTGGAGGAAAAAGTGAGGCTGGTGACTTTGCACACTCCTGCCTCACTTAAATCCAATTCACTTGAATGTCATGGCATCACCTTTCTGATGTCCCGATCTTTTTCGAGAACAAAGGACCATGTCAAACAACCTGTGCTAAGGTAGAAAGCACTGCTAGAATACCTTTTGATTTTGGGTTTTTCTTTTCCTGACATACTGTAAAATGATGGGAGGACAAAAGGGAAAATTCACACTCGAATGAATTTTGTTTTGATTAGGACTTAAAGTGATAGTATTTCTAACCAAGTCTGTATGAAACAGATAGGGGTGGTGGTATGATAAAAGAAGCAACCGCTTCCTCACTACTTTTCCAGGCCATTTGGGCAGGCTGTGGCAGGAGTGGGTGGGCTGGTGGGCTGCCACAGTTAGGTCTGTGGCTTGAGGGAGAAGATTTCTCTCTTGCCTTCTTCCCAGTTCTCAGACTCTGTGTCTGCTGTGTTGATAAGGAAGGCTTTCAGTTTCCACTAACACATAACAGCTGAGCTGGTGTCTAGCTGTCTTTTTTATGGTTGGGGTGGAGACAGTAAGCCACCGAAAGATCTTGATGTTGTTAGGCCTGAAACATTGTGTTATTGCCAGGACTTCATGGTTCATACCTCTTCTCAGTTTAAAGTTTCACAGGATCGTACTTTTATAGCTGGAAAGGAACTTAGAAGTCATTCATTTTACAGAGGAAGAAACTAAATCATACTTTCCCTGGGGCACATAGCTAGCAAGGGTCTGAGGCAGAATTTCATACAAATCTTTTCTCCTTCACCTTGCTACAGCCCCTCAGCACCAGCAAAGAATCTGTCCATGTTACTACCCTGGGATTTCCATCTTGAGATTTTCCTAATCACTTGGAATACAGGATCATAGGATCTTATTTTTAGAGCTGAAAGGGACCATGGAGGACATGAAGTACAATGTCCTCATTTTAGAAATGAAGATACTATGGTTGAGAATCTGTTTTTCTTAACCAGGGGAGGAATATACTATGTTAAATGAGAGAAAAAACACATTAGGATAGAAATGTGCTTTTTCACCCTTCTATTTGCGCTATCATTATTTTGCTCAAACCAAGCTGGGGGAGCTTTTGTTTTTAATTGAAGGTTTGAAGAGGCTAAAATAATTTTTAAGTCTTGAGCTTACAAAAAGAAACACTGGAATGCATTTTCAAGGTGGCCTGTGTAACATCCTTTAAAGGTTTTCTAAAGAAATGGCTAATTAGCCATTTTTTTGTGGGGGAGAAGGGGCATGGATTAAAAAAAAAACTCCTTCATGAAACTGAACTAGACAACCACTGGAGGTTTTGTCTTGTACTATGATTCTAGGTGGTGCAATGGATAGAGCACCAATGCAAGAGTCAGGAGGATCTCAGTTCAAATCTCACCTCAGACACTTGACACTCACTAGCTGGGTGACCTTGGGCAAGTTACTTAACCCCAATTGCCTCATTCTGGGTCATCTCCAGTCATCCTGATGAATATGGTCACTGGATTCAGATGGCTCTGGAGGAAAAGTGAGGCTGGTGACCTGCACAGCCCTCCCTCACTCAAAACAAAGTCAAGTGCAAGTCATGTCATTTCTCTGATGGCATGGTCTTCTTTGGCAACGAAGGAAAAACACATCATGATTCTATAAGAATTCTCTCTTGGCTTTCAACATACCAGAGTTTCTACTACTTCTGGAAGATGAAAAAACAAAAGAACAAATGATTATAAGGATAATGTTAATAATCATTGATTTAATTTATAGAAACTAATCTTTTTAATAATCACTGCCTTGGTGTGGAGCCAAGATAATAGAATAGAGAAAGCAGCCAAGCTATCCCAATGTTCTCCAAAGAATTTAAAAATCATGCCTCAAATGGAATTCTGGAGTGACAGAGCCAACAAAATGTCAGGGTGAGACATTTATGCAGCCCAAGATAACTTAGGAGGTTGGAAGGAGAAACCTGTGACACTGCAATGGGGGGAGTAGTCTGGAATACACATGGAATACACAGCTGTGGGGTTGGAGGTAGCAACAGGAGCAGTAACAGCTTCTGGAGCTCTTAAGCTACAGACGGTAAGAAGATCAGGTCAGAGAGACCACAGGGAATCTTTGTGTTAGACTGAGTGCAGGAGAGGGTGCTTGTTTGACAACTCCATTGCTTATGCCTACTTCCAGGTCATAGTTCCAGAGAGAAGAGGAACACTTGCTGTCCCAAGGGAACAGATGTCCCAAGGAATAGTTTTGCTTCTGGTTTCAAAGGAGCAGTAACCCAGATGACACCACCTTGGAAGCATTGAGAACTTCCAAATCCCCACAACTAGCTCTAAAAACAGCAGTATGAAATTTCTTTAAGCTCAAGACATTACCTCTCTAACCCCAACCTCCAACCCCCACTCCAGGAACAGAGGTCAATTTTAACATAGAGTTCAAAGTCAAGAAATAGATTGGAAAAATGAACAAAGAATTAAAAAAACAGCAACCACAAAAAGCTACTATGCTGATGGGGAAGATCAAGGAGAGATAATTTAAGAATTATTGGACTACCTGAAAGCCATGATCAAAAAAAGAAGCCTAGATATTACAAAACTGTCCTGATATTCTAGAACCAGAGGATAATATAGAAATTGAAAGAATCCACTGATAATCTCCTGAAAGATATCCTCAAATTAAAACTTCCAGGAATATTATAACCAAATTCTGGAGCCCTGAGATCAAGGAGAAAATATTGCAAGCAGCTAGAAAGTAGCAATGTAAGTATTGTGGAAGACTATACAATTGTGCATACTCTTTGACCCAGCAATACCACTGCTAGGTCTGTATCTCATAGAAAAGGGAAAAGGATTTATATGTAGGAAACTATTTACAGCAGCTCTTTTTGTGGTGGCAAAGAGTTGGAAATTGAGAGGATGGCCATCAACTGGGGAATGACTGAAGAAGTTGTGATACATGAATGTAATGGAATACTGTTGTGCTATGGGAAATGATGAGCAGGCAGATTTTAGAACACCCTGGAAAAACTTTTATGAACTGACATAAAGAAAAGTGAGCAAAATTAGTAGAACATTGTACACAGTTGACAGCAATGGTATAACAATGATCAAATATTAGTCTTAGCTACTCTGCTCAAGACAGTGATCCAAGAAATTCCAAAGAACTTATGATGAAAAAATGCTATCCATCTTCAGAGAGAGAATTAATTATCTTTGAGTGCAGGTGGCAGCATCCTTTTTTCATTTTTGTTATGTATTTTACTTTTTTTTTTGCTATATGTCTAATATGTAAATATGTTTTGCATAACTTTATGTATACAGTTTTATCATTTTGCTTTCCTTTGTATTAGATTGTGGAAAGGCAGGAAAGGATTTGGAAGTCAAAACTAAAAAAAAAATCAATGTGAGAAAGAAAGGAAGGAAGAAAGGAAGAGAGAAAGAAAGAAAAATAAAAATTTTGCTCAGGAGAAAAAAAAAATCACTCACTGAATAGAACTGTACAGAATTGTATTCTGTATAGAACTCTTGGTTTAGTCTTTCTGTAATAGTCTGACTAATTTCTAAAACGCTATTTTTCGGGAAGACATATGTATATTTTCTTTAGAAAATTAAATAATTATTGAGTCTTTTGCTTTGATCTTGAACATTCCAGAATAAACTCTATTGTGTCTTCAACTCAACTGTGATTTTATGTTTTTAAGATTCATGTTTCCTAAGGAATTTCAAATACATTCTTTGATATTATCATTTCCCCCGTGGGTTTATTTATGTTTATTCATATTCTCTTCACATTATTTCTGTTTAGCTTAGAACAGTAATGGCTTCTTTGGTATTTACCATTTGATTTTCCTTTCCTGTGATATTACATTAGATTCTCTGCCTTTAGGACCTTATATGTAAATTTTAAACACTCATTTTCCTGCCAGGGAAAATTTCATTTGTTTCTAAATAGGCTTCTCTTTTCTTATTTCATTCATGTATCTCTCTTTTTACAAAACACTATGTAAGTGTGAGATTAGTATTTATGTCGTTACTACTGCAGATAATTCACCAGGTCTGTTATTCCATTGATATGACTACTCTACTTTCTTCACTAGTATAGATCAAAAACCACCTGCTATGGCCACAAAACCCCCCAAAACCCTCTTCACTTGGTGGTCAGCTTTCTATCTTTGAGTCTCCCTGAACTTAACTGGACTTGTCCTCTGACAATAACCATATATTTCATTGCCAAAACATGATAAAAGTCTTTCCAGTTTGGCAGAATGTGGCAGGACTATTATTTAACTAGTATTCCCTTCAAGAGCTTATGGTCACTTCTATGCTCAGATATGACAAGGACTTTAGTGGGGTGTAGGGTCTGTGTGTGTTTGTATACCATTCCAGAAAACTCATCTTGTTTTTTTTATTGCATTCACATTTTCAATCATACTTAATGATGTATTAATTCATAATTCAGGTTTAAAAAAATCCATACTTTTTAGTAGTTATGGAACTTTTTGGCATTCTGGTGAAACTTATGGAGTAATGTTTTTACATGCATAAAATTAAGTGTGTGTGTGTGTGTATGCACACATATATATATATAAAATTACATTGAAATGTTATCTATATATCTAGCCTTACATGTATGTATGCATTTATGTATCTACCTACTTATTTAAACAAGTTCAGTTAGATGTATTGGTACATGTAGATAATCCTAGGGGAGACTGGTGAATCATCTGACTTTAGAAATTCTCATTTGCAGTAGGGATAAAGGTAACTGGGTGTTAGCACTAAAAGTTGTCAATATGGTGAGGTATTGGAACTGGGACCTGGAGGCAGTGGGATTAGTTTGTTTGTGACGATCAGTTGTACTGACAGCTTGGACAAGATAAGGAAATTCAGTCTCAAAACAACACCAAGACCATCAACCACAACAAAGGTAAATTTAGGTTAATAACTCCTGATATTATTGATTAGGTTGACCATATGATAATTTTATTTTCATGTTAAGATAACTCAAGACCTTGAACCTCCTATTTAGAAAAAACATAGTACTCAGTCTCACAGACCAGGAATTTTGACAAATGAAAGTTTCAGAAAAAGAAAAGCATTTTATAGGATATCCTGAAGGGTCCTTTGATATATAAATATATTTAAATGTTCATCCTTCTTTTCTTCCTTCCTTCCTTGAGTGTTTATTATATACAAAGAACTTCAGGTGATCCAAAGTTCATTCGGACAGTGTCTGTCTTCAAAGAACTTACATGTTAGTAGACTCATACTTCCTCTTCCCATCTACCTTGGCAGCCCTGTCAGTGGTCTTTATCTTATCTTCCTGGTCAACTGATGCCACTTAAGGAATTGACTCAATGGGAAAATGAAAGAAATTCCCAACTGAGCCAATACTGTTTATTCTAAATTTCAAGTTTTAATTGGTTGACCTTAAAGCTGTGGTTCACAAAGTGCTTTTTAAATAGTGAACCAGCTCATTGACTCTATCATTAAGGGGAAGGTAATATAGACCATGAACTTATTATATCATTATGCACAAACATGGCAGAAAGAAATGATGAAGTTAAATGGCACTTCAAAAATATTTGTTTGAAGATCTGTTTCATTTGTCCTGTTGAATCTTTATTAAATTCACCTTTGCAAGTAAAAGCATGATAGAAAAACTAAGGAAAATATCTTCGTTAAAAAGGGAAGTCTAATACAGAGGCATCTTATTTTAGTAATACAAAATGTTACAGAGTAGATATGGAGTCTTGGAATGACTCTTAAAAATATAGATTTGGGTTCTTGTCTGATTTCTTGGGGTTTCAAAACTTCCCTTTAAGTTTTTGTAAAGATGTTGAGTGGTGGTCTCAGGATAGTGAAGAAAGTCAAAGAGAAAGCTCCTCCCCATAGTCATAGTTCTGACACCATGGCAGGATCCCTATTTATCCTCATTTTAAATAAGTAAACTGAGACTCAGAGAAGCCAATTGATTTAGTAACAGCATTTTGGAGTTGGGAGGGATACTGAAGATCATTTCATTTAACCACATTAATTCTCATTTATGGAATGAAACATTATGAGACAGTATAGTACAAAGAAAATTACTAGATTTGGTGTTAAAGGACCTGAATTCAAATCCTGACTGTTACTTTTTGCCTTTGTGACCTTGAGCAAGTCACTCAACTTTTTGGAGACTTAGTTTCTTCATCTGTCAAACAAGAGTACTAAATGAGATGGCTTCTAGCTTTTATATCTAAATTTGTGATTCTAAGCCTTAGCGTATGGATCAAGTTGAGGAAGCTCATGGCCACTGTCCAATATGCTAACTGAATTTGTGATCCTGTGACTCAGTGGTATGTATTACAAATCTAATATTTTTGAGACTGTCTGAATGGAAATATACACACATAGATATGTCATTTTCACATGTCGGAAAGTGTGTGAGGTACTTGAAGTCAAGCACACATATGTTTTCTCCCTTGCAGTGCCTAGAATGGTAGGAGTGTTAACTGAAGCTATTTGATGACTATTTTGAGTTAAAGTGTGTATGCATATATGCTGGCTTGTATATATTTACTTATCCTACCAGTTATTGCCCAAATAAGTCCCAAGATTTCCCACTTGTGTCACACTATTTCCTATTCCTTGAAAATTTGACTCCCATATCTTTTCTGTTGAAATCCTACCTACCAGATTTCAATTAGTAGCCATGTGGGCGAAGGAATTTTGCCATCTAGGGTATATGTGAGCAGATACAAAAAGTAAACATGAGATGTATTTAGAGAATGGTGAGTAGTGTGGTTTAACAGAATCTGATTTTTCTTTTTCTTTTTTTTTTTAGAAACTAATACTTCAACAATTGTGTATTTTGTTAAATATTTCCCAATAACATTTTAATCTGATTCTGTCTACACAGGCCCCTGTGCTTGATATCTTTGTTGCAGTGAGAGAGGAATGGGTGGATAAGAACAATTTTTGCAAGTAGTATAATGGAAAGAAAACTACACTTAAAGTCAAAAGACCTGGATTTAAGTTCCAGATTTACCATTTAAATATAAAGTCAGTTCACTTCTCAGTTTTCCTATTGGCTAATATGCAAATATCTTGAAATATCTATCTTACAGAATGATTGTCAGGATGAAATTAAATTGCATATGCCAAATGCTTTGTAAAAATAAAGTTCTAGGGGAGGAGCCAAGGTGGCAGAGTAGAAAGACTCACGTATGCTAGCTCCAAATCCACAGCCCATAAATTTCCTGTAAAAAGAACTCCCCACAAATTCTGGAGAAGTTCAAGCCTTGCAGAAACACGGTGGAAGAGATTTCCATTCCAGAGAGCCCTGGAAAGCCGTCCCCGGGGGTCCATTGCGCTCCAAACAGCAGAGCCCACCCCTGCGCTGCCCTGGCCATATGGCCCCAGAGGAGCAGATCCGAGCAGGCTTCAGGGACAGAATCTCCGGCAGCCACGAAGGTCCCTCCACTCACAGGCGCTACAGGTCAGTGAGAGAGACTTCTGGGCTGGCCGAGAGGGGAACGGGGTGTCTCCGTGACTCAGGTCCCCTCGGGAGGCAGGGGTGGAGGGAGTGGCAGAAGGAGTGACAGCCGGGACTCCCCAAGCAGGCAGGACCTCAGGGCCATTACCAAAGGTCTCTGCATAAACCCCCTGAGGGAACTGAGCCTGGGAGGCGGCCCTGCCCCCACCTGAGCACCAGAACTTAAGTTCACATGAATAGCAGCTGCACCTGCTGCAGAAAGACCTGAGGCTGGGAAGCAGCATTTGAGTCTCAGACCCCAAGCACTAGCTGGGCAGATCTAGGCAGGGGTGGAGAGGAATCTCAGAAGTCAAGTAACTGGCTGGGAAAATGCCCAGAAAAGGGAAGAAAAATGAGACCATAGAAAGCTATTTTCTTGGACAGATGTTCCCACTTTTTAATTCTGATGACAAGGAACAATTCTTACTATCAGAGAAAGATGTGGAGGTCGGGGCCTATGTATCCCAGACATCCAAGGTGGATGTCCGGTGGGCTCAGGCCATGGAAGAGCTCAAAAAGGATTTTGAAAATCAAGTTAGACAGGTGGAGGAAAAACTGGGAAGAGAAATGAGAGAGATGCAAGAAAAGCATGAAAAACGGGTCAATACCTTGCTAAAGGAGACCCAAAAAAAATGCTGAAGAAAATAACACCTTGAAAAATAAGCTATCTCAATTGGCAAAAGAGGTTCAAAAAGCCAATGAGGAGAAGAGTGCTTTCAAAAGCAGAATTAGCCAAATGGAAAAAGAGGTTCAAAAGCTCACTGAAGAAAATAGTTCTCTCAAAATTAGAATGGAACAGATGGAGTCTAATGACTTTCTGAGAAACCAAGAAATCACCAAACAAAACCAAAAGAATGAAAAAATGGAAGAGAATGTGAAATATCTCATGGGAAAAACAACTAACCTGGAAAATAGATCCAGGAGAGACAATTTAAAAATTATGGGACTACCTGAAAGTCATGATGAAAAAAAGAGCCTAGACATCATCTTTCATGAAATTATCGAGGAAAACTGCCCTGAGATTCTAGAACCAGAGGGCAAAATAAGTATTGAAGGAATCCATCGATCACCGCCTGAAAGAGATCCAAAAAGAGAAACTCCTAGGAACATTGTGGCCAAATTCCAGAGTTCCCAGGTCAAGGAGAAAATCTTGCAAGCAGCTAGAAAGAAACAATTCCAGTATTGTGGAAATACAATCAGGATAACACAAGATCTAGCAGCTTCTATGTTAAGGGATTGAAGGGTGTGGAATAGGATATTCCAGAAGTCAAAGGAACTAGGACTAAAACCAAGAATCACCTACCCAGCAAAGCTGAGTATAATACTTCAGGGGAAAATATGGTCTTTCAATGAAACAGAGGACTTTCAAGCATTCTTGATGAAAAGATCAGAGCTGAAAAGAAAATTTGACTTTCAAACACAAAAATGAGAAGCATAAAAAAGTAAACAGCAAAAAGATGTCATAAGGGACTTACCAAAGGTGAACTGTTTACATTCCTACATGGAAAGACAATATTTGTAACTCTTAAAATTTTTCAGTATCTGGGTAGTTGGTGGGAATATACACATACATATACACACACATATATACGCGTGCACGCACACACACATACACACATGCACGCACACACAGAGACAGAGAGCACAGAGTGAATTGAATAGGATGGGACCATATTTTAAAAGAAAGTAAGGTAAATGGTGAGAGAGAAATGTAGTGGGAGGAGAGAGGGTGAAATGGAATGGGGTAAATTATCTCTCATTCAAGAGGCAAGCAGGAGACTTTTTAGTGGAGGGAAAAAGAGGAGAGCTGAGAGAAAAACAAGAAGTTTACCCTCATCACATTCGGCTAAAGGAAGGAATAAAATGCACACTCATTTTGGTATGAAAACCTATCTTACAGTACAGCAAAGTGGGGGAGAAGGAAATAAGCAAGGTGGGGGGCAATGGGAGAAGGGAGTAATTTGAAGTCAACACTTGGGGAGGGACAGGATCAAAATACAGAATAGAAACAATGGGGGGCAGGATAGGATAGAGGAAAATATAGTTAGTCTTACTTACACAACACATCTATTATCAAAGTCATTTGCAAAACTACACAGATATGGCTTATATTGAATTGCCTGCCTTCCCAAAGGGAATGAGGGGGAGGGAGGGATGGGGAGAAGTTGGAACTCAAAGTTTTAGGAACAACTGTTGAGTATTGTTGTTGCTACTAGGAAATAAGAAATACAGTCAATGCGGAATAGAAAGTCGTCTGGCTCTACAGGACAAAAGAGAAGATGGGGACAAGAGAAGGGAGGAGGATAGAAGAGAGGGCAGATTGGTGATAGGGGAAATTAGAATGCTCAGTGTATTGGGGTGGGGGGGAGGGGATAAATGGGGAGAAAATTTGGAACCCAAAATTTTGTGAAAATGAATGTAGAAAGTTAAATAAATAAATTTATATTTTAAAAAAATGAAGTTCTCTACTGATGCTAGATATTATCTATTATTGTTGTTCTTATTAAAGACTTGTAATTTCATTGATAAGGGAACTCTTCTCTACTAATCCAAATCACTGCTTATAGTGATTTGCAGTCTTCCTTCATCCTTCCCTCCCTTCCAAGACTTTTGATTTTTATATCATATTCGCTTCCCAATATATCATCCCCTTCCCTTGTAACAAAGATAAAAAAGAAAAAAAGTTCAGTGAAATTAAAGAATGCATCAACTATGTCATTATATACAATATTTTATACCTGTTATCTTTCAGTTCTTCAGTGGAGGGAGGAAGGTACATTTTATCAACTCTTCTATGGAGCCAGCCTTGGTCAGTATAATTACATGATGTCAATTACTCAGGTTACATGCATTTATTCAATGCCTCCTATGTGCCAGAAACTATGGTAAGCATTGGAATCTTCAGTTTTATCATTCATTAAATTTATACTGTGGGAATCATTTAAATTGCCTTCTTGACTGTTTACTTGACTCTGCATCAGTTTATAGAAATCTTCCTATGTTTCTCTGAATTTTTGTATGCATCATTTATTATAGTACAGCATCCCATTCATGTAACATAATTTGTTTAGCCTTTCTCCAAGCATAGAACACTTGCTTTGTTTCCAATATTTTTTCCTAACTCATAGTCTTAAAAGGAGTTTTCTTGACTCAAAGACATGAAGTGATTTGTCCACAGGGCGCATAGTTGGGAAATCTGTCAGAAGCAGAATTTGAACCCAGTTTTTACTGACTTAAAGTTCAGAATTCTATGCATTAAACCTCACCACTTCTCTAAATAGAAGTCTAAAGAACAATAGTAAATAAAACCCTTGGGTTTTATAAAAGCCCATCAATCAGTGGCATTTCTCAAAATCCTTTGGATTTTTCTGAACACTTTCCCTCAAAGTCACCCCTTCAATAAACTGCTCAATAAAAGAGCAGTTTGAAATGATTGATGCAGGGAATATATTCGAAAAGGCACTGATAGAGCTGGGAGTGATTCAGGTTATAGTATGACAGCTTTTCAGTCTGATTCTGGGTGGAATTAAAGGTCACAATAAATGTCCATAATAAACAGTACAAAGAGTGATGGATTTGAAGTCAGAGTACTTGGGTTTGAGTTTTGAGCTCTCCAACTATGGTTATCCAAAGATTTTTTTAAAATAATCTAGCCTAGTGTTTTAGAGTGTCTTTGCTGTGAGAAGATGTGACCCCCTCTCCTTCATTCCCATGATCTGGTCCCTCCCTGAAACCTCTCCTAGAGGAAATCTTTGTTGGAAGCTTCACACTTCCTAGTTAATTGACATTCACTGACTGAAACGTTGAGAATAGAAAACCACTTAGACTTATGCTAGAGAGGGAACCCTGTTTTGTGAGTACACAGGTGGGCTTGATATTCTATTGCTGTCCCTCTTTATAAAATACCCAGCCCTCTTCCCTATGGCTGAGCTACTAGGTTATATGAAATGAAACTCATTTATGCTGACACCAGGCTGGGAGGAGCTGTGGGAGCCTATTATTACCTGCTTGTGGGGTACAGGTGAAGTCTCTGGCTAGGGATCAGCTCACCTAAGGCCTTGCTTACACATTGATTAGATCATAGCTGTATCCTTCTCTTCCAGACACATGCTTGTATCCTGTAATCTTTTTTGTTTCTCTTATGAATCAGTTCACAAGCAATTATTAAGCAGTGACTATGTGGTAGGCACTGTGCCAAATATTGGGGGTACAAAGACAGAAATGATGGTTCCTGCCCTCAAGAAGGTTATGTTTTGTCATTTTATGTAATCCTGATATATCTTTGCTCTTTTTCCACACAAAGCTCCTGCTATCAATATCTTTAATATTTTCCTCCTCATAGAAGGAGGAAATTAAGGCTATTGCTTTAACATCCTCATTGGCTGATTTATTTTCATGGAAATCTCGAAGTTCTCAAAAGTAAACACGATTGATTGCCATATTTATCTGCCACAATTCATTGCCACATTCACTAGCTAGGTGAAATTGGGCAAGATTTTTAGCCTCAGTTTACTCATTTATAAAATTATGATAAGACTACATGTTTCATTGTTACTGTGAAGAAAGTGCTTTTGGAAATACTCAATAGGCCAGAGCTATTATTTAGACATCTCTAGAAGCTGATAGTCAGGTGATTTTATGTGGAGGAGACTGGGCATTTTAATGGCTTGCCAACAGAGTGCCCAGGTGGGCTTGATATTCTGTGACTTTATTCAAAAAGCCAAAAAAACTTTATTTTGGGATCAAGGATGCTGAAGAAACATAAAGCCGAGTGACATGTCTGTAAGACCAAGCAAAGTAGAATCTTTTGCTGTTTTTGTTTTACTAAAAGTGCCTCTGATTGAATAATGTGTTTAAAGAACATCTTCCCTTCCCATTGATGGGCCTGCCTATTGAGGAAAGCTTGATTAAGGGAGCTGTTTTGTAGGAGGGTCCCAAGTACCTTTTGTTTTTTCTGTTGAGGCAGTGGGTCAGAGGGTCATGCCCTCTGGCTCTGAAAAGTGTACACATACTCTAAGGATGAGGTTTTTGGGGGGTGGTTCACTGACTGGAAGTGCTTGGCCACAGGAGACGCTGGGCAGCCACTAAGGAGCACCCCCCTCTCCCCGCTCCTGCCCCCCCCATCCCTGCCACCCCCAGCTTTGAAAACCCAGATGTCTGTACTTCCTTCTCTGGTAAATATGGTCAGACAGTTGGACCTATCTGTTGAATTATGGTCAGGCAGAGGAAACCATGTCTGTTGATCTTTGATATCTCTGTATTTTCTTAGAAGTTCAGTGTGCTGGCTCCCCTGAACTAGGTGAATGATACATGTGCTTAGTTGAAGGAATGATACATATGCTTGATTAAAGTGATTGTTGGTTAACCTCACTGTTTCACTGTCAGTGAAATTAAAGAATGCATCAACTATGTCATTATATACAATATTTTATGCCTGTTATCTTTCAGTTCTTCAGTGGAGGGAGGAAGGTACATTTTATCAACTCTTCTATGGAGCCAGCCTTGGTCAGTATAATTACATGATGTCAATTACTCAGGTTACATGCATTTATTCAATGCCTCCTTGCCTTTCCTTCCATATCCTTCCAGATCCAAGAACCTGTGATAGCAGACCCCCCTGCATATGTTGGGGTGTTTACTGATACACATGTTGTTTCTTCTATCAGTAGTCTTTAGTACTCACAGAGAGAAGAAAAAGGAAATAGGATGCGATTTTCACTCATCTTAATCCACTTTAATAACTGTTTTTCTTGTATAAGTAGATAAAACTTCTTCTTGAAAACCAGTAATTCATTTAAATTAGATATACTGATAATCTTTTCAGCAACTCAAAGTCAGGCTGTAGTTCAAGTGAGCTAGGGAAACTTCCTTATTTTTGGAAAGAATATAAAATCTTCATTCTCTTTTAGTGACAAGGATAATACATACCCTTCAGTCCAGATTAGAAACATGAGTATGCAAGGAAGGTAGACAGAGTGCTGGCTGTGAGATAGGAAGTGGAATACCTGGCTACATGTAATAACTGCTGAAGCTGAGGCCCTGTAATAAGAACTTTCACAATGAATTTGATTCTGGATGTGAACCAAATGCTAAAGCTGTACGGACTAGTATGAGAGTAGGATGTGTGACCGGATGTTAAGAATACATTACATGGCACCTCTTTGAAGCTATTGGAATCAGCATGGTACAGCAGAAAAGACACTGCTTCTGGTGGTAGAGGAGCTGGCTTCAAGGTTTGTTGATGGCACTTACTAGCTATGTGACCTTGGGCAAGTTAATTAACTTCTCAGCGCCTCAATATCCTCAATTATAAAATTAGTAGCTTGGACTAGATGGTCTCTGAAGTCTCTTTTAGTTCTAGCTCTGTGATTTTAGGTAGAAATGATTGTGGTAGAATTTTCAACTACATATAAAATCATATGAATGAAGTTATTGTTTTTCTCTACAACAGGGATTCTTAGCCTGGGGTCCATGGATAGATTTCAGGGAGATCTGTGAACTTTAATGGGACAAAAAGATATATGTTATTTCAACATAACTGGATTCCTTTGGAAGTTTATGTATTTTATGCATTTCAAAATACTATTCTAAGAAGTCCATAAGCATCACTAGACTATTCAAGGGGTCTACAACAACAACCACAGCAGCAACAATAACAATGTTAAGAACCCCTGGACTAGAAGAATGAATAAATGAAAAGCAATCATGAGAAATTATCTCAGGAGTACTTCAGATGGATGAGAGATGCCAGGGATGGGTTTTAAATTTTTCAAAAATATCTATAGAGTAGATAATCCATCTTTCTGAGGACATAGCATTCTGAGAAGTCATTTAACCTTCAAGTATACACACACACACATATTATATATGTACATGTATATTATATGTATACAGCATGTGTATACACACATGTAAGCATATATCAGAATTACATTACAAAAAATGTTCTTCTTTTGGATTTATTCTTTATTTTCTTTTTTCTCCTCCCCTTCTCTTCCTTTCTTTTCTCTCCTCTACCTTTTTCCCTCTCTTCTTCCTCTCTGCCTTTTCTCCCTCTCTTCTTTTCTCCTCAGTTTTTTGTTCCCCCCCTTCTTATTTTTTGTCCTGTTAAAGCCCCTTTCCAGAAAGAAACCTGAATTCTATGTCTGTCTATGCCTAGGTATGGACTTAATGGCAAGACTTAATGGAAGTCATATTACTTTTCTGGGACTTCAGTCCTTTTAAGTCTGGACATTTAGTGTTTTTTAGAGTTACACTGTGGGGCAGCTAGGAATTAGAAAGACTCATCTTCCAGAGTTCAAATCTGACCTTAGACACTTATTATCTGTATGATCCTGAGTAAGGCACTTAATCCTTTATACCTCAGTTTCCTCATCTGTAAAAATGAGCTGGAGAAGGAAATGGCAAACCACTCTAGTATCTTGCCAAGAAAACCCCAAAAGGGGTCACCAAGAGTTGGGCATGACTGAAATGACTGAACAAGAAAAGGAGGATATTGCAATGTCAGACTATCAGCCTTCATTAGTAGATGTGATCATCCGACACATGATTTACTCTAAGTAGTTAATAAATTCAAAGATCTAGGTCATATAAAATGAATACAAATAAAACAAATATATATTAGGCACCTACTGCGTACAGAACACTGTTAGGCACTGGAGTAGACATAAAGTTCAGAGACAACACAATATCTTCTGATATAGAATTTACTGTTTAATAAGGAAATACACTAACACAGAACCACAAAATCTCAAAGTTGGAAGGGAATTAAGAGGCTTTGTAAGCTAATCTAGTCTAGAATTCTAGTCTTTGCTTGAAGACCACCAGCAAGGGAAATATATCATCTTGTTATGAAATTTACAGTAAGATGCAATATCACATTATAAACACATTAAATAGGGTAACTAGGTGGTACAATGGTTAGTCATAAGGACCTGAGTTCAAATGTGGCCTCAGACATTTACTAGCTATGTGACCCTGGGTAAGTCATTTAATCTGTGTCAGAGACACAGAAGTGGGAATTAAACTCATATCTTCTTGACTCCAAGGTTGGCTATCTATTTGAGAGAGAGAGAGAGAGAGGGAGAGAGGGAGAGAGAGAGACAGACAGACAGAGAGACAGAGAGAGAATGAGTGCACATTTATTAAGTGCTTACTTGTTGTTGTGTTTGTACTTTGTTGCTGACGAAGACCATGCCATCAGAGAAATGATGACGTGACTTGCACTTGACTTTGTTTTGAGTGAGAGAGGCCTGTGCATGTCACCAGCCTCACTTCGCCTTCAGAGCCGTCTGAATCCAGTGACCAGAGATTCACCAGGATGACTGGAGATGGCCCAGGATGCACTGGGAGACCTTGACTTTTTCAAGTACTCAAAGTGAGATAATGCCCATTCAGCGAATAGACCTCTTTAAAAATAATTCTCTAAATAGAAAAGAAAAAACTAAATAAATAAATCAAGCTGGGACAGGCAAGAACCCCTTACTTACTTAAGTACTCTCTATGTATCAAGCATTGTGCTAAGCTGGGGATACAAATACAAGCAAAAAGAAAAAAGTCCCTTGCCTCAAGGAGCTTAAACTCTAGTGGAGAAGATAAGATATAGAATTCCCAACAGAGAACTGAAAAGCTGGGGGAGGGAAAAAAGGTGCTGAGCAGAGGTCAAGAGGAGATTCACGAGCTAACCTGGATTTGAAGTGAGCATGACTAGTATGGGCAATTCCTCAAATGGAGATTCTGGGACAAACCCATCAGTTGGAGGAGGACACAGTTAAAGAGGAGGTATCGCTAGGATGAGGAGACTGCTAGGGTCGGGGTCAAGAAGTAACCTGGGGAGTCATCAGTTTCATTATCATTATTATATTACAGATAAAGTCTATAGTATAATAAAGTTTCTGCTAAGATAAAATATTACATTAGGTAGACTTTATCTTCAATATATGAGTCAAGATCCTTCAGCCTGATATGAATATCATCTTTATTGGAGTATTCATCTCAATTCCCTGATATCCAAACCATTGCTGAATTCCTACTTTCTTACAATGTTTCCTATGAAATACTCTTTACTGGATTGCTTGAAAAGAAGAGTTGTCATAGTAGCTAATGCTGTTAAATTTGGACTGGAATCTGGTGCAGGCCTTATACATCATCCTTAAGTTCAAAACCTCTCCAGCAACAGCTAGAAGGATCAAAAGGAAGTGGCCATGCTGCCTTTACCAAAGGCCTAATAAGTGGCAATATTTTGTTCTCTTTTAATAAGATATTTGCTTATAAGTTTGAAGTAAACAAGATGAACCTCTGAACTTTATCTGTAGGAGACTATGTAATGGCCAGTCACTTGGAAAAGGAATATGCCATCATACTTTGTATTACTGAATGATAGGCTTCCTGTGTATGTGTTCGTCCTTCACTGCCAAAGAAGACCATGCCATCAGAGAAATGGATGACATGACTTGCACTTGACTTTGAGTGAGGGAGGGCTGTGCAAGCCACCAGCCTCACTTCTCCTCCAGAGCCATCTGAATCCAGTGACCAGATATTCAGGATGACTGGAGATGACGCAGGATGAGACAATTGGTGTAGTAAGTGTCAAGTGTCTGAGGGGAGATTTGAACTCAGGTCCTCTTGACTCTTGCACTGGTGCTCTATCCACTGCACCACCTAGCTGCCCCTGTTAGGCTTCCTATCACAGAGACAAAGAAGTTTGGAGCTGGACACAATCCACTTCTCGTCATCCCAACATCTGCCAATCTCTGAATTCATGTGAGACAGATCAGTTCATAGCGAAGTGATACAAAATCATTTATACAGCATCACTGTGAGGTTACTTAAGAAATAATAGGCCACAGTGGCAATGAGGAGATGCCTGCCAGTACTTATAGGATTACACTATCTCTAGAAGCAAAGCACCTAAGCATTCCTCAAGATGTAAAGTGGTCCATCCTCCTACCTTCAGGCAAACCAGATACTAAAGGAAAGAAAACCAAAACCCCCAAACCAAGGGCTCTACTCTTTATACCTTAGTCTTCTGGGAATACTAATATGCATTTCAATCCAGGTTTTAAACGACCATTTGTATAGCATTTTCCTTGGGCATTTCCGTTAGGTAAAAGGGAATTTAGATAGAATGTAATTATCCTCACTTTCTAACCTAAAACCGTGTCCATAGACCCGTAGGCTATTAAGCCCCTGCTGTGATTCATCCCAGAGGGGCTGCATTTCAGAAGCTGGCCAAAGCATTCTTTTGTGTGTACTTTGTCAAAATCTTTTAATAGCATTTGTAAAGCCTAATGAAAAATTTCAGGAAAAGTGCTTTGTAAGTGAAAGATAAACTGGGAACCTAAAATCTTTTCTTCTGTATCTACAGAGTTCCAGGTGGCTGCTTTCACCTCCCCTCCCCCCCTATGAAACCCAATCAGGACAGCTTCTATCCATCTGAAGCCTGAAAAAACTAGATCATGTATTTCTTTGAAACTGAAATAAAAAGAGTCTTTGAGCTTAAAAGAAGAAAGGTACCAAATAAATCCAAGATGCGATTACTATATTATTATTTTGCATTGGTACTTTAGGCTTATGACTGAGTTTAGCAAGATAGTTTACATATGTTAAGGGTTTTTGTCCAGATCCCTGAGGGAAACATGTTACCCAATCATGCCAGAATTACCCTGTGAGGACTTCTCAGAAGGAAGAAGATGGTTAAGGCCCCTCGCCATGCTCTTCTAGGCCGCGTTTCAGGTTGGTAGTTTGCAAAAGATTCTTCTATGGGCCTTAGCTGAAGGGGTCATCAGACTTTTCTTGGATGTGGGGAACTTGTCTTTGGCCTAAAGTTCATTAATTTCTAAACCTTTACTGATTTCTATTCCCAGCTCAAGTTTGGTTTTGACCTTTCTATTCTTGAGTCTGCTTGATATTCTGTATTCAAATATTTGTTAAATAATATTCTTAAAATTAGCTTTCCTTGTTCTCTCACCCCTTTATCCCCCATCCACCTTCCCCCATCCCTTCTGCTGTTTCTGCTGATTCGGTATCCTGGTCTATGGTCTAAGTATACAAGCAATTTAATACAGACGATACATGTGTAGTTATGCAAAAGGCTTCCATAATAGTCATGCTGTAAAAGACTAATTATACTTCCCTCTATCCTATCCTATCCTATCCTATCCTATCCTATCCTATCCTATCCTATCCTATCCTATCCTATCCTATCCTATCCTATCCTATCCTATCCTGTCCTGTCCTATTCTATCCTATCTATCCTATTCTATCCTGTCCTGTCCTATTCTATCCTATCATATTCTATCTTTCCCTTCTTATGTTTGTGGCTATACTTTCTAGGACAGCACAATAATTCTTATAGTGCTTATGTCTAAGGAAAAAGAGTAATGTAAGGATATGTCACGAAAAAGCTTACAATGAAAGGACATTATACACAAAATTATTTTACCCCAAAGGGTGTTGACCAATCTGCCTGATGATCAGGTGGCTGGGTCTCCAGATTGCTTGATTTCTATCAGGATCTTCCTGCTACTGACTGCCACGGTCTTTTAAACTCAGTTCAATTAAGAAAATGTTTGTTAGCCATCCAGGAGGTTTGAGGCACTGTGCTAGACAGTGCTGGTATATAAAGGCAAACACTAAAACAGTTCTTGCCCTCAAAGAGACCTAGATTTTTCTGGGCTAAGTCCTAGAGAATAGGGGAGGTTGAGTGTTGTCTAAGATGTAGCTGCTAAACTTGAGATGCAGAGTTATCAGTATGTAGTGATTCGGTCTGTTTTATGCCCAAGACTCCAAGTGACTCTTGGCTTCTATAAACACAAAACACGGAGGAACAGAAACATAAGCAAATAAGAAAGGCTACCCAGGCTGATGCCCTTGTATTGGTAATCAGCAGCAGGTATTGCTTTCCTACTCTCACAGCTCAGTGGCCCTGCCTTCATCATTGTTATAGCAAATCCATTTATATTTATCTATTTATTAATTTTTAGTTCTCAACATTCATTTCAGCAAGATTTTGAGTTTCAAATTTTCTTCCCATCTCTTCCCTCCACCCCAAGACACCGTGCATACCCCTTCTGCCCTCCTTCTATCACCACTCTCCCTTCTCTTATCCCTATCTTCTCTTTCTTCTTGTAGGGCAAAATAGATTTCTAGACCCCATTACCTGTATCTCTTATTTCCCAGTTGCATACAAAAACAATTCTCAACATTCATTCCTAAAACTTTGAGTTCCAACTTCTCTCCCTTCCTCCATCCCCACCCTCTCCCACTGAGAAGGCAAGCAATTTAATGTAGGCTATACATATGGAGTTATACAAAAGACTTCTGCAACAGTCATGTTGTGAAAGACTAATTATACTTCCCTCTATCCTATCCTGACCCCATGTATTCGATTCTCTCTTTTGACCTTGTCCCTCCCCAAAAGTGTTTGCTTCTAATTATTCCTTCCTCCCATTTTCTCTCCCTTCTATCAGCCCCCCACAGCCCTCATCCCCTTCTCCTCTATTTTCCTGTAGCATAAGATAGATTTTCATACCAAATTGAATGTGCATATGTTATTCCCTCCTTAAACCAAATGTGATGAGAGTAAGCTTCACTTTTTCCCTCTTACCTTCCCCCTTTGTCCTCTCCATTGAAAAAGCTTTTTCTTGCCTCTTTTATGAGAGATAATTTGCCCTTTTCCTTTTCTCCCTTTCTCCTCCCAATATATTACTCTCACCCCTTAATTTTATTTTTTAGATATCATTCCTTCCTATTCAATTCACCCTGTACCCTCTCTCTACACATATGTATATAATCCCTCCAACTACCCAAATACTGAGAAAAGTTTCAAGAGTTACAAATATTGTCTTTGCATGGAAGAATATAAACAGTTGAACTTTAGTAAGTCCCTTATGAGTTCTCTTTCTTGTTTACCTTTTCATGCTATTTTTGATTCTTGTGTTTGAAAATCAGATTTTCCTTTCAGCTCTGGTTTTTTCATCAAGAATGCTTGAAAGTCCTCTATTTCATTGAATGACCATTGTGTCTTCTGAAGTATTACACTCAGTTTTGCTGAGTAGGTGATTCTTGGTTTTAATCCTAGTTCCTTTGACTTCTGGAATATCCTATTCCAAGCCCTTTAATCCCTTAATGTAGGAGCTGTTAGATCTTGTATGTTATCTTGATTGTATTTCCACAATAGTCGAATTGTTTCTTTCTGATTGCTTGCAATATTTTCTCCTTGACCTGGGAGCTCTGGAATTTGGTCACAGTGTTCCTAGGAGTTTCTCTTTTTGGATCTCTTTCAGGCGGTGAACGGTGGATTTCTTGAATACTTATTTTGCCCTCTGGTTCTAGAATATCAGGGCAGTTTTCCTTGATAATTTCATGAAAGATGATGTCTAGGCTCTTTTTTTGATCACAGTTGACCCACAATTTTTAAGTTGTCTCTCCTGGATCTATTTTCCAGGTCAGTTGTTTTTCCAATGAGGTATTTCACATTGTCTTCTATTTTTTCATGCTTTTTTTTTTTTTAGTTTGTTGTTTTTGTAATTTCTTGGTTTCTCATAAAGTCATTAGCTTCTATCTGCTTCATTCTAATTTTTAAAGAACTTTCTCTTCAGTGAGCTTTTGAACCTCCTTTTCCATTTGGCTAATTCTGCTTTTTAAAGTATCCTTCTCCTCATTGATTTTTTGGACTTCTTTTGCCATTTGAGTTAGCCTATTTTTCAAGGTGTTATTTTCTTCAGCATTTTTTTGAATCTCCTTTATCCAGCTGTTTCATGATTTTCATGCTTCACTCTCATTTTCATTTCTCTTCCCAAATTTTCCTCCACCTCTCTTACTTGATTTTCAAAATCCTTTTTGAGCTCTTCCATGGCCTGAGACCATTACATATTTTTTTGGAGGTTTTGATGCAGAAGCCTTGACTTTTAAGTCTTCCTCTGGTAGTATACTTTGTTCTTCCTCATCTGAAAGGATGGAAGAAAATACCTGTTCACCAAGTAAGTCACTTTCTATAGTCTTATTTTTTTCCTTTTTTTTGGGCATTATCTCAGTCAGTTACTTGACTTTTGAGTCCTTTGTCAAGTGGAGGAAATACTCTAGGGAAATGTAAGTTCTCATTTCCTCCAAGGTGGCACAATCAAGGGAGAGGAATTTACTCCCAGCATGCACTATGGTCTGGCAGCAGTCACATGCTTTTCTGCCCAGGATCTGTGAGTAGAATTCCCTCTCCATAGCCTTTGCCAGCTCCACTATGCAAGTGCTCTTCCTCACCCCAGGACCACCACTCAGGACTGAGACCCAGATCAGCTTCTTGCTTCCTCCAGGGTCTTTAGGCTGAGGGCTCCAAAAATTGGTGCTGCTGTTGCTGCAATGGCTACCACCATGCTGGGGCCAAGGCTGGATCTGGACCCTCCTCCCTGCTTACCCAGGTGAAAGAGCTTTCTCATTGACCTTTGAAGCTGTCTTTGATATTTGTGGGTTGAGAAATCTGGGAACCACAGCTGTTACTCATGATTCTATGCCCTAAGCCTGTTTGAACTGTGTGGCCAAGGCTGGGCTGCACTCCTCTCTGAGCCCAGTGTGATAGACCTTTTCCTGTCAGCCTTCCAGGCTGCCTTGGACTGGAAATCTCTTTTGCTCTGTTGTTTTGTGGCTTCTGTTGCTCTAGAATTTGTTTAGAGTCATTTTTTACAGGTATTTTATGGGTTATGGGGGGAGAGCTAGAGCAGGCCCATCCTTCTACTCCATTGTCTTGGCTCCACCCAGACATTCCACTTTTAGTTTATTTTGGTTTAGTCATTTTTCAGTCATGTCTGACTCTTCATGACCCATTTGGTGTTTTTTTAGCAGAGGTACTGGACTTGTTTGACATTTCCTTCCCCAGCTCATTTTACAGATGGGGAAACTGAAGCAAACAAGGTTAAGTGACTTGCCCAGTATCATACAGCCAGTAATGTCTGAGGCTGAACTAAGGAAGATAGGTCTTCCTGACTGCAGGCATGGTACTTTATCCACTTTGGCCACCCAACTGCTCCATTCTCAGCCTAGGGTCCATCCAATGGGGTGGTTCTATGTTTTGGCACTCAAAAAAAAAGGAATGACTTTTTTCATCCTAGAACCATCCCCTTTGCCTATTTAGACTTTACCCATTTGGCTACTTTGAACTGAGTTTATTTATCAGTTTATATTCCAGTATTTACATTCTATTGGAACCAATATGAGTATCCCTACCACCAATGATGATTCAAATTAATTTATAACTGTCCATTCTATATAACCTTTACCTAAATCTACTCATACATTAATCACAAGGAGTCTTCTCAATTTGCTGGAGGTCTACTGTAAGTTCTGATAGAGTATGAGTAGCAATGGAGCATCTGGGCTTTTCATTAAATGTCCCTCACTCTTCATTCATGACCATCTTATCTTTTTTCTGATTTTAAATTTTCTGATGACATCAAATTTGTAGCCTGCAAAACTCAGCAATGGTGCTAAACCAAATTAAAATGTAGTTGAGAAGTAATAAAATAAAAACATAATGTGTCATAGATAATGCTAATTTGAGACTTTCTAAGTCAATATGTGACCCATAGGGATCTATTTCTTTTTGATTTTGACACCATTGCTTTATATACCACTGCTCTGTGTAACTCTGCATTTGTAACATATTGTAGTCTGCTTCTATCCATCTTGAACTTCTCCATTGTACTTGAGATGATCCAGTTCTTTGGAGGCTATGTGACTTGAAGCCATGAATCAGTGCTAGAAGAAGATAGATGCTAAAAAGGTGGTCTTTTATGTCATGAAGAAATTTGGAATGATTAAGGTAACTGCAATTTCTAGTCCACTGTCTATCTTTTTTTAATAACTTTTGGCCCTGCTAATTGTCCATGGCCACTGTCTGTGCCTACTGATGAACAAACTCTGTAGATTATAAATATAACTAAATGCCATTTTCTGAACAGTATTATTTATTCATCAACGTATCATTTCAAATTTACTACTTTAAAAATTCTGGTGGCTATTGTTTTTGACATTCCAGTTATATTCCTACATTATCACTTAGTTAGATGTATTCCCTTTTTCTTCCCAAAGGTGTGTGTACTGGGAAATAAAAAGATCTATCACATGCCATGGAGGTTTTCTCTATTACCTGAAAAATAGAATAATTCATTCTGTCTTCTAGGTTCTGTGCAAAGACATAGAAGAGAATTCCTTCAGCTATGTTGTCTGAATTGTCATATGTTCTTGACCTCTCTTGAATTTGATTTGGCTTTGTAAGCAGATAATAAGAAAGGTTTCCTATGTCCCTACATAGAGGAAGGAAGGAAAGACAGATAGATGGAGAGATGGAAGGCTGTGGGAGTATCACTGCCAGAGGTCAGTTTGTATAGGTAGAAGTTGTCCAAAGAGCCAAGTAAATGTCCATTTTTGGAATGGACAACTCTTAGCCTCTGTGGTAACTGGTTTTGACAACTTTTCAAAGTCAATCATCAAAGTGATGGAGATGCTGAGATAAATGAGTAAAACATTGTTGATCTCTGAACAGAGGAAGAACATTACAAATATTTGGGAAATTTTAGTTTTCCCCACCTGTTTTAGAGGGATATAGGCAAAGAGTAGCTAATAATGTAGCACTGAGGTCTACAGAAGAGTCAGGAAGGGTAGAGAATATCTCTGAAAGACTGTAAGGTCCTTGAGAACTGGAACTACTTTATTTTTGGTTCTTAGGTCCCTAGGACCTAGCACAGGGCCAGGCACATAATAGGTACTTTATAAATGGTTATTGATTGAGCAATAGGATAATTACAAAATGGAAGTTCATGTGATAAAGGTTTTTCTTCATCAGTTTATTTGTGAGGAAACTAGAACTTCTGGATGAAATTTATTTATTCATTTATCTGTTTATCTCTCTATTTATTTATTGCTATTGTACACCCTCTGCCTCCAAGCTGAAAATTTATGCATGAAAAGGAGAATATAAATGTAATAACTCTTGATTATCCACTTTAATGGAAGGTGTAAGTGTCAAAGCCAACATTTGAACCCAGGTCCACTGATTCTAAATCCAGTACTTTTGTGCTCACCATACCTCCTGAAAGAGTATTGCCTTTTTCAACTACACTTTGGTGACTGCTTTATGCAAAGAAAAAAAAAAGAAGACTTTGCTTGAGAATGCAGAATAAACAAAGCTCAGCCATCTTTTTTTTTTTTCCCACAGGAGTTGTCAAAATGTGAACTGGCTGAGCACGAAGAATTTTTATCACCACCATCTCTGATTAAGATTTCCTCAGCTTGCTTATGGACTGTCTGTGAGTCTTGTGCTTTAGAATAGGGTTCAGGGTTGAGTGAAAAAGAGCACCAGATCCTTGACATTCTTTCCTGCAGACATGCAGAGCAAATAAAAAAAACCCCACAAAACCAATCTCCCTTACCCCACTAAACCCCTCCTCACAATATAACAAACACACTTCTGAGCAGGGCACTTTGGTCAAACATGGAAGGCCAACTTTATAGTTATCTACAGATCCACAAGATGAAGTTTATCCTTACTTGTTTTGCTCTTGTCTTGCACTGAATTTTGGTTGTGACTGCAAAGAAGTGAGGAGGGCCAGAAGATAGAGTATACAAAAGATTCAGAAGGAAAAGGGTATTGGCATGGGAAGGAAGGGGGAGTGGACTGATACTTTATTAGGCATGTGACCATTGACCATTGACCGTTGCCCATGCTGTTAACAGCCTAATCTTCTTGATCATGTGGACAATGATGATAGTTTTAGAAGCAATAGGGCCAGGCCTTTGAATGAGGATATGGGATGAACTTGAGATTTCTACATTATGAGCTCGTAATTGGAAAGAGATCTGAGTTTTTAAAGCTTCATTCCTATCTTACAGGAAGCACTTAGTATAGTATCTGGCATATACCTATACCTATACTTATATCTATACCTATACCTATACATACACATATACACACATATTATATATACATATATACACATACATTCATACACACATATCTATGTATCAGTCATTTCAGTTGTGTTTGACTCTTTATGACCCCATTTGGGGTTTTCTTGGCAAAGATATTGGAGTGATTTGCCATTTCCTTCTCCAGTTCATCTTACAGATGAGGAAATGGAGGCAAATAGGGTTAAGAGACAGGTAGTAAGTATCTGAGGCTGAATTTGAACTCAGGAAGATGAGTCTTCCTGATTCCAGTTCACTCCAGGATACTGTGCCACATAGCAGCCCCACCTGGCTTGTAGTAGGTACCTAAGAAATTTTGTTGAATGACTGATGGGGTAAAAAAAACTCAGACTAAGAAATCCTATAGATTTTTTAAGTACTACCTTGAAGAAAAAGGAAGAAGCTAGTTGAGTTCACTCCCTCTCTTCTAGCAAGATGTTGCTGTACGTATGGAATAGACTGATAACAAGATGGAGGTTTTGCAGACTGTCTTATAATTCACATTGCCATTTTAATGAAGCCCAATTGTTTATCACTTTTGATTGTTATTTCTAAAGGGCAAGGGGAAAATGGATGTCAGCAAGACTTATCACTTGCATCTTTGCAATGATTGTGCACAATATTCCTTAATCTTATCATCAAGAAATGTTGCCTGGAGATTGTTAGGTTTTACAAAAGCATGTGTGTGTATGCGTGCACTTCTGGCTCAAAAAGCAGGAAATAATTACATAAATATCAGATAAACTGCTGCTGTATGGCATAATTGTCAGTTTCAAATGTCAGTTCTAGACCCACCCAGATCCAAATGTATAGACAGACAGCAAAGGATTACAATATTCATATTAGAAATAAACTTACTCTTTCTCTGTAAAGTTTATATTGAGAGTTCCTTTAATGTTGTACTTAACCATAAGGAGAGAAATAGGGTAGAGGATGACTGCCTGGCTTCAGCAGAATCCAATACGAACAGATAAATGGAGTACTTTTTGAGTGATAATGGAGAGATCTTTCCGCTATGTTTGTAACTGAGTATATTATTCAATACAGTAGGCAGCAAAGGTAGATGAGTGGATAGAGTACTAGGCCTGGAGTTAGGAAGACCTCTGTTCAAACTGAGGCCTCAGACGCTTACTAGCCATATGAAGCTAGGCAGGTTGCTTAATCTCTGTTTGCCTTAATCCACCAGAGAAGGAAATGGTAAACAACTCCAGTATCTTTGCCAAGAAAGCCCCATGGACATTATAGTCCATAGTGTCATAAAGAGTTGGATGTGACCGAACGACAACATTCCCGCTTTTTGGACAGCCAGAAAAACACAACAAAAAACTTTTGGGAAATGTTGCATTGGGAAGATGCCAGGAATTCACTATTTCTATTTTATCATTGTTTAAGTAGATAAAGTAATTGGACTGCTATTAGGGACAACTGGCTTGCCAATTTTAATTTTTCAACATGAATTCTTTTCTAATCATCAAACCACACACACACAGACACACACTTGAACCTGCTGAAAATGTATTCACATTAAATTACCCCCAAACTGAAGATTCTCCCAGGAATAAATTTAATCTGATGAGTAAGATTTCAATAAAACACCTTAAAATGGAGGTTAAAAGAAAATCTTTGTGTCAACAGAGATTATAAAGTAAAAACTTTTAACTCAGAAGTGAATTTGGCCACAGAATAACAGATAAGGAAGGTCTCATATTGAGTTCATGTAACTCACATAGGAAAGAAGCACTAAAATCTTCATGAATATCTCATATCATGAAACAGGCATTTTTTATGGTTTTGGAAATTGAAGTGTGGAATCTGGGGAACTATGGAAGAGGAAAGATTTATTTGTGGTCTGGAATTTTACTTTTTTACATAATTCTGAGGCAGTTTAATCGTTTTGAGTACTTAAAGTTACAGTTATCTGTAGACATTGCTAAAAAACTAACCATATATAATTCTGTTAATTAATTAATTAAACTTGCATATTGTATATTATTTGTCAATGTAAATAATCAGTACTTCAAGTATATGGTGTAGGTTTTTTATAATTTTTTAGTTGCACAAAATTATTAGTGTGTGAGATGTTACATTTCCCAGACACCCTTGCTTCATAGGAGACCAGAGGAGTTTGTCATTGACTTTTTTCCAAAATAAATTTTATTGATGTCTTTTTTTATACATTAGAATTTTTTACAACATTCCTCCACTTTTACTTCCTAGAGAGATAGCCCATATAACAAATAATATTGAAAAGAAACAAGAAAAGAAAAAAATCAGAAAAGTCAATAAATATTACCAGTAGATGACCCACTTCTGAAAAGGAGATATATAGACAATTAACATGTACATAGTATATGTATACATATATGTGTATAGACAAGTAATTGATATATATGCATATATATGTAAACAAATGTATATATGCATCCATCATTTCTCTACTAGTTGTCTAGTTTCTTGGATACCAAATCCTTATCTGATAAATTTGATACAATATTTTTCCCCCATTTAACTTTATTTCTTGCCCTTAGCGGCATTAATTTTTTTTTTCTGAGAAGAAGCTTTTCAGTTTCATGTAATCAAAGTATTTATTTATTTTTTTTGCAATAGTCCCTATCCTTTGTTTGGTTAAAAAATTAATCTCCTATGCATGTCTGTGTAAAGCACATGATCTACTTCTCTTCTGATACTTTTATGGTAGGATCTGTCTTTTCTAGGTAAATTGATGCTTTCTATCAAGCACTGGGTTCTGGAGGTGCACAGTTTCTCATTCTCCCTTGCTTAGTCTGTTTTGTTGATTTGCTTCTCTTTTTAAAAAACAGATGGTTTGATGCATGATCTTTAATAATAAGATCACACGGCCATTCAGAATTACATAATAGGATACAAAGTGATAGTCTAAGCCTAATTTCTGCCAGAATGATATTCAGTTTTGCCAGAATTTTTTTTAAAATCAGTCCTTTCCTAAGTAATTGCTATTTTCATATTTATCAGCACTGGCGTTTAGTTATGGAGGCAAAGGCAAAAGTACTGATTCTGAAGTCGGAGGATCTCATTTAAAATCCTGTATCATCTCACCTCAAATTGTTGTCTTAGGCAATTCACTTATCCTTCACTTCCCTCATCTAAAACAACTAAGGGCTTTGACAAGATGGACTCTTAGTCCCCTTGTACTTCTAATTCCATAAACTTTGGGAGCTGGTCCATGGTGATGGCTCCGAGGAGATGGACAAAAAATGAAGAAGATATACAGTCAGCCGAGGAAATCACGCCTCTTAGTGATTGTCGGCCCAGTTACCCTCTCACCTGCTCTTCACCCATTTTCAATTGGTGGTATAGGTAGACTCTACATTAGTGATGTTTTATATTTTATTTAGTGGTTGATCCCGTTGCCTGCTCCTAGGGTAACCCAAGGTGGTGTGGGTACCAGGTTGATTATCGAGATGAAAAATCTGTTTATTTGACTTGTTCCAGCATGAGAAAATTCTTGTGGGTTTTTGTGAAAGGGAAAAAGAAGGAAGGGAAGAAAGAAATAAGCAGAGATTGCATGGGTAAACCATGACATTTGAATGAGTGACATCGGAGGACTTGGCATAAAATGCCTGAGTACTCTGCATACACGTGTGTACACACACACACACACACACACACACACACACACACACATAGACACACACACAAACTTAGAAGAATTAAAAAACTTAATAAACTTTTAAATTATTTTTTCCATGGTTATGATAATATATACTCTACATTTTATGCAAGTTCCTGGCAAACTATAAGAAGAGGAAACTGGAAATCAGTGCAATCAGCACACTAAATATATTCTCTATGCTTCTTGGGAATTACCATCCATTTAAATGTAATGACATAAACTGCTCCAATCTTATTATAGAAACATAATGAGATATGATTTTCATGTCAGACATGAATATAATTTAAAAATATTGTCAATGATGGATATATAGAGAAATAGAATATGGAGAAAATTTTCCAGCTTCATCAAAGTCTTTGCTTTTAGGTGTTTTTAGTCTGCTCTGTTCTGTCTGAAGTTTTGAAGTTCTTGACCTAGGATGAAATATCACTATTTTTTTCTTTTTTCCAAATGATATTTTATAGGAAATGCATATATTGGGGCATTGAATTGGGTCTACCTTAAAGATCTAGTCATATTTAATTTGCTTTTAGTTGTCCAAGAAATTCTAGAAGGAATAGAAATCTCTAAATTCCACTGTATTTAAAATATTAGAGTTGTTTTACTTTACAATCTCTTCCCATATCATTATATTGCTTACATGAACCCCAATAAGTTAATTAGTGGCACATGAGAAAACCTCAGGGTAATGAAATCGAGCCCCTGCTACTCCTCATTTGGATTCAGAAGCCTAATGTTTGAGGACTATTTCTGATACTTACTAGCTTTTTAAGTTGCAGCAAGTCAGTTAGCCTTTGTAAGACTTTCAGTTTCCCCATTTGTAAAATGGAGGTAGTATCTATATTACCTGCTTCACAAGATGATGTGCAAAAAACAATGTAAAGAATTATGTGCAAGTGAATTATTATAATTATAGTACTGCACTTTCCCTTCTCCAAAGTTCTTCCTCTTTCCTCTCTTGTTATTTACAACTACGTAGTTGAAAACACTTTTACCTCTTTGATGTATCCTGGGCTTCTTTTTTTAGAGGGAGGGTGGGGACATGTAGACGGAAACAGATACCACAGCTCCCATCACTGAAGGAATTTTACCAGGCTCAGTACTCATCCTTATCTAGACTATCCTTGGTATTGTTGTAGTTTAGCCATTTTCAGTCATTTCTGATTCTTCGTGACCCCTTCTGAGGTTTTCTTAGCAAAGATACTGGAGTGATTTACCATTTCCTTTTCCACTGCCTCCCCATTTTAAAGAGGAGGAACTGAGGCAAGTAGGGATTAAGTGACTTGCGCAAGGTCATCACAGCTAGAAAGTGTCTCAGGCCAGATGTGATGATCCTTGTTCCAGCTCCAGTTCTCTAGCTACCCCAGAATATACTACTGTCCACGCACTAAATATTGGTACTTTAAATGAATTAATGAATGAATTAATGATATAACAATACCTATGGTTAGCTCATACTCATATAATACTCCTGTACATTAATCATCTTTTCTTTAGGTTGATAGATGCTACATATAATAAACTGAGTATTATTTAGAGAAACAATTTATTTAGTAGTGCATGCAATTTCTAAGCAAATAGCATTTTAGGTTCTCAGTAGTCAAAAATCCCAATCTTCAGTCTTTATCCCGTTAATACATAATTTGGGGAATGAAAAACAGGATGGAAGACTTTCTTGATGGTTTCTTATTGGAAGAAGTGAGAAGGAGACAAGAAGAGGACGAAGCTTGGCTGGAGGGGATTGGGACACTATCGGGAGACACTGAGGAGAGAAGGAAAAATGGGTTACTTTGTGATATTCTTTAAAATGCATGACTCGGGAGGGGGAATAATCTTGTTACTTCTCTGGTGACTTTGAAACAATTTCACAAAATGGTGGAAAAGGCAAAATGGAGTCACTAATGCTATCTCAATATTACAAAGGATTACACTTTGGTTTAGGTTAGTAGGCATGTGGTAATCCAAGATGGAGCTTCCGGGAAATAGGAAAGAGAGAGAGGGGGTAGCTTGGGAATGATAACTTTTCCTTTTGTTGGAATATAGATAGTATGTTATTATACCTGCTGAATGGGCTGAGGAATAAGATTAACTCAGAATTTTGATGGAGACTAGAGGACTCTCACAATCTGAAGTCCTTAACTAAGGTTGTGGGACTTGTGTTAAATCTACGATTCCTGATTTACTTATAATCTCGTGGAACTCAAGCATGTTAGAATCTACGCCCCTCTCCACTTATGGGAAAAAGATTTTCATTAATTCATGATGATACCAGACAGTGGTTTGACCCAACTTCTGAATTTTCTGGTTCAGTACACATTTATGAATATCATTAGACATTAAATTTTATGTAGGAATTACAACTAATGATTAGAAGAATGTGTCTCTTGTATAAAATTCATTGTGCATATTTAGTTCACAGGAAGATGTTAACTTAAGTATTAGTATCCTTGTATACTACAAACTTGTCTGTCCTCTCTCTGTAATATAGAAATTTTCTCAAAAGGCAGTTCATCTACCTTGCCTCATGCTTCGGATCAGATCAAAAGTATGAATATTTAAACCTAAAATAATTTCAGTAACAAATTGGAAGAAAAACCATAAGAGTAGTAATTAGGAGACTTGTTAAGCTTGGGTCAATATGTTCTTTGTTTTTATACATGACCATAGGCTTCTGAAAGCAGATATTTCTTTCAGAAGATGAAAGAAAAATGAATTAAATGTAAGGAGGATATTCCATAGTCCTATTTCTTTTATGATGTTATTTTTTAGAATGACAATAGCTTCTAATCTATCTCAGAGCCTTCTGATGTTACAGTGGTGGTGTCATTGATTTCCAATTTTCAGGCAATCTATTTCTTGCTGCTAGAAGCTCAGGTCTATTCATTTATTATTATGTATACTCGGGAGGGATATAGTCCAGTGATCCAGCAGCATGCCAGATGGTAAATATTTAATGTTTATTCCCATCACTGAAATTATTTTAGGTTTGGATATTGACAATCATAGCACACATGCAGATTGGTGTGACTTACAGAATATGACATCCTCGCCAGTGGGCTAGAGTTTATTTCTTTCTTTTTAAGCTTCACTTCTTTGTTGTTTAGGGTTTTTTTTTTGTTTGTTTTGTTTTTGTTATGTGCTATGTTCCAGATGGCTGTTGTACAGTCCAAATTTGAAATTCAGTTAATCTTGTGGATTTTTTTTGAAGGGGGAGTGAGGGAGTAAGGGTTATATAAGAGAACACTTGATCCTTCTACTGACTCATTAATGGAACAAAACTGTAGTCTTCTATCATCCCGGCTTGTGGTGGTTGTTATTTTGTGAAAGGTGATAAGCTGGCTGAGGACTGGGATGAGTAAGGTTGTGACTGATTCAGGTCTAAGAACCTCAAGAAGGATAATGAACCTAGTGGCTGCTCCTCTATTCCTTTCCGAAGCTTTCCTTAGTATGAGATGTGGCTAAATTTTAAGGTTTGATGTGAGGTTATCTGGGAATTGGGATAAAACAGAGAAGGAAGGAAAAAACCCTACAATAATCAAACTAAATTATAATTACTGCCGAGAGATATAGGTAGAAGCGTAACTATAAAAATTTTCAACAGAGGCAAAAACAATTGAAAATTCCTAATCTCTACTTTCTTGGTCAGTGATGGGGACCCCAATCTGTAGTATGTGTGTGTGTGTGTGTGTGTGTGTGTGTGTGTGTGTGTGTGTGTGTGTGTAACAGATGGTGAGTGGGGAGATTTTAGGGTCCCCAACCCTATATACACAGAAACCAAGCTAATTCTGGGAAGAGTAATTGCTTTCATAGACTTCAAACTCTTTCCAGGGAGAGGCAGTATGCTTATTACAGAGATATTTGAATAGAGGCTGAATGACCACTTACTAGGACTGCTGTAGAGGAAATTTCCATATACCTAAAAATCCACATTTTATTGTCTGAACTTTATTAAAGATCTCTCTCTCTCTCTCTCTCTCTCTCTCTCTCTCTCTCTCTCTCTCTCTCTCTCTCTCTCTCTGTCTCTGTCTCTGTCTCTCTGTCTCTCTCTGTCTCTGTCTGTCTGTCTGTCTGTCTCTGTCTGTCTGTCTCTCTCTGTCTCTGTCTGTCTCTCTCTCTGTCTCTCTGTCTCTGTTTGTCTGTCTGTCTGTCTGTCTCCCTCTGTCTCTCTGTCTCTCTCTGTCTCTGTCTCTCTGATATATATATATATATATATATCTTTAACATGTACCTATTTAGGCATCTTTCCAGACTGACTAAATTGCAAAGTCCTTGAAGGCAGGGATTTGTTATGAGACTCCTTGTATCTCTTACATTCAACTAAATACTTTTCTTTGCAAGTGCCCAGCAAATGCTTAATTATGAAGGACATTTCATCACCAAAGTCAAGAATTCTGACTTTTGACAAAGATGCAGTTTTAGATACAATTCTGGATAAATATTCATCATGTAGGCAGTCTTCCTTAGAAGCTAGTCACATACATGTAGGTCACTCTGTTGCTGTTTATGACTCTGGTACATCCATCTTCACTTGTTATTTGAAATTTATCTAATTAATTTTACAAAGGGGAATATATGTTAAGCAATTTTAATACACCTGAAAAGGCAGGTATTAAGAAACACTGGAGACAAGTCAAAGATAGATGCGAAGAAGAAATTCAATAGACTTTCAGAAGTAAATGAAAACTAATCCTAAGGACCTTTTGGATGGGAAGCAGCCAGAATGAGCATGATGCAGTGGATAGGTCATTGGATATGGGGTAAGGAAGACCTGAGTTTTAATTTTACTTCTCACTCCTACTGGTCATAAGAACCTGGATAAAAACTACTTAACCTTTGGTTGCCTCAGTTTCCTCATCTGTAAACTGAAGGATTTGGACTTGATGGCATCTAAGATTCCTTGAATTCTAAATCTACCACTAAATATGATGAATCTTACATGTCCAGTTTAAGGTAACAGTATCAAATAAATATAGAGGCAGTTGGATTGTCACTTAGGATATATAAAGGAACATCTTATTGTTCATATAAATAAATTATCTACCCCTAATTTCAAGCAAATGCTGTCTTCATAATCTAAGAATATTTCTAGGATCTCTGACTGTCTTGCGTAGTTGATAGAAGTTGGTAGCTAATTAACAGGGTTGCCTGAAGTTCATAGAGGTTAAGGGATTTACTCATTGTCCACATGTAGAAAATATTCAAATCTAGCCTCAAACACTCAAAAGCTGTGTGACTCTAGGCAAGTGATTTAAATTCTACCTAATTTTTTTACCTGCAGAATGGCGCTAAAAATAGCACCTACCTCATAAGGATGCTTCGAGAATAAAGCAACATAATATTTGTAAAGTCCTTTATAAATCATAAAATATTATAGAAATGGTAGTTTTATTTGTTATTGTTATTGTGATATGACAAGAACTGCACACAGATCTTCCTAACCGCAAGATCAGAACCATAGGCACTGGAAGACCTTACTTCTTATCTCAGAATGGTGTTCTTCAATGAACAAGTTTGCTTGTGGTCAGTCCTTTTGACCTATGCTTCTTCAGAAACACTCATATGGGTCACCTTTAATACCTTTACTTAATGGGAAGATTGCTTGATGGTTCAGGGCACAAATCCAAAGGCTGACATCTAATCTTCAGATGTCTAAAGATATGGGCCTGTACCAGTATTCATCAGTCAGGAGAAAGAAACTCTTGAAAAGATGGCTAATCAATTTATTCCCATTTCTTGGTTGATGAACTCTTTCTGATCCTTAAATTGACTTTATTTTTATCTGTGATTTGCTGACAATTGAAATCATTCAAGGTCAGTAAGAAGAATAGTGGCTCCAAATGTCTTTTAGAGGCAAAATGTGTGTTTTATGCTCTGGGCTACAGAATAGTCTCAGAATACCTTCTGTGTTCTCGAAATACAGAATTCTATATTCTTAGAATCATGGTGGATGGAACTGAGAGAGAGACTGAGCATGACAGTTTGCTAATCATCAACTTCATTTAAATTTTAATTTAAATAGTTTCATTTAAATATTTCATTCATTTAAATATTAATACTATTAGGCTCTATAAAAGATATAGGTACCTTTTGGGGAAAAGGCTTTGAACATGTTAGATTCCCAATAAAAGCCCATTGAATGAATGAATGTGTATGAGTTTACTCAATTGCTTCAAACAAAAGTCCCTATTTTCCCACCTATCTGTCAAAATCAGGAAGTGCTTCAAGTTAATGATTTTCATGATGGCTGTTTATGTTGAAAAACTAAACTCTTTGGTTTCTCAGGGATTTTTAGTAAATGGAAGAGACAGTTTCAGTTCCAAGGAAAATTTGCTCTTACTGATGTTGCAAAGAATTCTCAAGGAGGGCATTTTTATAGTGGTTTATGAAGCAAGACATTTTATTGACAACCAACATAGGGGATATTTCTGAGAGTCAGTTTCTAATTATTCAGGCAACTAGAGATGCAGTTTATGGATTATTTAATCCATCTGCTTCTCTCCTTTGTTCTTGTGGCTACATTTGGTCACTCTGGAGGATGGGCAGGATAATAGAAAGCAAACAAGGGGACAATTCCTATATTGACCTATTAGAGTGATTTCAAGTGTCTGTTGCATCCTTCTTCCCTCAGGGAAAAAATGAAATGTTAGTATTTACCTCTTTACTTTTCTAGTTTAGAAACAAACAAGGGTAGCTAACCTAATTCTGCAAATAAGTACATTCCCAGTGGTTCCAAGTGTGTTGCATACAGCTTTTAACAAGTGACTTTTAGGCCAAGACATTTTCCCTATGTATTTCTTTACTGTGGAAGAAATCAAAGCCTGATTTATCCTTGAATTAAAAAGGAAAGGATGTTTGGAGCTCTTGTGGTGTTATTACCGTCAAGTTGACGTTTTATTGACCAGCTCATTCCCTTACCTGTCAGATCATTTATAGTTGTATGAACCACAGATGGCTGTACATTTGGTAATGTTTTCCATTGTGATCCATGTATATTGACTTTGAGCAGCTAGGTACTTAAAATATTTATTTTAGAAAAAAATGGACTTGCTTTTTTGTAATTCAGTAAATTGACAGAGCATGAAGCATATCACCTTCTGAAGCTAAATTGTACAAGTCCCCCAGAATATTGGGGATGGCCTTCAGTCTGTTCCACTTGTCCATGAAACATCAGAAACTGGAGAGTGCTAGGCAGTCAGTTTGTGGGACTGGCTTATTTGAAAACTCATAAAAGTTTTTGTCTCTGATCCTGGGATCTTGCCCACAGTCAGGGCTGAAATTTAAATGACTTCTGAAGTCTTTTCTATACAAAAGATTGTATGGCTTTGTATGATCCCAATCTTTTCCCTGGTCTCTTCAATAGGACCTAGTCCTATTTTAGTAGCACTCAAACCCCCAAGTAACTCCATCCCTTATTTTTAGGGATAGAGTGAATAGAATAAAAAAAAAGGTAGGGGTTGGGAGAAGCAGGTTATATTGATTTTCCTTAAGCTACATTTCCTAGTGTTTTTTTGCAATCTTAATTTAAGGCCCTCAACAGCTGGTAGAATGTGTAGCCATTTACTTTAACTCAGAATAGATCACAGAGGAAGGCTGGCTCTATCTGAATAAGAATTTATTAAACATACTTAACTGTGCTAACCCTTACCCACATGCCATCTATGAAATGGCTTTGTGCTCTTCTCTCTCTCTCTCTCTCTCTCTCTCTCTCTCTCCCTCTCCTTTTCTCTTTCTCTTTTTCTCTCTCTCCATGTCACCTACATTAGGGGATGCTTTACAAGGTGGAACCAGAAGTTAAATCTCTATAGAGTTTCACTCATATTCCTTGTTGACTAGACCTTGAAATCCAAATATTTAGGTGCATGGCTTTGACAAGGAAGCTATTATATTAAGTCAAACCTATGCTAGGTCTTATGCAATTAAAAATTTCTATCAATGAGTTGGATGAAGGAACAGGTGCTTAATTATCAGATTGGTAGATTACATTGGAAGGTGTGTGACTTGCCCACATAAGTTCCATGTATGTCTAAATGGATTTTCAAATGTGGCTTACAAGGAGGCATGAATAAACATATATCTCAGGAATTTCACTTATCCCTCTCTAAAGGACACTTTGATCCTTGACTGGAGAGGACTAGGAAAGGAACCACAAGGTTGACCCCCTTATTCTTTTCAGAGAAAGGGTACCTGACTAATATTATATTCATGTGCTTCCCCTCCCCTAATACTAATTGTCTAGGGGAAATAATTTCATTCTTCAGTCCAAGATGCTTTCTTGGTCAACTTTTCTTAAAGGGAAAGGTATATTGCCAGATTATAACTAAAGCTTGATCCCTTCTACCAAATGCTAGTTACACAAAGTACCATAAGACCTAGTGAATAGTGTATGAATCCATTTGTTCAAGCAAACAGCACACAGAAATCAGAGAAGTTATCCAGATTAGAATATATCAGGTAATATGCAGAGTAAATGAGCCCTTCTACTGGGAATGGGATAATTATATGTATGAGAGATACAAGACAGACATGAGACAGACAGAAATACAAGAGAGTGAGACTGAAGGAGAAAGAGATCAGACATACCTTCTAAAATCTGTTCTCTTTCTCTGCCCCCCCCCAAAAAAAAAACCAAACTTGGAACTTCATATAATCTTTCTCAGAGCAGAAAGTAAGAAAATCACTCTTCCCCCAAGCGTTTTATCAACTCCACAAGCACTGAGAATTGAATTAGTATCTTATTTATCAATGAGAAGAATCTCATAAAAATAGACCAGCTCTGAATACAAAGCTAGAAGATGCCTTTGATGATAGAATTCCAAAAGGTCTTTAGAGCCTTGATGACTGTAAATGGGCTAAGCTGAATAATTTTATTAGGGAGGACATTAAAATCCTTCATATGGATTAAAAAAATCAACTTCACAAGTACAAGATGAAAGAGATAGTTAACTAGAGCATCTCTTAGGGTTTTAAGGGGCATCAAGTGCTTTTCCTCTCCTAAAATCATCTATCTCCCATCTTTATGCCTTTGTACTTGATGACTACATGCCAGGAAAGTGGTCCCTCCTCGCCTCTAGCTCATAGAATTCCATGTTCTAATCTACCTTATATTTTACTACTTGGTAAATATTTGTATTCATTTGTCTTTGTTGTATGTATTTATATATATGTAATTATCTCCACCATCATAATGTAAGCTTCTTCCAAGGTGGGATTGCTTCATTCTTTGTATTTGTATCTCTAGCGCTAACAGAATTCCTGGCACATAGTCAATATATGCTTGTTGAACTGAATTGAGTATGTCAACATTTAGGTATGGCAGTCAAAATGATATGATCTCAGTCTGCTTTGAGAGTCATAGTGTGTAGAATAGGGGAAATGATGATCCCTTTCTACCCTGTTCAGATCATGTCTATAGTGTTACATTCAGTGTAGCGTCTTATGAAAATTAATGATAATGATGGCAAATGCCCAGGTGAGGATGACTAGTATAGGAGTGGGGTGGTTAGTGATAGTGTCTTTAGATAATGTCATATAAGGATGAGTTGAGGAACTGGGAATGTTTTTCAGGGGAAGAAAAGGTATTCAGGGGACAGGATAGCAGTCCTCAAGTCTTTGAGAGGCTCTCTTGGAATTAGACTGGTGGGTAGAAATTGAAATTAGGCAACTAAACTTGCTGAAAAGAAAAACTTCCTAATACTTACATCTGCCCCAAAGTAGACTGAGCTGCCTTGGGAAGTTATGAGCTTCCCTTTAATGGAAGTTTTCACATGCAAGCTTTATGATAGTTTCTGGAAGATACTGTAGAGAGTAATATTCATTGGGCTAGACTGACCTCTGAGCTTTCTTCCAATCTGAAATTCTTTGACTAATTTACATCAAGATACAGTAGATATAGAGTTGAATGTTTTCATATAAATTCATACTCATAGTCATATTCTAGTTATGTCTGTGGGACTACCTAGTTTTCCTGTAAATGTAAGAATCAAGATGGCAAATGTTCAAGAAAGTACAAATAATTGATGCCTGAAGTTTTAAAGCTTTTATTCCCCAAAGAAAAATGGAGTAAGATTTGATTTTTATTGGATTCAAGCCGAAATTAGAAGAGTTAGTAGTCGAATATTTTGTTATAACTTAGGAAATGCTATTGAGCATTTTTTGTCATTATTATTACCTTGGTTATCACCAAATATAACAATTTCTTCACTAAGATATTTGCATTATCTGATATAACTGATTATAATAGGGACTCTGTTACATTAGCAACCATAAAGATGGAATACAAAGCGAGTAATTGCTTAGATCTAGGCAGTAAGACACATTTGTTTGGTCATATGTTTTTCCATGTGATTGAATTACAGGGCATTTTTCTTTTTGTTTTTGGTTTACATTTATGTGCAAATCTGGCGTTTTTTCTTCTATTACTGATTGATTTGTTCATTCATCAGCAGCATTTATGACCAATCTTAAACATGAAGATTACTGTGTTAGGTTCTGCAGGAAAGGCTCCATAGTGAAAATGCTATTTGAGTTGGGCTTTGGGAGAGCATTCAAGGCATGGAGAGAAATCTGAACCAAGTTATGAAGGAGTAAAGTGTAGGACTTTTTCAGGGCAGACAATAGCTCAATTTGATTGATTATTAGATTCATGGAGGGGGAGGAAAATAGATAGACGAAGGGCTAGAGCCACATTCTGCAGAAACATGAATATTGGGCAAAGGAATTTGAACTTTACTGGTAGGCACTGGGAGATAACTGAAGATTATTGAGCCAAGCATTGGTATGATCATGTCTATTCAAGAGGATATTATTCATTTAACAAATATTTTCTAAATCTCTATTATGTGCAGCGCATCATTACAGGTACTGGGGAACAAATACAAATAAGATACAATCTCTTCAAGGAGTTTCTAGTATAATTTGGTATAAGATTTAATAAAAATAAATGTATAAATAAATATAAATGTATAAATAAATAAATAATATAAATAAATGTATAAATAAATATAAATAAAAAATGTTAATTATAACAAGTATACAAGGAATGTTATGTAATGTTAATAGAATAGGAAGATCTTCCCCACCCATTAATAGGCCTAATACATGGAACCTGTGATCACGTGGAGCCTGAGTTACATGGAGCTCAGTCTGGGAGGATCTGGGGGGAGAGAGAGAGAGAGAGAGAGAGAGAGAGAGAGAGAGAGAGAGAGAGACAGAGAGAGAGACAGAGAGAGAGGGGGGGGGAGGGAGGGAGGGAGAGCATGAGCAGAGAACAAGAGAGGGTAGAGAAGAGAGAGAAAAAAGCTAGAATTTGTCTAGGGAAACTTGTTTTTGTGAGGAGGCCTGTTAGAAAGGTTTAAGATGTTGGTGCTCCCTGTATTAGTGATAAATACCTTGATAAATACCTTGTTAAATCTTACCTCCTGGTATTCTAATGATGTACCAAGTAAATATTTTGGTTTTGCCTTTGAAGAAGAGAGTTTATTATATTTTGTGAATTTACTCTAAAAATGCACATGCATATTCACATTGGCTGCTATGAGTATGGCATTGACATTACAAAGTTCCATGAAAACAAAAGAGAAATTCCTTCTAGAAATTCCCAGTTGGGTGATACTTCCCTCGGTGGGGGAAGGGTTTCAGAACGGAAGGGGGTTGTAAAATGATTCAGAGGGTTGGTAGTAGCTTTGGATGTAACTGTGCAGCATTAAATAAAAATAAGGGGCAGAAGCATAAAGAAAGAAAAGAGAAGAAAATTTTGAAAAAATATTAGTACATGTTTCATCTGTTGTGTAACAGAGTTAAAGTCACAGTGATTGCATTATTTTCCAAATAAATATATAAAATGCAAGTTATAACCCATCAATGTTCAAGTCCCCTGACAGGTCTTAACAAGCAAGTGTTGGCAAGCAAACCTGTTTCACATTGTTGAGGGATCCAACATGCATTGTATACTATGTGGTTACATGACACAATATTGCATCATCAAAATTTCAATGCAGGAAAAACCCCACAAATTTACAATAAATTATTAAATTTAAGATGTCATTAAAACAAGTTTTTTAAATGATGCAAATGAAAAAACAAACTGCTAAAGGGTAAAAGAAAGTAGATTTCCAGGGGGGGAGGTATTAAGTAGTTTCTTCTTCTTTTTTTTTTGGAAAACTGCAGTAGGGCAAATAAATTTGGGAACTTCTGTTCCCGATGGTGATGTAGGGGGTGATGATAAGAGGGTGATATTTGAACTGGACCTTGAAAGCTAGATAGGATGTAAAGAGGAAGAGATAGGGAAGAAAGCATTCTAGACATGAGGGAACAGTGTCAGCAAAGTTGTAAAGGGAGAATGCTGTGGGCTGTGGGTGTGAAGTTGCAAATAATCTGATTCCCCTCCTGTTTTGTGCTTCTGTTGCTCCTCTCCCTGAAGAATGGCTAGATTAAATTTGTACTCAGGTTTAAAACAACAACAGCATTGCTTTAATATTTCCTTTTGTTAAAATCCCAGGATTGACCTTTTCTCTTAGGAAAATAAAGCAAACAAACCTCTCGATCTCTTTTAAGAGCAATAGTATTGCCTTGATGCTTTAAATCTTAATAGTGATGAACAGAATACAAATGGAATGAGCACAGTTCCCCGTTCTGGGGCTAGCTACATGCTAGGGCCAGCCTTCTCTTTTCTGTCTTGGCTTTTCATGTATGACTTATATTGTTCACTTAGACATTTATGAAAAAAATAGCTTTAATGCATTTCCATATTATTTGGTTCTTTTCTGTGTTGAGTTGAATTGTGGATTAGGTATTCGAAGCATTTCTCTTTACCCCCATAGTGTTGACATGGGACCTATTCCAGGGAAAGACATGCTGACTGTTCTGGGTGGAAGCTGGGCAGTTTCCTTGTTTGGGATTTGAAGGGATTGACAATGAATTATCTAATCCTTGGGCATTCAGTCAATGAATAAGAGGGATTCTGAGTAGGAGCAGACTTTAGAGATTCTCTAGTCTAATGTACTAATTTTTGGAAAATAACCATACATTGTATTTGGTTCAAATTGTGATATTGTTCTTTGCTCCTGGTATAATTTTAGGCATGTCATAATCTCTCTGGGAGTCTGTTTTCTTTCTTTTTTATTATTTATTTTTAACACCGTTTATAACAGATAAAGCAATTCCAACTTTTGGTCATGTGACACTTCTTTTTAAAGCATTTACAATGTGTACCACAAAAGATGTTTTTTAATGTTTTTTAAACATTAACCACCTGAGACACAAATAATATTTATGTTGCTAACTTCACAAGCTCTTGACCTAATTGTCTCCAGAGTATTACTAAGAAAGGACCCTAATTTACTGTTGTTGGTCTAAAGTCCTATGCCTAATAGCTTAATTTTAGACTTAACCTCAGATGTTCTCCGTCCAATAATCTATAATTGAATAGATCTGGCATTAAACTTACAAACCTTATGACTACAGGAAATTGCCACGAATAATAAGGACATTGCAGGTATTCAATATCTCTCCAACTTCATGTCAGTTCCAGGCAGGATTAGATTATCCACTTGCATTCAGTCAGGCTTAAAGTCTGCCAGGTGTCAGTGGGGAAATTGAGTCAGGAGAATCCTATTTTAGCCCAGGCCTCTCTCCCACCTTTCCTGTGAGATCACCTTTTGCAGTTCATACCAGCATCTCACAGGCTTACTAGCATCATGGACTGGGGGGTCAGATTGCCTTTGTTGCTATCCATACCTGGAGTTAGACTCAGAAGAACAATCACTTAATAGTCCCATAACATCTGAAAATGGCAAGTTTCAATAGCCAGGTTTCAAATATGATTATAATTTCAGTTTGGCTAGGGAACATCTTTTGAGGCAAGTCTTAAGTGGCTTACATGCCTTTCTATACATGTTCTAGTACCTGATTAAATAGCAATCATAGAATCAAATTTACCATTAAAACCTTGACTTTTCCATCAATGCCTAATTTTACCTGAGGTTACCTTCCTCTAGGAAATTTAGACTGAAATTCTTTCCCCCAAACTAAAGATGTCATTGATTTATTCTCAGTAATTAATTCAGCCTATTGTTTTAATACTAATTGCTTTTGCCTCGCTTTGTAACATGTCCAATATTTCTGCCCATCACTCCCCTCCCCCTGCTTCCTAATACCTTGCATTCTGATTACTCCTTCCCTCAATGGACCCTCTCCTCCATCACACCCCACCCCTCTCCCTATCCCCATCTTCTCTCTTTTCTTGCAGGGCAAGATAAATTTCCATACCCCTATCCCTGTAGTTCTTATTTCCCAATTATATGCAATAAAAATTCTCAACATTCATTTCTAATACTTTGAATTCCAACTTCTCTCCCTCCACCTCTCCCTCCCCAGCCCCACTGAGAAGGCAGGCAATTCAATATAGACTAAATTTGTGTTGTTTTGCAAAAGTCTTCCATAGTAATCATATTGTATAACACTAATTGCATTGCCCTCTGACCTATCCTATCTCCCCTTATTTCCCCCCCTACAATTGACCTTGTCCCTTCTTGAAAGTGTTTATTTCTAGTGATTCCCTTCTCCCATTTGCCCTCCCTTCTAACATCCCCCTTGCTCCACTTGTTGCCTCCTCTCCTACTTTTCTGTGGCATATATAAATTTTCATATCAAATTTAGTGAGCATGTTATTCCCTCCTTCAGCCACACATGGGGAGAGTAGCTTTATTTTTCCCCCTCTCCCCTCTCCCTTATCTCCTCCATTGAATAAGATTTTTCTTATCTCTTTTATGAGTTATAGCCTGCCCCATTCCATTACTCCCTTTCTCTTCCCAGAATTTTCCTCCTTCACCCCTTAATTTTTATTTTATTTTATTTTTTGTGTGTGTGGATATCATCTCTTCTAATATAACACACCCTGTACTCTCTATCCATCTATGTGTATGTGTGTGTGTGTATGTACAATCTCTCCAACTACCCAAATACTGAGAAAAGATTCAAGAGTTAAAAATATTTTCTTTCCATGTAGTAATGTGAACAATTCAACTTTAGAGCGTCTTTTATGATTTTTCATTTCTGTTTACCTTTTCATGCTTCTTTTGATTCTTGTCTTGGGAAAAGTCAAATTTTTAAATACAGATCTTGTCTTTTCCTCAACATGAAATCTTGAAATTCGACTATATCATTGAATGACCATTTTTTTTCCCTTGAAGTATTATATTCAGATTTGCTGGGTAGGTGATTTTTGGCTTCAATCCCAGTTTCTGAAATATCCCACTCCAAGTCCTTCGATCGCTTAATGTTGAAGCTGCCAGATCTTGTATTATCCTGATCGTATTTCCACAATACTCAAATTGTTTCTTTTTAGCTGCTTGCAGTATTTTCTCCTTGATCTGGGAACTCTGAGATTTGGCCATAATATTCCTAGGAGTTTCTCTGTTCAGGTTTCTTTCAGGAGATAATTGATAAATTCTTTCAATATTCATTTTGCCCTCTGATTCTAGAATATCAGGGCAGTTTTCCTTGATAATTTCATGGAAGATAATGTCTAGGCTCTTTTTTTGATCATGGCTTTCAGGTAGTCTAATAATTTTTAAATTATTTCTCTTGGATCTATTTTCCAGGTAAGTTGTTTTTCCAATGAGTTGTTTCACATTATCTTCTATTTTTTCAAATTTTTGGTTTTGTTTACTAACTTCTTGGTTTAACTCATAGTCATTTGTTTCCATGAATTCAATTCTCTCGTTCAATGAATTATTTTATTCAGTGAGCTTTTGAACCTTCTCCTTCATTTGGCTAATTCTGCTTTTTTAAAATCTCCTTCTCCTCGTTGGCTTTTTGGACCTCTTTTTCCAATTGAATTAGCCTCTTTTTAAAGCTGTTGTTTTCCTTAGCATTTTTTTGGTTCTCCTTTAGTAAGCTGCTAACTTGTTTTTTAAGGTCTTCTATTTCCTGAGCCCATTTTAAGCTCCTTTTAGAGGCAGAGGCCTTGACTTCCTCTGACAGTATGCCTTGTTCTTAAAGAATGGAGGGAGACACCTGTTCCCTAAGAAAGTAACCTTCTATGGTCTTTTTTTCCCCCTTTTTTGGACATTTTCCCAGCCAGTTACTTGACTTCTGAGTTTCCTCTCCACAACCACCTGGCCTCCAGTTCCACCTAGTCAGCCCTTGGGGACTGAAATTCAGATGTGCTGCTCCTAAGTCTTAGGGGTTTTTAGTGGGGTGTGGGGCTGCTATTCAGTGTGAGATTAAGTTCAGCTGCTCTGGTGGGGGCAGGGCCACCACACAGGGTTCAGTTCCCTCAGTGGGTATACAATGAAACCTTCAACAATTGATGTGGGTTCTTGCCTGCTTTGGGAGCCCCTGTCTCCTGTTGCCTCTACTGCTGCCTCCCAAGGGGGCCTGAGTAATGGGGAAACCCCCGCTCCCCTCTTGACCAGCCAAAAAGACCCTCTCACTGACCTTTGGCACCTGTGGGTTGCTGCTGGAGATTCTGTCTCAGAAGCCTGCTTGGATCTGCTCCTTTCTGTATGGTGTGGCAAGGCAGGGCTGGGCTCTGCTCCACATCTGGTGTGCGACAGACCTTTCCCATTGGTTTTTCAGGTCTCTGAAACAGAAATCTCCTCCACTCCATTGTTTTGTGGCTTCTGCTGCTCTAGAATTCATTGAGAGTTCTTCTTCACAGGTATTTTATGGGCTGTGGGGTGAGAGCTAAGCGTCTGTGTATCTTTCTACTCTGCCATCTTGGCTCCGGACTCTCTTTTCTTACTGGTTAAATGGATGAGTTGGTCTAGATGACTTCTAAGGTTTCTTTCAGTTTAGATTATGTGGTCCTATGATGTGGAGAATACTGAGTGAGGTATATAGCATGGGTAGCTAGGTGGCAGCTAGATAGAGTGTGAGACCTGGAGTCAGGGACACTTCTCTTCCTGAATTCAAATCTGGCCTCAGACATTTACTAATTGTGTGACCATGGGAAAGTAACTTAACCCTATTTACTTCAGTTTCCTCACATATAAAATGTGCAGGAGAAGGAAATGGCAAACTGCACCAGTATCTCTGCTAAGAAATCCCCAAATGAGGTTACAAAGAGTTTGTGTTTATCCTTTGTTCTCAAAGAGGACTGTATCATCAGGGAATGATGACATGACTTGCACTTGACTTTGTTTTGAAAGAGGGAGGGCTGTGCAAGGTTACCAACCTCACTTTCCCCTCTAGAGCCATCTGGGTCCAGTGGCCAGATATTCATCAGGAAGACTGGAGATGGTCCAGGATGCAATGGGACACCCTGACCCTTTTAGGCTAAGGTCTTTTGGACATGCCTGAAATGATTCAACAACAGCAGTGGCAAAGAAGAGAAAAATGTTTCCTTTTTCTGTGCTTAGATGAAGCAGAACAACCTGTAACTCAGGCTAGAGGGAAGGATGGTGGGTAACATCCATGTTACTGACTGCCTGTGTGACCCTGGGAATGCATTCAACTTCTCCAGGCCTCAGTTTCTACACCTGTAAAATGAGGTGTTTGGATTAGATGACCTCTAAAATTTTCTTCCAGCTTTAGATTGATGGACATTAATTCCATGGGTACAATTGTCTTTCTTCCTGGTTCCAAGTAAATAGTCTACATATTTTTGCTGTCTTATTCAGGGTTATCCCTACATGGTATGATCTGAGGGATTCTGAAATGTCACTTGCCTGAATACATCTCTATGCTTATTTCTGACATCCTCAATTTTGGAGTCATTTGGGTTAAGGTATGTTTTCTTTAGAAAGTTGTACAAATATGTTGACAGGGAGGAATAATAATAATATTTTATAGTATTTTGAAGTTTTCAAAGTGCTTAGCATATCATTTTATTTGAACCCCACCATTGCCCTGTGGGGCAATAAATAGTGTTATTATTTCTACGTATGAGACCCAGAGAAGACTTCCTCATGGTCACATAACTAGAAAATGTCAGAGGTGGGATACATACCTAGCTCTTTCAGCTTCTAGTTTAAAACTCTGTCCTTTGCACCATGTTATTTAGAATTACTCTGAGCAAGGACTCAAAGCTCTATATGATGTAACCCATTAGCATCCATTTGCCTAGTTCTTTGGTGGCAGAGAATGATGAATCTTAAGGGAATGGGAACTAGAACAGTTAGGTTTTGATTTGTGGGGGGAAAGGGAATGAAATATTTGGAGCATAAAAAGTTCTTTAAGGAGGATGATATCACTTTAATGGGACTGTGAGTAGCAAAATGGGAACCCTTGCTTTGGGTTAGGTGGGGTATGAAGGGTGGAAGGATTACCTTTAAACAACAGTTATAATCCTGTAGAAGTAAGGATGGAGCTGGTGACAGGATAGTGATTATAGGGGTAGAAGTAGATTCTTATTGCGGGTGCCTCAGCTGTAACTCAGGTTCCAGTCTATCTCAGAGGATCCCTCAAACAAAAAAGAGAGAAGGCGCTTCTAGAGAGCAGGGGCTATTTTTTTTTTTTTTTTTGCCTTTCTTTGTATCTTACAGGTCAATACGATCTTAGCATTGTCTTAGTAAGCACTCACTAATTGCTTGTTGACTTGGCTTATAGTTAGTGGGACTGAAACTCTGGCCCCAGCTTTTCTTTTTAAAGGCTACTGAAGCCTATGGTGGTGGTGTATTTTTGTAACCTCAGATGCCAAAAGAGACTGAGGCTGGTGGATATCATGAAATCCTGAGTTGTAGTGGCCTATACTGATTTAGTGTCTTTTCTAAGTTTGGTATCCTGGGTGAACCCTCAGGAACTGAAGGGAAGGAAGGGCACTAAATTGACCTAGGAAGGATGAATCAGTCCAAGTTGGAAATTAGAGCAGGTCTGAGTCTCCTTGTGCTGATCAGTAGTGAGATTGAGCTGGAGAATAGCCCTTGTACTTCCAGCCTTAGTAAAATAGGGGCATTGTTACAAGAGAGAAAGAAAGAAAGAGAGAGAGAGAGAAAGAAGGAAAGAAAAAAGAGAGAGAAAGAAAGAAGGAAAGAAAGAGGGAAAGAGGGAAAGAAAGAAAGAAATGAAGGAAGAAAAGAAGAAAAGGAGAGAGGAAAAGAGAAAGGAAGGAAAGGAGGAATAAAAAGAGAAAGGAAGAGAAAGGAAGGAAGGAAAAAGAAAGACAGAAGGAAAGAAAGAAAATAAAGAAAAACAATTATAATGGCTACTGTTGGGGATAGTGGTATCAAATTTAACAGAAATGAGGACCACTAAGTCATACAAAAAGATCTCTGTGAGCTGCATGTTGACTTAGGAAACCACATATTAACATTATATTCTTTTGTATTTTTATTTATTTTGTCAAATATTTCCCAGTTACATTTTAATATGGTGCTGGCTATAGGAAATGGGCTTCTAGGCATTTTTGTTTGATGCATTTATATGGGCCGTGGGTCAAGAAGATCTGGGTTCTGTCCCTGTTCTGCCATTACTTCTGGAATTGTTTTCCCTTTTTTATACTATCTGAAGAGTCTCTAACATCTAGCCCTCTGTGTAGCCCAGATTTGGGTTCCTTAACTCCACTTCAGTTTCACTAAGAACCAAAATTGCCTTCCTCCTTGATTTCAGGCAAGTGACTTCCAACCTTTAAGAACTCCATTTCCTCCTCTGTAAAATGAAAGAATTAGACTAGATGTATTCCCAATTTCCTTTTAACTCTAAACAATTTATGCATGGGTCAAAAGATATCACATGTGATGTCATTTTGGTCCTCTTCCAATGCGAACGACAAACACATCACTACCTACAGCATATTTTGAATAGAATTTTGGGGAGCAGGGAGAAGGTTTTAAATCCTCTTTCAGCCCCTTTCCCAAAAATATTCACTGTAAAGATTACCTCTCCACCCTCACTGGAGTAATCAGATTTCTCTATGTCCACTGTAAAGCACTTAGCACCTAGTTATTAAAATTCCCCTTCCCCTAACCCCACTCCCCAGCAGTGGCTCTACCTATGAGGCTGGTGCCTCGAATCTCTGTCTCCAAGACTCAGCCCATTCCTTTCCCAATGGAGAGCACTTTTCGTGCTGTCTTCCCTGCTTGTGGTTTTGTAGCCTATGTGCCAAGTGGAAAAATTCCTAAATGTAGTTCTGCTGAAGATTGTGTTTAGGGTGGGTGAGAAATACTGAAAGCCTGTGTGGCAATTATCCTGGTTTAAAGTGGGGTTACCAAAGATAAAATTAGCTTTTGAATAATTTTTACCAAAGTCTAGTTTTTGTGCTGTTTTAAAAGTGGTGAAGGGAAAGACTAGAGCCAGAGCCTGAACAAGCTGATGGCTAGAGAAACATCTGTGATCAGCCATCTTCACTTCTACAGTTTCCAAAAGCACATGTCTGAACCCAAAGGAGACAGTTCAAATGCTTCAGAAATTGAGAAACTTGGAAAAATGACAAAAATTAGCTACTAAAAAAAGGTAGGAGTCTGTGTGCACGTGTGTTTGTGTGTGTGTGTGTGTGTGTGTGTGTGTGTGTGTGTAGAGGATCTGAAAATAGGGTTGGAGTAAGAACAAGAATTATGAGAAAATGAGGAGGAATTTTAGGGACAGAAACGACTGGAGCAGCATTTAAAAGTGATCTTTTAAAATTCGCACTAACTTCTCTGGACCGGCTCTGTCTGGCTCTTTGTGAGAAGAGTCTCACTTCTGGCCTTGACTTAGATAGTCATTTTTGATTGTTAGACAAAATAATTTATTGGTGTCATAGACTACCGCTGGGTAACGGCTTTAAAATTGCAAGGAGCTTTGGTGATCATCTAGATTAGGGGCTCTTAATCTTGAATCCATGAAGTTATTTTAAAAATATTTTGGTAACTGCATTTGGTTTTCTTTATAATCCTATCTTGTAGCTTCTTCATTAAATTCTGGGGAGTTCATAGGCTTCCCTAATCTGCCAGTATGGTACATCACACACACACACACACACACACACACACACACACACACACACACGCACACACGCACACACACACACACGCAAAGACCCCCTGATCTAGTCTAAACTCTTGATTTCACAGATGAGGAAATTGAGGCCTAGAGATACTAAATTATTTGCCCAAGGCCAGACACATAATGAATTACAGATGAATAGGATTAAAATCCAGACCTTCTATCTCTAGAAATTTCCTTCTACCTTCCCATACTGACTGTTAGGTTATTATAGGAAAGGAATTAATAGAAGTTAGGTGGTAAGCAGGTAAAAAATTAATCAGAGCTGAAAATGAGAGGTAGTATGATACAGTGGAAAGAACTCTGGCTTTGGGGTTCTTTTAAAAAATTAATTTATTTTTAGTTTTCAACATTCACTTCCATAAGAATGAGTTCTGAATTTTCTCCCTTACCCTCCCCTCTCCATTCCCCAAAACAGCATGCAATCTGATATAGGCTCTACATGTACATACATACTAAACATATTTTCACCTTAGTCATGTCATAAAGAAGAATAAGAACCAATGGGAGGAATAATGAGAAAGAAGAAACAAAAACAGAATGAATAGTATGCTTTGATCTGCATTTCAGACTCCAGAGTTCTTTTTCTGGATGTGGATAGTATTTTCCATTATGAGTCTTTTGGAGTGGCCTTAGAGCCTTTCATTGCTGAGAAAAGCTATGGTTTTAGGGTTGTTGTTCAGTTTTTTTCAGTTTATCTGATTCTACATGACTCCATTAGGAGTTTTCTTGGTAAAGATACTGGAGTGGTTTGCTGTTTCCTTCTCCAGTTCATTTTACAGAGGAGGAAACTGAGGCAAACTGGGTAAAGTGACTTGCCCAAGGTCTCACAAGCTAGTAAGGGTCTGAGGCCAGATTTGAACTCAGGAAGATGAGTCTTTCTGATCTGAGTTAAAATCCTGCTTCTGACATTTACTCGCTAAGCAAGTCACTTAACCTTTATGAGTCTCAGTTTCTTTGTCTAAAGGAGGGAGTTAGATTAGTTGACTTCTGAGACTCCTTCCCACATGGATAGATATAACATAAGGTAGATGATTCTATGAGCCTTGTCATTAAATATACAGCTAAGTCCAATTAATAGGGACAATGAATCCCCTAAAGCAGTTGCATGAATCTAAATCACAACACTTAAAGATATAATTGTGTAATATGGTCACTGATTCCAGTCTAATGGAAATATCTTGTGCAAATTTGAACAATGCGACATAACAGGCTTAGTTATCAGCATTCATAGGGACCTAGTTATATTCGTGCTATAATTAATATTGGTTATTATTACCAATTGGTGAAAATTTTATAGTCTGGAAACATTTTCGTGTTTTGAATTTAGGTTCAAAAACACTGGGTCACCTTTGGAAGTACGCATTTTATATCAAGGAATATTACCCTAAGGAGAGATTGCTTGATGGGTTAAGTACAGGATAGCATTTTGATGGATAATGAAGGCATAAACCAGCTCCTACAATGGGAGTTTCTGAAGAAAAGCTTGAGGATCCCAAGTCACCATTTATGTCATTAAAAATGCTTGTTCTTCTAAGGAAATCCCATTCCTTACTCACCTAAAAAGGAAGATGAACAAGGTCTTACGAACAATTGTCATAAAACCCTGTAGCATTTTCTAGAAATTTCTTAGGCACTCAGCTCTCAACGGAACCTTCTAAGTAGATGTTTAAAAACTGCTGAGAGTGTCTTTCAATGGTCCTTTAACAGGCCTCTGGGAGTGGAGAGGTAAATAAGGAGGGAAAGATAATAGGAAGTTATTTATAAATCATATCCAAAGACCAGCAAAAAATTTGTCCTTCTGGAGCAATATATAGACCATAGCATCATATACAGGATTCAGTGCCAAAGAAAGTTGTGGTCAGTGTTAAGTAGGAATGAAAGAGAGTACTTGAATATAATAATCTTCTTTTCCACAGCATTCAGACAGAACACTGTTTACAATGGAATGGGTCCACCACCAGTGGAGTGCAATTACTATGTAGGAAAACAGAGTAGTAATTATATTCTTGGTTTTGGATATTTAAAATTGCTTTCTTGTATGATTCACTATAGCCTAGCATTCTGGAGTTTCCTATTTGTATTTTTATGAAGTCAGACCAAGAGATGCAAAGACACAGAATAACTTCATGTTTATCCTTTCTTCATATTCTATAGAGCTTGTTCATGGGTGCAAGACAATTAGAAAGACTATTTCAGTGAAGTAATATAGAGAACAAAGTGTGGAATGGAAGCTATACTGCTGTGGAAGCACCAGTGAGATAAAGTTCTAGATCTGAAAAAAAAATGAACCAAGAAATATTCTGACATTCATTACACATACTTGTAAAGCCACTATAAACTTTGGGATATCCTCATCTCAGCTTTCACTTGCACTGACTGATGAGTCAGGTTCCTCAAAGCAAGACTATATATCTCTCTTATGGTTCTAGGGATATCCCTGAAGGATTGGGAATCATTTATTGTAATGATTTCCTTTCCTGGTATATTCTCCCCAATGTTAACTACCATTTAAGTGCAGATTCATTTAATATCAATTAGCTTTCACAAAAGTGATATTTGCTATAAAGATAATAGCAAGAAGAGAGGTTACAGAACACTTTCCCCAACCCCTGGAGTAATGCTGTACCCTATGCCCCCTCACTCTCTTGGGAGAGTGGGATCAAATATAAACAGCATTTGCCTTACCTAATTTGCCATAGTTAATAAATGCATCATTGTAGCTTTCTCTTGGCTGCCTTTGATGAGAGTCAGTCAGGTGACTTAGGACTTTGCTCCTTACCATGTAGCTCAGACTCTATCTGCCTCCCTTCTGGCACATGATAATCTGCTCTTTCAAAACCCATAAAGTCATAATCAACTTCAATATTCTTTAATGTAAAGAAGGAAAGAACAGACACAAAGAGGCAAACTGTATTCATGGGCCACATGTCAACTAATGGTGGGAAGGGGCCAGGGCCTCTCCCAGTACAGAGACTTACAATATTTATCTTTCTCTGCAATGCAGCCAGACTGTAAAGGGGGAGAAGGTCACTTTTTGCCAGTTAATGCCTTTTACAAAAGCATTTAATGCACCATAGTTCTGGTTCAGTAGCCAATCAAAACTGCACGGCTTTATTATGTGGTTAGTAGACTAGAACTGGTTATATAATGTCTGGTTGTGTTCTAAAAGGCAATGTGGGAATTGCATGAGCTCATGTACATGCCTGCATATGCTATCAAGGGCTGGCCTGTATCCTTTTATACTTGTGTGTATGATTACACTGCATCCTCAACTTAAAATGCCTTTTGTTCATCCATTGAAAACTTCTGGGAAATAATTGACTTAGTTATCTTTTCTTATTAAAATTTTAGTTTAATACTCTTGCTGTTCACTAGTGAACCAAGACATCATCTACTGGAGATCTCTCTCAATCAAAAGCACAGCAGCTAGTGTTTTCCTGGTTTCCCTTAAGAATTATTTTATACTTCAAAATATGGAGGAACTTATTATGAGGCAAACTGCTAGCTGAAACCTGATTGTCGCAAAAATGGAGAGAACCACAAACATGGTTCTTGGAGAAAATAATGAACACTGGGGGAGTGGCCAATCCACATTAGAAATTGTGTTAGAGGAGAGGAAAACCAGCTACTGTCTGACATGAAACCTTGTTATCAAAGCAAAAGAATTCAGTGGTTTCAGAAAAAAAGCCAGTAGGAGACAATGTGTAGAAATTTCTATAAAGTCAGCCAAGAAGGAAAGAAAATTGCATTTGGAATCAGAGGATCTGGATTTGATTCTCATCTCTGCTACTGTGGACCTATGTGACCTTCGGCATTCCATTTCTGTTTTGGGGGCCTCAGTTTCTTCATTTGTAAAATTAGGGAGGTTGGATTAGGTGACCCCCCCCAAGTCCTCTTTTGTCTCTACTCTGTAACTATGCTCATTTGATAAAGGTGGAAAGCTTTCAAGAATAAATTATAATAACAAAAAGAAACAACTGTGACAGTGAAGAAAATGAGGAATTCTCTAAAGAGTCAAATGTGGATGCAAGTAAGTATGGATCAACTAAGTTAGATTTTAAATAGTTACGTCCAAAAGATAGAAGTGAGTGCAGGTAATGGAGGTTGAATACCAGAGTGTTATGGTTTGGTAAGAGTCAATAATGCTGAATAGAATCAAAGTAATTTTGATTGTATTGGGGGACAGAAAGTAAGACCCAAGAATGAGTCAGACAAATACCCATTATGAATGGATTGATGATAAAGGAAGATGCAAAGAAGACTGTGCTGTTGGATGTTTATTCTGCTTCTGTTTCTTTGCCAACAACAGTGTGATATTTGAACTATAACCCATGGAATATGGAGTTTGTGCCCAAGAAAAGTAGGGAGAAAGTAAGGGAGCACCCAATTCCTCTGGATCAGTTTGTTATCAGACTCATGAAAACTGTCCCAAGCTATGGAGAAAAATGGTGCTTGGATTTGGAAGTTTTTATTGCCTATGATCTTTAAAAGAAAGTGGTGAAGAGAAAAGGTGCTATAGGACTAGAAGAGGACATATTTTTTACAAAGGGAAGAGAGTGAAGTCTGTAAGTTGCAGGTCAATAAGCCTGACTTTGATTCCTAGCAAAACCCTAGAAGGTATTATTAAAAGGCTCATTAAAAACAAATAGAAAAGGAAGCAGTGATCACAAAGAGCCAGTTTTCTTTCATTAGGAACAGTTCACACCTGAAATCCTCCTTTTCTTTTTGATATAGTTATTAGATTTATAGATCAAAAGAGTTCTGTGTTATAAATATTTTAGCAAAGCATTTGAATAGTATCTCATTCTACTGGAATGGGGAAATCCCAATCCTCAGAATTCCTTTGTTGTTGTGTTTAGTAACTTAGAGTACTTTGGTTAATCATATGGCTTAAGACCCCATTCTAGTGCACATTCTACTTACATAGAAGGAAGGTAATAAACTTTTATTAAGTGCCTGCTCTTTGACAAGTGCTGTGTTAAATGCTTTACAAATAATATTTTATTAGATTTTTAAAACAACCCTGGTAGATATCCTCATTTTAAAGCTGAGAAATATGAGGTAGACAGGGTTAGCTGGCCATATCTGAACTTAGATCTTCCAGATCTAGGCCTAGCACTCTGTCCACCATACCATCTAGTTACTTCATGAGTCAGTCAGGCAGAAACTTTAAATCACCTAGTATTTAATAGAGACATTACTGGATAGAGATATGGACTGGATCTGTGATTATGACATGAGTAAATGAAATGACAGGCACTAGATCAGTTTGTTTGGAACATAACATTTATGAAGGCAAATGGTATGAAATAAATCAGGAAAAGTTGGTAGGAAATAAATTATGGAGGCCATTAAAAATCAATGAGCAATATGTATTTCATCCCAGAAGTAATGAGATGCTTGAGGTTTTTAGTAGAGGAATGGTTAACTCTGCACTTTAAAGTAAATTTTTTTGACAGTTGGTGTGGAGGATATATTGGAAAGGGGAAATTCTTGGATAAATTAAATTGGATAAACAAAATAAGTTGGAAAGTGGGAATATCAATTAGGAGACTATTATAATATTACAGGTGAGTGGTGATGAAGAACTGAAGTAAGGAAGTGGCACGGTGAGTGGAGACTTCCGGGAATGTGAGGGATGCTTTAGGAGTGGAACTGGCCAGGTAAGAGTCAAGGGGTGATTCTGATGTTCCAAAACTGGGCAACTCACAGATACAGAAAAGTTTGGAGGAGGAAAAGATGGTTCAGAGAGGAAGATGTTGAGTTTTGTAACAATAAGTACCCTGACATACACAGGAGGCCTGCTATCACAGGTTTCTAAAAGGAAAGGCAACTTTCGAGGGGCTAACAATCTCCTTTAATCAAGCATACATATCATTCACCAACAGAGAAAAATATCAGAAGAGGAATAAAGACCAACAGACAGCTTTCAACTGTCTGATATATATATATATATCATAAATATACATATAGCAATACATATATCATAAATCAACAGATAGGTCCAACTGTCTGACTATTGTTACCAGAGAGGGAAGCACCAACATCTGGTTTTTCAAAGCTGGCAGGCTGCTTAGCGACTTCCCAGAGTCTCATCTGGCACGCAAATCTTCTTGTAAAAACTAAACACCAAAATTGTGGTTGTTGTGTTTATCTTCTGTTGCGGAAGGAGAGAAATGATGACATGACTTGCACTTGACTTTGTTTTGAGTGAGAGAGGTCTGTGCAGTAACCAGCCTCACTACTTCTCCAGAGCCATTTGACAAGCCCCAAAGTAAACCTCACTCTCAGAGTATTTATACAATTTTTAGAACCCGAGGATATCACAACCCATGAGAACCACTGCCTCATAGGAAACTTAAGAAAAGGTGTGGACCTTCCTACAAATTCTCCCTAATCAAACTTCCCTTAATGGTCAGTCCATCAATGGGTGGGGAAGATCTTTAATCACATTAAAATAATTAACAAATAAATATGCTGTTTCTAGTTAAAGGAACTCTTGTTTCTTTACTCCTAGTAAAGACTCTTGATTGATAAGGGCAAGATTCAATCAGAGGCACTTGATTATACTAAAACAAAAACAGCAAAAGGTCCTACTTTACTTTCCATTACAATAATGGAAGATGTATGGGACTTCAGGAAAGAGATTTGTGGGAGTTAGACTGATTTTGTTACTGTTGTTGCTAATATGATAATTGTACACATTGCATGTGATGAGTTCATCAAAGGAGAGTTTAGGGAAAGAAGAGAAGAAAGCCAAAGATGGAGCTTTGGGGGCATACATCCTTAGGGGATGAGAGATAGATGATCTAGTAAAGACAAAAAACAGTCCTACTGAAAGAAGGAGAACCAAGCAGAGAGCAATGTGAAAATCTACAGAGGACAGAGTATCTTTAAGGAGAGGGTAATCAACAGGGATGCTGATGATATATCTTTTTTTTAATTGAATTATTTTATTTTCAATGTATGACAATCACTTCCATATATCTTAGATTTTTTTCCCCTCCTCCCTCATTTCTGCCTCCTTCCCCACCTCCTCCCTGAGACAGCATACAGTCTTACATAGCTTCTACATGTATATTCCTATTACACACATGTTGCATAGGAGAACTAAAATAAATGGGAGAAACCATAAAACAAAACAAAGCATAATAAAAAAGAAAATGGTTTGCTTCATTCTGTGATCCAATTCCATAGCTTTTCTCTGGATGTGGAAGGTGTTTTGCTTCAAGAGTTCATTGGAAATTTTTTAAGTCCATGCATTGCAATGAAGTACTAAGTCTACTGTGATTGTTGCTGTGTACAAAGTTCTCCTGGTTCTGCTCCTTTCACTCAACATCAGTTCATATAAGTCTTTCCAGGTTTCTCTGAAGTCTTCCTGTTCATCATTTTTCATAGCACAAAAGTATTCCATTACATTCATATATCACAGTTTGTTCAGCCATTTCCCAATTGATGGGGATCCCCTTGATTTCCAGTTTTTGGCCACCACAAAGAGAGCTGCTATAAATATTTTTGTACATGTGGGACCCTTTTCCATTTCTGTGATCTCTTTGGGAAAGAGTCCCAGAAGCCATATTTCTGGGTTAAAGGTATGCATATTTTGTGAGCCTTTGGGCATAATTCCAAATTACTCTCCAGAATGGTTGGATCAGCTCACAGCTCCACCAACAATTGAATTAGTGTTCCAACTCTCCCACATCATCTCCAACACTTATCATCTTCCTATCTTGTCATGTTAGCCATTCTGATAGATGTGATGTGGGGTCTCAGAGCTGTTTTGATTTGCATCTCTCTAATCGATAGTGATTTAGAACATTTTTTCATATGATTACAGATAGCTTTAATTTCTTCCTCTGAAAATTCCTTGTTCATATCCTTTGACCATTTATCAGTTGGGGAATGACCTATATTTTTCTACATTTGACTCAGTTCTCTATATATTTTAGAAATGAGGTCTTTATCACAGACACTAGTTGCAAAAATTCTTTCCCAGTTTTCTGCTTCCCTCCTAATTTTGGTCACCTTGGGTTTGTTTGTGCAAAAGCTTTTCAATTTAATGCAATCAAAATTATCTATTTTGCACCTCATAATGTTCTCTATCTCTTGTTGGGTCATAAATTTCTCCCTTCCCCGTAAATCTGACAAATAGACTATTCCTTTCTCCCCTTATCTTTTTATAGTATCAATCTTTATAACTAGATCATATATCCATTTGGACTTTATTCTTGTGCCCGGTGTCAGGCATTGGTCTATGCCCAATTTCCACCATGCTGTTATCCAGTTTTCCCAGCAATTTTTGTCAAACAGTGAGTTCTTTTCCCAGAAGCTGAGGTCCTTGGGTTTATCAAACAGTAGATTGCTACATTCATTGACTACTGTGTCTTGACTATTCCACTGGTCTACCCATCTGTTTCTTAGCTAGTACCAAGTGGTTTTGATTATTACTGCTTTATAATACAATTTGAGATCCAGTAGGGCTAGACCATCTTCTCTAGCATTTGTTTTCATTAGTTCCCTTGATATTCTGGACTTTTATTCTTCCAGATGAATTTTGATATTATTTTTTCTAGCTCTAGAAAATAATTATCTGGTATTTTTATTGGTATGGCACTGAATAAGTAAGTTAATTTAGATAGAATTATAATTTTTATTATATTAGCTCAGTCTACCCATGAACAACTGATGTTTTTCCATTTACTTAGATCTGACTTTATTTGGGCAAAAAGTGTTTTGTAACTGTGTTCATATAATCCCTGGGTTTGTTTTGGCAGGTAGACTCCCAGATATTTTGTAGTGTCTACTGTAGCTTTAAATGGGATTTCTCTTTCTATCTCTTGTTGTTAAGCATTGTTAGTAATATATAGAAATGCAGGTGATTTAACTGGGTTTATTTTGTAACCTGCAACTTTGCCAAAGTTGTTTATTATTTCTTTTTTTTTTCGATTTCATTTTATTGATTTATTTTTTTTAGTGTTCTACAATCACTTCCTTAAAATTAAGATTTTATCCGTACCCCCACATTTCCCCCACTTCCTCCCTCCCTCCCAGCGACAGCATACAATTCTGTATAGGTTCTACATATACTTTTCTATTGAGTACATTTTCACAATAGTCATGCTATGTAGTCAAACTAAAATAAATGGAAGAAATCATATAACAAATCAAAACATAATACAGTGAAACCCACTCACATACAAATATGATCTGCTACATTTTGCAAATGACTTTCATATTTCTTTCTCTGAGTGTGGAAGACATTTTGCTTTAGAATACCACCATTGGGATTTTTTTTTTTTTAGTAAGTTCTTGCATTATTACGAAGTTACAAGTCTACCAGAAAAAACTCTCACACACTGTGGTCGTTGCTGTGCACAAAGTTCTCCTGGTTCTGCTCCTTTTGCTAGGCATCAGATCATATAAGTCCTTCCAGGCCTCCCTGAAATAATCTTGTTCATCATTTCTTATGGTGCAATAGTACTCCATTACACACACATACCATAATTTATTCAGTCATTCCCCAATTGGTGGGCATCCCCTTGATTTCCAGTTCTTGGCAAACACAAAGAGTGCTACTATAAATATTTTTGTACATGTGGGATCCTTTCCCATTTTTATGATCTCTTGGGGATACAGCCCTAGTAGCGATATTGCTGGGTCAAAGGGTATGCACATTTTTGTAGCCTTTTGGGCATAGTTCCAAACCGTTCTCCAGAAGGGTTGGATGAGCTCACAGCTCCACCAACAATGAATTAGTGTTCCAACTCTCCCACATCCTCTCCAGCATTTATCATTTTCTTGTTCTGTCATATTTGCCAATCTTACAGGTGTGATGTGATACCTCAGAGTTGTTTTGATTTGCATCTCTCTAATCAATAGTGATTTAGAGCACTTTTTCATATGATTATAGATATCTTTAATTTCTTCCCCTGAAAATTGCCTGTTCATATCCTTTGACCATTTATCAATTGGGGAATGACTTGTATGGTTATACACTTGAGTCAGTTCTCTATATATTCTAGAAATGAGGCCTTTATCCCTGAGCTTAGCCGTAAAAATTTTTTCTCAATTTACTACATCCCTCCGAATTTTGGTTTCATTGGGTTTGGTTGTGCAATAACTTTTCAGTTTAATGTAATCAAAATTATCCATCTTGCATTTCATAATGTTTTCTATCTCTTCTTTAGTAAAAAATTCTTCCCTTCTCCATAAATCTAATAAATACACTATTTCTTGCTCCTCCAGTTTATTCATGGTATCAATCTTTATACCTAAATCATGTACCCATTCGGACTTAATTCTTGTGTACGGTGTCAGCCATGGGTCTATGCCTAATTTCCGCCATGCTGTTAACCAGTTTTGCCAGAAATTTTTGTCAAACAGTGAGTTCTTAAAGTTGTTTATTATTTCAAGTAGTTTTTTACTTGATTCTCTAAGCATATCATCATATCATCTGCAAAGAGTGATAACTTAGTTTGTTCTTTGCCTATTATAGTTCCTTCAATTTCTTTTTCTTCTCTTATTGCTACAGCTAGCGTTTCTAATACCATATTGAATAACAGTGGTGATAATAGACATCCTTGTTTCACCCCTAATCTTTTTGGAAATGCATCTCACTTGTCCCCATTGAATATAATGCTTGCTGATGGTTTTAAATATTGCTCATTATTTTATGGAAAGTTCCCTTCATTCCTGTGCTTTCCAGTGTTTTCAATAGGAATGGGTATTGTGTTTTGTCAAAAGCTTTTTCTGCATCTATTGAGATAATCGTGTGGTTTCTGTTCATTTTGTTGTTGATGTGATCAATAATGCTAATGGTTTTCCTAATATTGAACCAGCCCTGAATTCCTGGAACAAATTCTACCTGATCATAATGTATTATTCTCATGATAAGTTGCTGTATTCTTTTTGCTAATATTTATTTAAATTTATTTATTTAAAATTTTTGTATCTATATTCAGAAATTAGTCTATAATTTTCTTTCTCTGTTTTGACTCTTCCTGGTTTAGGCATCAGAAGCATATTTGGATCATGAAAAGCATTTGGTAGGTAGGACTCCTTCTTTGGCAATTTTCCCAAATAGTCTATATAGTATTGGAATTAACCGTTCTTTAAATGTTTGATAGAATTCGCTTATAAATCCATCTGGCTCTGGAGATTTTTTCCTAGGGAGTTCATTGATGGCTTATTCAATTTCTTTTTCTGAGATGGGGATATTTAAGTGTTCAACTTCCTCTTCTGTTAATCTGGGCAATTTATATTTTATAAAACTAATCATCCATCTCATTTAGATTGTAAGATTTATGGGCAAACAGTTGGGCAAAGTAATTTCTATTTATTGTTTTAATTTCCTCCTCATTGGAGGTTAATTCACCCTTTTCATTTTTGATATTGGTAATTTGGTTTCCTTCTTGCTTTTTTAAATCAAATTTAAATCAAACAAAGGTTTATCAGTTTTACTGTTTTTTTCATAAAGTCAACTCAGTTTTATTTATTAGTTCAATAGTTTTCTTAGTTTCAATTTTATTAATCTCTCCTTTGGTTTTCTGTATTTCTAATTTGGTATTCTCAGTTGCATGCCTGATTCATTGGTCTCCTCTTTCTCTATTTTATTCATGTAGGCATTCAAAGATATAAAACTTTCCCTAAGAACTGCTTTTGCAGTATTCCATAAAGGTTGTCTCAGTATTGTCATTCTCTTGAATGAAGTTGCTGATTGTTTCTATAATTTGTTGTTTAACCCACTCATTCTTTAGAATTAGATTGTTTAGTTTCCAATTAATTTTTGGTTTATATTTCTATGACCTTTGATTACATATAATTGCAGTATGATCTGAGAAGGATGCATTGACTATCTCTGCCTTTCTGCACTGGATTGTGAGGTTTTTATGGCCTAGCACATGGTCAGTTTTTGTATATATGTCATGTACTGCTGAGAAAACAGTATATTCCTTTCTGTCCCCATTCAATTTTCTCCAGAGATCTATCGTATCTACCTCATCCAGAGTTTTAATTCACCTCCTTAACTTCTTTCTTGTTTATTTTGAGGTTAGATTAATCAAGTTCAGAGAGGGGGAGGCTGAGGTCCCCTACTAGTATAATGTTGCGGTCTACTTCCTATATCTCCCTTAACTTCTCCTCTAAGAATTTGGATGCTATTCCACTTGAAGCATATATGTTTAGCAATGAAATTGCTTCTTTGTCTATGGTGTCTTTTAGCAGGATATAGTTTCCTTCCTTATCTCATTTGTTTAGATCTATTTCTGCTTTTGCTTGGTCTGAGATTAGGATTGCTACCCCTGCTTTTTTTACATCAGCTGAAGCACAATATATTATTCTCCAAACTTTTACCTTTACCCTGTATGTATGCTCCCATTTCAGATGTGTTTCTTGTAAACAGTATATTATTGGATTTTCATTTTAATCATTTGGCTATCTGTCTCTGTTTTATGGCAGAGTTCATCCCATTCACGTGGACAGTTATAATTTTCTATGACTTTTCCTTCATCCCCTTTCCCCCATTTATGCTTTTAGTTCTCCCTTCTCCTCCAAAATAGTTTTAATTTTTGACCACTGCCTCTCTCAGTCTTCCCTCCCTTCTTTCAGTCCCCCTCCCTTTTGATCCCCTTTCCCTTACTACTTCTTCCCTCCCTTTTAGCCTTCCCTTCCTTTTCTTTCCCCTTTCCCCTCCTACTGCCTATAGAGCTAGTTGTATTTCTACGCTTAACTGAGTTTGTTATTCCCTCCTTGAACCCAGTATTGAGAATAACTCTCAAACAATGTCTTCTCCCTCCCTTCTTTCCCTCTACTGTAATATATTTTTATGCTTCTTCCTGTGATGTAATTTACCTTTTTCGGACTCCTCCTTTTCACAACTCCCATTACAATCCCTTCACACTCTTAAATCACATTTCTATCATGACATCATTTACTTTATACCACTTCCTCTATATATGTATATACCTTTTATATATCATTATAAATATGCAATTCTCAAGATTAACAAGTATTAACATTCTCTTATAGAGATGTAAACAGTTTGCCCATATTGAGTAACAGGTCTTTTCCCCCTGTTTACCTTTTTATGCCTCTCTTGAGACCTACGTTTGAAGATCGAATTTTCTATTGAGTCGTGGCCTTTTTATCAGGATGGTCTGGAAATCCCTTAATTCATTGAATGTCCATCTCCTTGCCTGAAATATTATGCTCAACTTTGCTGGGTAACTGATCCTTGGTTGTAGTCGCAGCTCTTTTGCCTTATGAAATATCATATTCCAATTCCTTCGATCTTTTAATGTAGAAGCTGCAAGGTCCTGTGTGATTCTGACTGTAGCTCCTTGATATTTGAATTGTTTCTTTCTGGCTTCCTGCAGCATTTTCTCTTTCACTTGATAGTTCTGGAATTTGGTAATGTTATTCCTTGGTGTTTTTAGTTTGGGATCCCTTTCAGGAGGTGAATGATGGATTCTTTCGATTACTATTTTGCCCTCTGGATCTAGGACTTCTAGGCAATTTTCCTTGATGATTTCTCAGAAGATATTGTCCAGGCTCTTTTTTTCATCATGGCTTTCTGATAGACCAATAATTCTTATATTTTCTCTCTTGGATTTATTTTCCAGGTCAGTTGTTTTTCCAATTAGATATTTTGCATTTTCTTCTATCTTTACATTCTTTAGATTCTGTTTGACTGATTCTTGATATCTCATGGAGTCATTAGCTTCTACTTGTCTGATTCTAATTTTTATCAAATTGTTTTCTTCAGTTAACTTTTCCATCTCCTTTTCCATCTGTCCAATTTTCTTTTTAAGTGGCTATCTTCTCCAGTTAATTTTTGTACTTCCTTTTTCATTTGTCCAATTTTCCTTTTAAATTCTTCTGTGATTTTTTTTCATATTTTTAAAATCACTGGTCAGTTTTTCTTCTATTTCCCTAATTTGGCTTTTAAAATCTTTCCTGAACTCTTCCAAGAATACTCTTTGTTCTTCAGACCAGTTCATATTCCCTTATGAAGTTTCAGATGGGAGTACAATCTCAGTGCTGACCTCTTTGGCATTCATGTTTTGGTCCTTGTCCCCATAGAAAGATTCTGTGGTCTTTTCTTTTCTGCTTTGCTTCTTACTCATGGTAATCACCCTTTTCCTGGCTTTTAAAGTAGATCTCTGCATCTGGGGTACAGGGGGCTCTGTTCCACAATTTTTATGCATAAAACTTGGGGCTTTGTGTGTTATGGCCTCTGGTTCTTTCAGCTAGAAGCTAAAATGCTTCAGATTACCTGGTGCTGAGCTGGCTGGTGTTGGAAAGCAGAGGCCAGGTGAAGTCTTTTTGGGTTTCCCTGGAGTTAGCTGTGTTAAGTATTGGGGAGGGTTGGTCTGGCCACCCTTCTGGTGAACTTGAGCATAGGCAAGCTCAGCAGTTGGTGACCCCATATGTGCTTGTGTCTTCTCTATTCCCCTGGGGTGCTGAGGCATGCCTGAGGTCTTGGTGTTGGCGGTTGCGGGCTTCATCCCCCTGGGACTCAGGATCTTCTCCTGGTTTGCTGAGGTGGTGCTGTCTGGGACAGCTCCAGTTCTGCACTGGTTCCCTTCAGCCCCAGCAAGAGGGATCCTCCTTAGTGATTTTCCTAGCCTTACAGGCTAAGAAATTGTTTACCCCTTCTGCTGTTCCCACTATTCCAGGGTTTTTCCCTGGAGATATTCTCTGGACTCTTCAAGGTCAACATGGGGAGAGAGATAGCAATTACCAATCACTTCACCATCTTGGCTCCTGGAACCAGAAATCTGATACTGATGATATATCAAGAGGGACAAAGATTTGAGAATAGCCCATTGGATTCAACAACTTCAAAGTGTGCTGTTTCAGGTCTGAAGCTAGATTGCAAGGGGTTGACAAATGTGTGGGCAGTGAGGAAATGAAGGTAGTAAAGAAAGATGATTCTTTTCAGAAATTTGACAATTAAGTAGGGGGTGGCAAATATAGGAAGGAGATTTTGAGGGATAGCTGAATGTAAAGTAGAGAGAGGGGAAATTCTGCTCCCATTGCCATAAAGCTATAGAATTTTAGAGCTAAGGGATCTTGAGGTTACTCAGCTCCACTAGAAGTTATAGATAAGAAAATTGGGGCAATGATAGCATATCGCAGTGATAATGGTGAGCAGTGATAATGGTGAGGATTTCATTATGTAGTAGTGAAGACCTTATAGTTGTATTCTTTTGATTATACACGTTTACTTCTATGTTCTTAGAATCTAGGGGAAAAAACCCAGATTGTATCTTTCCATTGAAAATAATGACATAAATGGTGTGGCTGAAAATATATTATTTGTCTAATATATTAAAGGTATGATACACTATTCTGGAAAGGTCTATGAACATAACCACTATTTCTACCACTATTTCTTTTCTTTAAAAATATTTTTAAAGTTTTATTTTACCCTTTGGTAGGAAATACCACATTCTGTATCCATAATCCCCTATCTCTCTAATATGAGACAGGCATTGTGTTTCATTGTCAGTTCTCTTGTACTGAGACTTGTCATTTAATTATAATTAAACAACATTTTAGTGCCATTTTCAGTTATGCTATTGTCATCATTTTATGTGTTGTTTTCTTGCTCATGCAAGTTTTCCTATATTTCTTTCTATTCCTTGTTTTTGTCACATGTTATGGTACAATAGTATTCCATTAACTCATATACCACAATTTGTTTAGCCATTCCCCAAATGATTAACACCTAGGCTGTTTCCAATCTTTTGCTACCACAAAAGTGCTGCTACAGTATTTGAACATATTATTTCTATGGGAAAAACCTTTCTTGACCCTGAAGAACCAGTTTGTAAACTGAATATGACTAGTTGGTAAGTTAGGTGCTACCTGTACCATACTTTGACCTAAAAGAAAATCAGTTTAGAATTGAATCATTCTAGAGAAGATTCCAATGTCATATTTCCCTTTCCATTTTCCTTATTTAATGCTTCCACAACAATAAATACATAGAACATAAGTGTGCCAAGTCAAATGGCAACCTACCTAATACATAGCTAAGCAAGCTTAAATCAACTGCCATTTTCTCAGGATATCTGAGTGGATGACTTTTTTGGGAAAATGTTACTTATTTCAAGAAGCATGAAATGATGATCTTAGGAAATGTGCCCTTTACTGTCATATGAATAAAAGGATCCAATACTTTATTTATTTACTATTAAAATCATATAAGCAGTTTTTGCCCAGAGATGTTTGCTGGAGTGAGAAATGGACAATGGAGCTGGATTTTAGTCTAGAATGAGTAGGAAAGAATAAGGTTTTCTAAAGGCTGGTGGGTTTCAGTTAGTGCAGATAAATTTTAAGTGTTACATTATTCAAATTCTCATTATTTGAAGTGATAATTATATGTAACATATAATTATCAGTTCTAGCCCAATGGAAATATATGCATTTAAAATTTTAATAATGTGATCACTTCTCAGGATTCATTATTCTCATTAATTAAGGAGCTAGCTTGAAGGATTGTGGCTTGTTGGAAGACAAGGGGTATGAATTCCAAGGTGAAGTTGGGGCCATGAGCTCTTAGGGAATTCAAAATGTTCCTCAGGGAACATGAGAATGGCTGTTTTCCAAGATCTCTTTGGAAGTTGGCTATTATGCCTGTGGCTTGCAGTAGGTAAGATTTTAAATCCAAGCCCCCTCTAGAAAAGTGGGTCTTCATGGGGTCTGAAGAAAATTACAAGGACTTCTGCCAGTTTGAGCAGGTCCACATGGCTTGTCATCTTCCCATTTGCTATGAAGCTCTGGGGCAGGTCTGGCACTCCCTCCAGCTTTGGCTAGATGTTCAATGTTGGTTGAACTTGTTAAACGTGGTTTTTAAAAATGGTGCAGGGAGGGAGGGGAAGGGGGAATGGTTAACTATCATTTGAATAATCAGGGAATAGTGGAAAGTATCTTACAAGCAATAAAAAGGCTGTTTGATAGCCCAGAAACCACTAAAACTATGTAATAGATAAAAACTCAGTAAAACCCACTTATTTTGAAAGGCTTCAGACTTGATAGTCTTTCTCTTCTGACTTTTCTCCCTATTATCTATTATCTAAGGTTACTTGTGGTCTTAAAAGTGCTGATGACCATTTCTCAGTCCTCATCCCTCATGAACTCTGCAACTTCTAACACTTCATTACCCCATCTTCCTGAACACTTTCTTTCTTTCCGTGACTACTGTGAAACTCTTCTCTCTTTATTTTCTACTAGTCTTAACAACTCCTGAATCTCCTTTGCCATATTATCATCCATCTCTTGCCCTATAATCAATAATCCATCTCCTGTCTCCAAGGCTCTCTTGGGTCCTATACCTTTCTCTACTTTGCTATTAGTCATCTTATCATCTCCCATGTCTGCAATTATCTCCATCCAGCTGATTAAAAAAATCTATAAATCCTCTCCTAAACTCTCTCCTGAACAGCACCCCTGCAACTTCAGCTGGTACACATATTTGACTTAATGTCTCATTGGGATCTCAAACTCAATGTCATCTAAACTCAACTTATCACATTTCCCTTAACCTTCCTTCAAACTTCCTATGAGGATACTATCCATATCTGTCCATAACTGAGACTTGAAACGTTGTAGTTATTGCTTTCCCTCAATCCTGACAACCAAGAAATTGCTAGCTCTTGTCAAATGTTTGTATAAGGTCTCCTAAATATCTCCTTTTTCATCCATTCAACTGCTGCCACCCTAGTTCATGTCCTGACCACTTTGCCTAGACTAATAATAATTATAATAATAGTAGACTTCTAATTGGTTCACAGGTTGATCATGCCTCTTCTCTGCTCAGAAATACCTATACAAGTTTTGGTGGAGGAGTGTGGTTACAGGGTTTTAACGAGATGAGAATAGTCTTAACAATGTGTTCAAAAGTCATACTCTCCCTTCTGCATACGCTGTAAACTTCCCAAAGGCAGGAAATAAATGAATTGGAGAGTGTATTGTTGAGGATGACTTATTAGGGGGAATAGTTCAAAAGACTGGAGCCACAGATGAGATCTCCACGCTGCCCCTACTCCAGCCCTCCAATATTGGCAGAGAGCCTGCTGTGCTATCTTGCAACGCCATCTCCCTAATCAAGAAAAATCGCTTTTAGCTCCATTCACCTTCACGTCTTTTGGATCTGTCACTTAATGCTCTTTTCTTGAATTAGGAGGGCCTGCAACTCTGGCCATGGAAGAGGAGAATCCAGAAGGAGGGAGGCAAAAGTTGACATGGCCTATGAGGAAAGGTCTCACAGTATTTATGCAACACTTTTCCACACATGTGTGCCAAGTAGTTGAGGAGCAGGTGGCATTAGGCAGCTGCCAGACAATTGGAGCTAATAAAATAAAATCAGAAAAACAGGCTGCAGATGGCAAAGAATTAAAGGGAAAGTTGGAGCTATGAACACATCTAAGGGGAGATTAAGTAAGTTAAGATGAAATGATTTGAGCCTGGTTGAGTCACAAAGGAACTGCAAGATAGCTCTACATTGGTATAAATTTTCAAGAACAGAGTTCCTTATCAGTACATATAGAAATCTTCACATAGTTATATGATAATGTACCAATATGATATTAATATATACAAATGTACTTTATATACTATGATGTGTAAACACATATTACAATAATGAAATAATTTTGTTAATAATTGTGATTGACATCTTTTCATTATGAACTATCACAGTAGTCTCAAATGGGAAAGACTTCATTACTCTTGTGATTTTAGAGTATGGAAATAATTCAAACCCTGTAAGGTAGCAATACAAGTATTACTATTCCCAGATAAGGAATAATTTTCATCAAATCCAGAAGTATTAGTTAAGTGCCTATCATGTTTGCACTGTACTAAGGTATATGAAGACAAAATGAAGCTATCCTTGTCCTTGAGGAGTATACATACCATCAGAAGGGACATATGTAAGTATGTAGAACTGAACATAATACTTAAGCTATAATCTGACCTGTGCAGAATACAGAGGGATTGTTACCTGCTTATTCCTGGAGGTTATGTACTTTTTAAGACACTTCAAGGAGCTTTCATACTTGAAATTCTTTCCCATCTTTTAGACAGACCTTGTCTAACTGTGCCTCTCCCCTATCCTGTAGTTGTAAAGCTAATTTTTTGGAACATGAGCATAAGAAAATATTTATCCCTGTTCAATTTCATATTTCTTAATTTGGTGCAATTGTTTGAATCTTTCACGATCTTTTTGGATCATGTTGTCATCCAGTGAATTAGTCAATTAGCCTAAAAGGGCCAGAGTCTCCCATTGCATCCTGGGCCCTCTCCAGTCATCCTGATGAGTATCTATCTAATCACTGCATCCAGATGGCACTGGAGGAGAAAGTGAGGCTGGTGACCTTGCACAGCCATCTCTCACTCAAATCAAAGTCAATTGCCATCATGTCATTTCCCTGGTGTCATGATCCTCTTCGATAATGAAGGATAAACACAACCTGTGAATAAACTGAGTTGCCTGAATGGGGACCCAGCTAGTTGAGTAACTCAGCTCTTACTCTCCCTCACTGTCCCTCTCCTTCTCCTCTCCAAGGAAGGTAAATTTTGATGGTCAGAAGCTGCCCTGTTAATTTGTGGTTTACTGGCTAGATTTCTTCTTTCTCTCCCCTCCCTTTCTTTCTCCCTTTCCCTTCTCTTCCCTTCCCTTCCTTTCTCCTTTCATAAAACTTTAAACTCATTTAATTTGGGACCACAATAAGTCCCTACCTAAGCTCCACTTAACTGGCTGTATTTTGGACCTTCCTCGTTTACAGTGAATGTCAATGGTAACTGTTTCTCCTTGAGAGAGCAACCCTGAGGGGCTTCCCCTCCCAGTTTGATTTTCTTATCTTTTTTTCTACTTAAGGGGCCATCCATTGACTCACTTCTTAAAGAGGCCTATTCACTGAATGGGTGTTACCTCATTCTAAGTGAGAACCTGAAAAAGCCTTAGCCTAAAACTGGTTACTGGATCCAGATGACTCTAGAGGAGAAAGTGAGGCTGGTGACCTTGCCCAGCCCTCCCTCACTCCAATCAAAGTCAACTGCAAGTCATGCCATTATTTCCCTGGTGTCATGGTCCTCTTTGCTAACAAAGGAAAAACACACAACAATAATTAGCACTATTTTTTAGGGTTTGTAGAATTTATATGAAAGTAAACAGGAGAATTAATCAAGTTCTTTCTATTTTTTTCTATATGTAGTGGCAAATGCTTCTCTAAATGACAGATTTTGTGGTTAATCAGAATCCATGCTAGGAAAGAAAAGAACCCATGTGTGAAACTTTGGCACACAAAAGATATTAATTAAAAGATACTCTTTTGCACCTCTAGAAGACTTGAAGGATGGTACACATTTGTTTCTCCCTTTCTCCTCCCAATATATTACTTTCTCACCCCTTAATTTTATAGTTTTTTAGATATGATCCCTTCCTATTCAACTCACCCTGTGCTCTCTGTCTCTGTCTTTCTCTCTCTCTGTCTCCCTCTCCATATATGTATATATATATATATATATATATATATATATATATATATATATATATATATATATACACATATATATATATTTGTGTGTGTGTGTATGTGTGTGATGTGTGTGTGTGTCTGTCTGTCTATAATCCCTCCAACTACACAGATGCAGAGAAAAGTTTGAATTGAAGGGTTACAAATATTATCTTTCTATGTAGGAATGTAAACAGTTCAACTTTAGTAAGTCCCTTGTGATTTTTCTTTCCTGTTTACCTTTTCATGCTTCTCTTGATTCTTGTGTTTGAAAGTCAAATTTTCTTTTCATCAAGAGTGCTTGAAAGTCCTCTAGTTCATTGAATGACCATTTTTCCCCCTGAAGTATTATACTCAGTTTTGCTGGGTAGGTGATTCTTTGTTTTTAGTCCTAGTTCCTTTGACTTCTGGAATATCATATTCCACACCCTTCAATCTCTTGATGTAGAAGATGTTAGATCCTGTGTTATCCTGATTGTATCTCCACCATACTCAAATTGTTTCTTTCTAGCTGCTTGCAATATTTTTTCCTTGAATTGGGAACTCTGGATTTTGCCTACAGTATTCTGAGGAGTTTCTCTTTTTTGGATCTCTTTCAAGAGGTCTTTCTTTCAAGAAGTGATCAGTGAATTCTTTCAACATTTATTTTGCTCTGACTCTAGAATATCAGGGCAGTTGTCTAGGCTAATTTTTTGATCATGGCTTTCAGGTAGTCCCATAATTTTTAACTTGTCTTTCCTGGATCTGTTTTCCAGGTCAGTTGCTTTTCCAATGAGATATTCCACATTATCTTCCATTTTTTCATTCTTTTGGTTTTGTTTTGTAATTTCTTGGTTTCTCATAAAGTTATTAGCATCCATTTGTTCCATTCTCATTTTTAAAAAACTATTTTCTTCAGTGAACTTTTTTTTAATATAAGTTTATTTATTTAACTTTTTACATTCATTTTCACAAAATTTTGGGTTCCAAATTTTCTCCCCATTTATTCCCTCCCCCACCCCAAAACACCAAGCATTCTAATTTTACCTATCACCAATCTGCCCTCTCTTCTATCCTCCTTCCTTCTCTTGTCCCCATCTTCTCTTTTGTCCTGTAGGGCCAGAGGACTTTCTATTCCCCATTAACTGTATTACTTATTTCCTAGTAGCAAGAACAATACTTAACAGTTGTTTCTAAAACTTGAGTTCCAAGTTCTCCCCATCCCTCCCTCCCCACCCATTCCCTTTGGGAAGGCAGGCAATTCAATATAGGCCATATCTGTGTAGTTTTGCAAATGACTTTGATAACAATCATGTTGTGTTAGACTAACTGTATTTCCCTCCATCCTATCCTGCCCCCCATTGTTTCTATTCTGTCTTTTGATCCTGTCCCTCCCTGAGTGTTGACTTCAAATTGCTCACTTCTCCCATTGCCCTCCCTTCTGTCATCCCTCCCTCCCTGCTTATCTCCTTCTCCCCCACTTTCCTGTATTGTAAGATAGGTTTTCATACCAAAATGAGTGTGCATTTTACTCCTTCCTTTAGTCGAATGTGATGAGGGTAAACTTCATGTTTTTTTTTTTTTCTCAGCTCTTCTCTTTTTCCCTCCACTAAAAAGTCTCCTGTTGCCTCTTCTGTGGGAGATAATTTACCCCATTCCATTTCACCCTCTCTCCTCCCACTACATTTCTCTCTCACCATTTACCTTAATTTCTTTTAAGATATGGTCCCATCCTATTCAACTCACTCTGTGCTCTCTGTCTCTGTATGTGCATGCATGTGTGTATGTGTGTGCACACATGTGTACATGTGTGCGTGTGTGTATGTGTGTGTGGTCCCACCAACTACCCAGATACTGAAAAGTTTTAAGAGTTATAAATATTGTCTTTCCATGTAGGAATGTAAACAGTTCACCTTTGGTAAGCCCCTTCTGACTTCTCTTTGCTGTTTACTTTTTCATGTTTCTTCTCATTCTTGTGTTTGAAAGTCAGATTTTCTTTTCAGCTCTGGTCTTTTCATCAAGAATGATTGAAAGTCCTCTGTTTCATTGAAAGACCATATTTTCCCCTGAAGTAGCATACTCAGTTTTTGTGGGTAGGTGATTCTTGGTTTGAGTCCTAGTTCCTTTGACTTCTCGAATATCCTATTCCACACCCTTCGATCCCTTAATGTAGAAGCTGCTAGATCTTGTGTTATCCTGATTGTATTTCCACAATACTGGAATTGTTTCTTTCTAGCTGCTTGCAAGATTTTCTCCTTGACCTGGGAGCTCTGGAATTTGGCCACAATGTTCCTAGGAGTTTCTCTTTTTGGATCTCTTTCAGGTGGTGATCGATGGATTCCTTCAATACTTCTTTTGCCCTCTGGTTCTAGAATATCAGGGCAGTTGTCCTTGATAATTTCATGAAAGATGATGTCTAGGCTCTTTTTTTGATCATGGCTCTCAGGTAGTCCCATAATTTTTAAATTGTCTCTCCTGGATCTATTTTCCAGGTCAGTTGTTTCTTCCATGAGATATTTCACATTCTCTTTCATTTTTTCATTCTTTTGGTTTTGTTTTATGATTTCTGGGTTTTTCATAAAGTCATTAGCCTCCATCTGTTCCATTCTAATTTTGAGAGAACTATTTTCTTCAGTCAGCTTTTGAACCTCTTTTTCCATTTGGCTAATTCTGCTTTTGAAAGCATTCTTCTCCTCATTGGCTTTTTGAACCTCTTTTGCCAATTGAGTGAGCCTATTTTTCAAGGTGTTATTTTCTTCAGCATTTTTTTGGGTCTTCTTTAGCAAGGTATTGACCCGTTTTTCATGCTTTTCTTGCATCTCTCTCATTTCTCTTCCCAGTTTTTCCTCCACCTGTCTAACTTGATTTTCAAAATCCTTTTTGAGCTCTTCCATGGCCTGAGCCCACTGGACATCCACCTGGGATGTCTGGGATACAGAGGCCTGACCTCCACATCTTTCTCTGATGGCAAGCATTGTAATTCCTCTTCAGAAATGAAAGGAGGAAGGAATATCTCTTCCCCAAGAAAGTGGCTTTCTATGGTCTTATTTTTTTCCCCTTTTCTGGGCATTTTTCCAGCCACTTACTTGACTTTTGAGATTCCTGTCCACCCCTACCTAGATCTGCCCAGCTAGTACTTGGGGTCTGAGATTCAAATGCTGCTCCCCAGCCTCGGGGCTTTCAGTGACAGGCGTGGCTGCTATTCAATGTGAGCTTAAGTTCTGGTGCTCAGGTGGGGGCAGGGCCACCTCCCAGGCTCAGTTCCCTCAGGGGCTTTATGAAGAGACCTTTGGTAATGGCCCTGAGCTCCTGCCTGCTCTGGGAGTCCCTGGCCACCACTGCCTCTGCTGCTGCCTCCTGAGGGGGCCCAAGTCATGGAGACACCCTACTCCCCTCTCGGCCAGCCCAGAAGTCTCTCTCACTGACCTGGAGCACCTGTGGGTGGAGGGACCTTCGCAGCCGCAGGAGATTCCGTCCCTGAAGCCTGCTCATATCTGCTGCTCTAGGGCTGCACGGCCAGGGGTGGGGTGTGCTGTCAGGTGAGTGAAGGACCCCTGGGGATGGCTTTCCAGGGCTCTCTTGGACAGAAATCTCTTCCACTGTGTTTCTGCGTGGGTTCCACTGCTCCAGAATTTGTAGGGAGTTCTTTCTACAGGAAATTTATGGGCTGTGGGTTCAGAGCTAGCATACATGAGTCTTTCTACTCCGCCATCTTGGCTCCTCCCCCCCTTCAGTGAACTTTTGAACCTCCTTTTCCACTTGGCTTATTCTGCTTTTTAAAGCATTCTTCTCCTCATTGGCTTTTTGGACCTCTTTTCCCAATTGAGTTAGTCTATTTTTAAAGGTGTTACTTCCTTCAGCATTTTTTTTTGGGTCTTCTTTAGCAAGCTGTTGACTCAATTTTCATGATTTTCTTGCATGTCTCTCATTTCTCTTCCTAATTTTTCCTCCACCTCTTTTACTTGATTTTTAAAATCCATTTTGAGCTCTTCCATGGCTTGAGCCCATTGCATATTTATTTTGGGTGTTGTGGAAATAGAAACCTTGACTTCTATGTCTTCCCCTGATGGTAAACATTGTTCTTCCTCATCTGAAAGGATGGGAGAACATACCTGTTCACCAAGAAAGTAACCTTCTCTAGTCTTATTTTTTCCCCTTTTTTGGGCATTTTTTTCCAACCAGTTACTTGACTTTTGGGTCCTTTGTCAAGAGTAGGGTATACTCTGGGGACCTCTAAGTTCTCAATTCCTCCAAGGACCACAATCAAGGGAGAGGAGTTTACTCCCTGGCCACATGGGAGGCTGAGATTCAGATCAGCTGTTCAATTCCTCCAGGGGTTTAGGTGGGAAGGGGCAGTAGGGTAGCAGGGCTGCCACTCAGGGCTGAAGTTCAGATCAGCTGCTGAATTCCCCCAGGGACTTTAAGCTGAGGGTGCCAACAATGGAAGCTGCCTGCCCAAACCACCACAGCTGCTGAAAAAACCCTTTTACTGACCTTTGAAGCTGCCTTTGGCACCTGTGGGTTAGGGTTCTGAGAATCTCCCCTGCTGCTGGGAATTCCACCCCTAAGATCTACTCTGGTCCTGCTCTTCTGGGTGCCTTACAGCCAAGGCTGGGCTGTGCTCCTTCTGTTCTGTGTGTGGTGTGACAGACCTTTCCTGTTGGCCTTTCAGGTTACCCTGGGCTGGAAATCTCCTCCACTCTGTTGTTCTGTGGCTTCTGCTGCTCTGGAATTTCTAGAGAGTCATTCTTTGCAGGTATTTTATGGACTGTGGGAGAAGAACTAGAGTATGTGTGTCTTTCTACTCTGCCATCTTGACTCCACCCCCATATTTGTTTCAAGATGGAATTCCAGACTAATTGTCTGACATTACCTTCAGTATCACATTGATTCATTAGGGATACGGAAACAAAGGTGGTAAACTTTCCCTTTTTTATACATCCCACATCTCTAGTGTGTTAAGGGCACTGTCTTGGTTGATTAGTTCCCAGGTATTTTATGTCAGTGATTCATAGGATATCAAGATGACTGCTGTAATCTGTTACCTTTACTTCCTGATCTATCCTTTGGGATCTTGGGTGATTCTAAAATGTCAAAATAGGTTTGAGGGCATGGAATTTGCTCATTTCTCTTATCTCTATCTATGACCATTTATCTTGGGGATGTGACATGATATCTGTGAAGTTCATAAAGATTCTGAAATTTTAAATTTTGGATATGTAGGGAGAGCTCAGTGTACTTAGCAGTGTAAAGAATAAATCAATGAATAAATAAAAAAAGCAAATTTTTACAGGCATAGAGAATAATAAATAATTGTAATGTGCATTTCTATCCCAAAGGAGTTCTCTTTATCTCTAAATTGTACTGGTAGTAGCAGGAGAAGGACCTGAGGTTGTTCACTCAAGTGAAAAGACAGAGTTCTTTTGATCTGAGGTCTTAGATTTTTCTCTTGGTATTTTTCATATGAATGTTAGCCTAGATTCTGGAGAAATGCTGGGTATTTGGTAAGGGAGAAAAATGTCTAATACCCAAGGATCCTAATATTAGAGGAGGAGAGGCTTAGCTATAAATAGAACTACAAATATAAATGTATCTGCATATATACATTTTCTAGCAAGCATTTGTGTCCTTTAACATTTGCAGGATACAGGAGTCATAGCAGCTCCCAAGCAACCATTATGTAATAAATTGTGACCACCATAATTTAGCTTGTCCAGTCAAATTTAACTATCCCTTCTAGCTTTGTGCCATCTGTAAAGAATGTTAGAATGTAAGAATGCTTACGTGCCCCTTTATCCAAGTAATTGGGAAAAAATGCTAAATAGCATAGGATCAAACAGATTCCTGTGGCCCTCCAGTGAAGAACTCCTTTCAAGTTGGCCTCTCACCACTCCTCTGATTCTGACCATACTTTCAGTGCTGATTCCATGTAATTTTACTAAGGTCCAGCACAATTCTCTTTCTTTTCCATAATTGCTTAACTTTTCTGTGCCTCAGTTTCATCATCTGCAAACTGAGATGGTTACACTAGTGTACCCCTAAGCTAAATTCTGGCTACCAATATATGATCCTGCAAAATGCTACATTGTTTAGAAACCGTCAAAAAAGGAAATAAGTTTGTTCTGACATGAGCTTCTCTTTTTAGGGTTATTTTCACTATATTGTATTGTTTCTAAATATTTCAGTAAAGCATAGAAGACCTTAACACCCATCCCAAGGAAGGAGCTCTCCTTCCATTATGGGTCCCTGAGACCATGTCTTGCTCACCTTTAGTACCTCAGCTGTTACATACACTACTTCCTTTCCCAAACTTTCCTTCTGGTTTCTTCTCACAGGAATGTTGAGGAATAGCAACAGACTAAGGACATATTACAGATGCATGTAAGCAGTTTTTGCCCACCAGAAAACACCACCTTCTTTAGTTAAGAATTACAATCAATCAATGTTTATTAAGCTCCTACTATGTATCAGGCACAGTGGTAAGCACTGGGGTACAAAAAGAGGCAAAGGATAGCTCCTGCTCTCAAGGATCTCACAGTCTAATAGGAGAGATGACATGTAAACAAATATAGAAAACAAACTATGCACAGAACAAATAAGAAATAATTACAGAATAACAAATCTACTGCACTATAGTACCCATGTATTGTATAAACCAGACCTAGTATACAAAGTTCTAAAGCTATGAAAGAAGTGAATTAAAGAATGATCATTTGAATTAAGAAGATTCACCTTAAGCTTCCTTTGAAAGTAAGTTAATTCTTTCTTCATAATCTATCTTGCATCTATTACTTCCTGTCCATTCATATTGCTACCATCTTGGGTAAAATCCTTATATTCTGGTGCCTGGACTAATTGTAGTAGCCTGCTGTCTGAGCCATCTGAATCCTGGTTTTTCCATTAAAAATCCATTTTTTTTCCCGTTTCCTCTTTCATAAATTGGTTTAATCATGTTGTTCTTTTCCTCAAAACCATCTGATTATTTTTTATTACCCTTAGAATAAAGTCTAAATTCCTTAGCCTGTCATTCTAGGCCAACCACAAATCAGGTTCAGTGTATTTTTCCATTCTTACCACCTCTCACTATTTACTTACCTGTTTTCAGAATATGCCTTGCATATTTCTGTTTCTATGCCTTTGTTTATTCCATCACCTCCCAGGGATGCCCTAGTCTAAAGATTTTTAAGTTTTAATTTTGCATCAAGGACCCTTTTTGAAGTCTTATATAGCCTATTGATCCCTTCTCAGAATAATGTTTTTAAATGTATCAAATAAAATAATAGAATTATAAAGGAAACCATTTAAAATAAAGTTGTTTTTTTTTTTCCATCCAAGTTCACCAAGTTCATCCAAGTCTATTTATGGACCTGTTGGGCATCCGTTGAACCCAGATTAAGAACCTCTACAGTTATAACAAAAAATGAGCAGGTGGATTTCAGAAAAACCTGGAAAGACTTACATGAACTGATGGTAAGTGAAGTGAGCAGAACCAGGAGAACATTGTATACTGTATCAGCAACATTGTGGTATGATAGCTATGAAAGACTTAACTCTTCTCAGCAATACAATGATCAAAGGCAATTTGAAAAGACTCATGATGTAAAATGCTGTCCACATTTAGAGAAAGAACTATGGAATCTGAATGTAGATTGAAGCATACTATTTTTCCTTTTTTTCTTGTAGTTTTTCCCTTTTGTTATGTTTCTTTTTTTTTTTTACAACATGACTAATGTGGAAATATATTTAACATGATTGTATATGTATAAGTATAACCTATATCAGATTGCTTTCTTTCTTGGTGAGGGGACATGGGGGACATAGAAAAGTTTGGAATTCAAAATCTTATAAAGATGAATATTGAAAACTATCTTTACATGTAATTGGAAAAAAATGCTATTAAGTAGGGGGAGAATAGAATCTCTGCAGGTCAAGTCTATCTCATTCTATCTTATCTAGGCTAGTTTTCCTCAAACTTTTAGGTTCAGTTTAGGTGCCAACTCATCCATAAGACCCTGGCAGTCCATTCTTATTGCCATCACTCTCCCACTTCTAGGACTTGTTGGTACAGCTCATTTGATGCTGTTACTTCTCTGTTTCAGGGGTATATATTGTCTCCCCAATTAGACTGTAAACTTCTGGAATGTAGGGTGTGAATATTTATATTTATATTGTTGCTTCCATAACAAAGGAACACAGAGGAAATGCTTAGTAAATACTGGTTGAATGAGTCAAATAAGCTCACAACAGAAAACAAAATTGGATTTCACTTCCGGGGTAGAGAGATGGGGAATGAAGGGGAGAGGTCACTTACTTGTGGAAAGAAAGCAATTTCTAGCAGAGGCAGAAGCTAGATTGCAGTGGACTAAGAAGTAAATTGGTGATGAGTAAATGGATTCATTTAACTGTAAAAGGAAGGATAGAGATTATATACTAGTGGGGAAGAACAGAAGGGCCAACTAAGGTGTTTTTGTGTTTGTTTCACCAGAGTAGGGAATATTTACTTTAAAAAAAAAACCAACTCCTGCTTGATTGTTTCACTTTGCAATGGAAGTTACTCTGGATGTTGGTAGGAGATATTCTGAGGACCAGACTTGTTACATATGGAGCAATTTGGCTAGTGCCTGATGATTTTTTTGTCCATAATCAATCATGAAGCAGGTTAAAAATACAAAACATCCTTTAATCCTTTTTTTTCTTTCCAAATGTACAGTGGTAGTAGAATAGTGGAAAATGAGGTAGAATAAATTAAAAGCAAAAAAGTTCTTAAATTGTCTTCAGATGTGAATTTAAATATTCGTACTTTTATTATATGATCTCTTCCTAATGGTCAGTGATTTTATGCTCTGCTGGAGTAACTAAACAATACTTAGTGACATTTTCATTATAAATGAAACCAGAATTCATAAAGAAGTCACAATTTACAGAAAGATGGCTCACAGGTTCTCTGAGGAGATGTGAACAAAATAGCTGGTGAGCTGATTGCAATGTATATCTGAAAGTAACAAGAAACAGCTGATGTGACATTATTTCTTGAAGAAGATGAAGAAGCTGAAATATTCTGTAAAGGATTTGAAAAGAGCCTTAAACTGTGTGCCTTAATTACTATACAACATCATTGTGAAGGTATACAGGAGAAGATGTTGAAAATTATGTTGGTAAATGTGTTTTGAGCTAAAGAAATGAAATAGACCAAAGTTGACTGACATTGCAGCCAAGCTTGTTAATGGTTTAAAAGTACTAGCTCATTTGCAAAGTTTATATGGAATAATGATCAAAGCAGTGTAATTAACAATATCATCTAACATATTATGTTATAATCATACAATAGCATTATAAGTAGTATCATATCACAAAACTTGGAAAAGTAGTTGGAGATAAAACATTTTATAGAGAGGTTGACATAAAGGATTCAATCAAGATTTAATATAGGGACAGGCGTATGAACTGAACACTGTGATCTCATTGATCCAAGAATTCCTGGATGAGGAAACTTCATTTACCAATGCAGGTCAGCACTTTCCCCACAACTTGAAAATTTTAGAGAATTGTCTAGAACATAGAAGTTACATGGCTTGCCAATATATACACAGCCAGAACTTATTATGAGCAGAAATAGAACCTAGGTCTTCCCAATTTCAAGATCAGCTTTCTAGCTATGATACCAGGCTGCCTCTCTCAAGTCAAATCATGCCATGGGTATTTGAATAAGATACCAGGAGGACAAGTAGTTGTGAAATGGAATAGATGTATTGTCATGTTTAAAGCAATTTAGTTTCATCAGTGATGACTGTACTGCCAATGTGATATTCACAATGCCTATGGCAACCATGAATATACTGGAGCAATTCTGAATTGCAAAATATCACAGACTCTTCATATGGAACACAGAACCAAAACATTTATTCAGACACCAGAAAGTCAAATCCATCACAGCAACAAAGAAATCCATACGCAATAACAATGCAGATGAGACTACCATCCTCAATCCTTCCCTCTCTTAGTCTTCCCACAAACTAGCTCCCTTAAACAAAATCACAAACAAGCTCTCCCACTCATGCATCTGCTCTCTCTTTCCCAGATCTGACTTCTCTCTAACTTCCTGTCAGCTCTACTCTAGCTCTGCCTCTTTCTGTTCCACCTGTTCAGCAGCCTCCTCCCACCACAGGTTCAATGTGACTCAGACGTCCATGTGACCTGAAGGTCCCATGAGCCTATTGATGAAAGGGAAAGATCTTCCCATTTAAATTGCATCATGACAAATGGACCAACAAACAGAACCACATTTTGATTCTGAAGTAGTAATAGTGATAAGATGATGAGGTGGGAATGGGTAACTGGACATGATGAAGTATAAATGCAAGTTAAAAAAAAGTCTGCAGAGGAGGTGAGGACAATTTAGAGATTGCTTTTCAAGGTGTCACAATGAAAGAAAGAGCCTAAAATATAAAAAAAAATATTGAACGGGAATTTTTCCAAAACAAGGTGCAAGAATACATTCATAATGCATATGATGAATTTCTCAAATCTGGAAGATCTTTATATGAGAGTCAGTGTGCATATGTTGGGAGTAGGGGTGTGGTAGGGGAAAGAATGCTGTACTTAGAGTCAGGAGAAGTCCATGTTTCAATTTTTTTCTCTGATTTTTACAAGTTGTGTGGCTATGGCCAAGTCACTCTGAGGCTGTTTCCTCATCTGTAGGATAGGAATAATTATACCTGTAGTTCTCAACTCATCATTACAATTAAATAACTTGTGTATTTTCTAATCTTAAAATGCTACAAAAATATCAGTTATTATTATTTATGACAATGGTCTCTGCACACTTTAAAGGTACTTTTGATGAAAATTTGATAAGGGAATAGGCATATTTTTGCTGACTTCTTTCTTCAGTAGATCATGTAGTTGTATACAACTTATTAAAAGATATAGAGACTGCAAGATCCTACAACTGTTTGATTTTTTTAAAAAAGGATTTGACTTGTTAAAACAAAATACAACCTAAAAGACCCTCTTCAAGGGGTATTCTGTGCATAAGTTAAAAGTATGCAAGACTCTTTGACAAATGCAACCTTAGAGATAGCATTATTCAGTGATCTATTCAGGAGTACTGTCAAATGGAGTCTAGAAGAAAAAGACACATTTAACCAGGGAATAGAGGAAGCCAAGGAGTATGTATTGTCCATGTTCCAAAATAAAAGAATGGTTTCCTATTAATAGAGAGTGTCACTGTGGCCAAGGTTTAAAATGACTAAGGGCTGTGATGGGCAATGTAGGGCTGGGCCATAACCAGCCCAGGGACAAGAACATTAAATCTTTTAAAATTCACTTTGTGGTTTAGCATGGTTGTGAGAACTGTTCCCTCTCTAGGCCTTGCTTAGAAAGGAATGTTACGACATTTTTGGTTTGATTACTTACTGGTGATATAAGAACTACAATGGATTAGAGGAGGGAGGACCACAAGAAAAGACAAAGAAAGCAGAAAAAAGACAAAAGTATAGTTACAAAGAAGGATTCTAGCTATTCCTAAGAGCTAAAGAAATATGGGAATTGAGAGGAATTGGGGCTGATTACCAAAGACACTATATATATTTGGTAACCTCCAATTTTAGGTGCGTATGGAAAATTAGAATCTCCTTTGGTTGTTATTCAGTTGTGCCTGACCCTTCATGACTTCATTTGGGATTTTCTTGGCAAAGATGCTGAAGTGGTTTGCTATTTCCAACTCATCTTACAGATAAGGAAACTGAGGCAAGCAGGGCTAAGTGACTTGCCCAGAGACGCATAGCTAGTAAGTGTCTGAGGCAAAATTTGAACTTATGAAGATGAATTTTCTTGAATTCAGGCCAATTCTATCCACTGTGCCACCTAGCTGTCCTGTTCCATTGGTCGAGGGACTTTGGGGTGGGAGTACAATTGAGGGATGGTCTGGTGAGGAGATGGATGGGATGATACTTGCATGCATCATAGCATAGGAGGACAAAAGATAGTTTTCTGTATGAATTCTAGGGAATTGATCTGCATTGTAAATGCATGGCAAGTTTTGTTCTCATGACTGAGCTAAGTTTCTTGGATGAATCTTTGAAAGTTTTGATTGTCATATTACCCTGTGACCACAACCTTCTGTGGAGTTTGGTAGAGACAGATCATGATTACAACACAAATTCACAGGCTAACAGGTTTTAAAGATGTTTTTATTTGGGGATAACACTGTAATTATTACATAAAGCTACACTGCAAGGTCTCTATGGCCAAATCCAGATAATTCAAAACGGATCAGTTTAGCCCTTCACACTGGAAAATTCTTACACACAGGTGAATTAACCACAGATCTTGCCCAAATTATTGACACTGCTCTTTCCTTGTTCTTTTCCTACCTGCCTGACTACCCTTTATTTTCTTTTGCAGGATCTCAGTGTCTGTCCCATCCATGAACCATGAGGGCTCCCTATTGGGTTCATCCTTTGTTGCCGAAGACCTTGCCATCAGAGAATGATAACATGACTTGCACTTGACTTTGTTTTGAGTGAGTGAGGGCTGTGCAAGGTCACCAGCCTCACTTCTCCTCAGGAGTAATCTGGATCCAGTGACCATATATTCATCAGGATGACTGGAAATGGCCCAGGATGCAGTGGGAGACCTTGGCCCCTTTAAGCCAAGAGCTGTTCAGCTACTCACTTAGGATGAGGTAACACCCATTCAGTGAATAAGCCTGTGTAAGAAGTAGTCAGGGAATGGCTCCTTTAATGAGGCCAAGAAAAATAACTAAATCAGGCTGGGAGGAAAGCAGCAACAGTTACTATCGATGATCACTTTTAAGCCAGGAGGGTCCAGAAAATAGCCCTTAAATTGAGCTTGGGCAGGGTCTAGTGTGGTACGATCTGTGGGTGGTAGGTTAAGATTTTGGGAAAGGAAAGGAGAGGAGAGGAGAGGAGAGGAGAGGAGAGGAGAGGAGAGGAGAGGAGAAGAAAAAAGAGGAGAAGAGTGGAGAGAAAAGGAAAGGATCTGGCCAGTAAACCCCAAGTTAACTGGCCACCCTCTGGTAATCCAAATTTACCTTCCTTTGGATAGGAGAAGGAAAGGGAGAGGGAGATGGACAGAAGAGGAGGAGCTGAATTATCCAGCTAGCTGAGTCCCCATTCAGGCAGCTGGGTCTGCTCACAGACTGCTGTGTTCATCCTTCATCACTGAAGACCATGCCATCAGAGAAATGATGATGTAACTTGTACTTGGGGGTTCACTGTTCTGAGCCCTCTTCTTTTTCCCCCTCTATACTCTCTCAGTGGGGATCTCTTTAGCTCCCATGACTCTGATCATCATTACTATGCAGATGATTCCTTTCTAGATCTATCCTCAGTCTCTCTACCATCCTCCAGTTCTAAAAACTCAAATGACATCATGAACTGGATGTCCCATAAGCTCCTCAAACTCAGCTTATCTGAAACAGAACTTAGGGTTTTTCCCCTAAACCCTTCTTGACTTCTCTGTTTCAAGGGCATGTCCATTCTCCCAGTTACCCAGTCTTACAACCTAGGTGTTATACTTGACTCCTCACTCTCACTCATTCTACATACCAGTTGCTGCCAAAACTTATTTGTGGCAGAAATATGGATGCATTTCCTTTTCTCCACTCCCACAATCACAACTTTAGTTCAGTCTCACTGGAGCTGTTATAATAGTTTTGCATATGAACTCTCCTCCTCTTCTTTCTCCCCATTTCAATTTATCTTACACTAAACTGCCCATGTGGTTTTCCTAAAGCACTCTATTTTCTTTTGTCACTCACATATTCAAATAAATTCCAGTGGTTTACTAATATCGTCAGGCTTAAATATAAAATCCTCTATGTGTCACTTAAAGATCTTCACAACCTTGTGACTCCCTGTTTTTCCAGCTTTACTTCCTTCTAGGTATTCTTCAGTTCAGCCACACTTTTGCTTATACATAAATTCCATCTTCCATCTCTATGCCTTTGCACTGATGGTTACCCATACCTAGGACTTCTTCCTTTCTCATTATCTTTCTCTTAGTCATCCTGGCTTCCAGCAAGGCTCAGTCTAAATCCTGTCTTCTGGAGGAGGTCTTTCAAGGTTCCCTGAGCTGCTATAGCATATCTTACATGTGACATTACTTTTGATCAACAAGGAATATATTTTATGTGCATCTAGTAATTTACTTATTTTTGCTCCCATTAGAATATTAGTTCCTTGAAGTCAGAGATTATATTTGTCTTTTTTTTCTATTCTCAATGTTTAGCACAGTGCTTGGCATATAGTAGGCACTTAATAAATAGTTGTTGACTGATATGGTTTTGGATAGGCAGCCAATTTAGTCCTTTAGCATGTATGCTGTTGGCAAGAGCCAAAGATGGGTACCGAAGCGGGCATATAATTAAATAAGACACAGAAAACAGGCTAATTCATATTAGGGAGACGCACAGAGTTTTCAGTAATCCTAAAACTGTTCACTGTCAAACATTCTGTATTTTTTAAACCAGTATCAGTCTCGTGATACTCTATAATTGTAGATCATGGCACCCACTGTCTCAAAAGAATCAAAATGTAGGTGACTCTAAAGATAATGTGAGGATGAGCTGCAGGTGTAAGTAGGCTGTAACATATCCTCAGTTATGCCTTTTGTAGAAGTGACATGACATATTATTAAAGACATGACCAGTAGCAACAGAAAAGGAAGTAGGCCAGTTATACAATGTGGTTGAGGGATAAAAGATGCATAGTGTAAGTACTGCACTAATATTCACCAAATATTTGAAGAACCATAGGAAGACTTCCAGCAGGTTGAATAAATCCTCTATGGAGAACTCATGAAAAAGGGTATAGACTAGTATCATGGAGGATGAGAAGATATGGATCATTTGTCATTTTCTTTGCTACGTAGTTGCTGTTGTTGAGTTGTGTTCAACTCTTCGTGACTCCACCTAGGGTTTTCTTGGCAAAGGTACTGGAGTGGTTTGCCATTTCCTTGTCTAGCCCATTTTACAGATGATGAAATGGAGGCAAGAGGAGCAAAATGACTTGTCCAGGGTCATACAGCTAGTAAGTGACTGAGGCTGGATTTAAACTTATGAAGGTAAGTCTTCTTGATTCTCAGTCTGGTACTCTATCCACCTAGCTCTTTGGTGTAAGAAGTGCCATATCAATGAGTTTCCTGTTCAACTAAAGTAGAGGTAGGGAGCATTGGCCATTTTTCGAAAGAAGGAAAAGAGGAAAGGAAAGAATAGGGAGAGATGACGTTGGTGAGGAAAGGGGCAAGAGTGGAGCAACGTCTCAGAAAAATGGGATTTTGAGCATCAGTTGAAATCATCTTTAGAACAGACCTGGGATTCTTCCCTTCTGTCCTTTCCTTGAAGTTGTAAGCAACTATTCACTTCTGTTGAGCACTTTCAGAGAATACCAGTGTTTCCATAGATTCAGGAGCTGGCTAAGACTTCTGATGGCCAGTCAAGCTCAGAATGGACTCAAAAATTTTTTCTCTGCTTACAGCTCAATTTTGAACAGAAACAAATGGACATTGCAGTTTTGCAATAGACCCCTGATTTAGCTGATTCTTCAAATGGAACAGATTGCAAATCACCCACACCCTTTTCTTTTGTGATTTTGTTAATGTTATCTCATAAATCTTCCCTAGAGTGTATCTCAACATACCAGAAGTCTCCTCATAGGCCCTTTAATATTTTGTGGGTGTGTAATCTCCTTAACTCTTGCTAAATGATTGGGCCACATTTTTTGGCTGTCTATTTCTTTGATAATATCCCTAATGCTTTGTTTAAAATATGAAAGTTATTAGTAACATGCTACAGTCCATTATCCAGTCACGCATCTCTTTATTGTCTTCTGGGTCATCTACAATTTTAACTCTGGGTTATCATAGTTTTCCATGATTTCCAACTACACTGTATCACTGGAAAACCATTGGTGCGAAAAAGGTGATTTTTGTCTATGTCAGAGAGCACTTGGGGATGATTTAAAACAATGAAAAATATCCCAAATGCAATAAAGTCCTTTCTTTTCCTCATATCAATTGTGCATCCAATTCTGAAGCATTTTTCAGTATTTTTTTTTCACTATTCATTGAGTTACTGATGAAATAACTCAGTCCACCCAACAATATGACCAAGATTGCAGAATAGACATTTTCCATTCATGGATTATTGAGCATATTTATTTTGAGAGACTAAGAATCTGATTGATAAGGGCCAATTATTATTTTGGCCTTGGTGTCAGCTGCAAATAGAAAGTTGAATCCCTCTTTCACTTGTACTCTTCATTAAGTATACTCCATGATTGTGGCAAGGACTTCTCATGAGCATACATCTTCCTATTTAATGCCTTGTTTAATGTTAATAATAAGAAGGGTTTCAAATGAATGAATGGAAAAGCATTTATTAAGCACTTCCTATGATAAGAGCCCTAAGCTAGGTGCTCTGAATACTACAAATAGAAAAATCAGACAGTCCCTGCTCTCGAGAAAACATTTTAATGGAGGAGGCAAAGTATATAGCAAGTTTCAGCTGAAAGTCAGATAGAAAGGCCCAGTGATCTTGAGGATACTTCATGAAATGCATCTTTTTCATGTCATTTTCACCGATAAAACCATGTTCATATCTGATGCTGATCAATTTGATTTGTATTCTGGCCTGTGAGTTGTTATGGGCTCCTGAGTAGGTGGAGGCTGCAGTGTCTATAAAAGCAGTTGACAGGTCACAACTTCACAAGGTTGATTCCTGTGATGATACTGTGGGGGCTAGGCTGGTGGATTTGGGGACACTGATATTCTTCTTGTTCTGAGACTCAGGATTCTAGGCTATCTCCATCTGGGTCTGTGGGAGGTGTTTTGACTGACCTGCCCCATGCTGTGTTCTGTGTTTCCCTCAGGCTACCTTGCTGCTTCAGCTAGGTGGTTTCACTTGCTGGTGGTCAGCAGTTACCTTTGTGAAATCTCTCAAGGAATATTTTACATTTTTAACATATGTGTAGAGCTTTTCAAGGTAGTTTTGTCCCATTATTTCCAGTGCTTGAAGAAAAAAATTAACCAACTAGTTTCCACCATTAACACAAGAGTTTGACCATGATGTAAATTACTGTTTATTTTATATTTCACCTCTAGGTGGGTAGATATCACACTGCTCCTCTCCTGCCTTAATAAATGTATTATTTATTTATTTTTAAGGTGGCTTTAAAATTCTTTTTGAGTTCAAAAAATTCTTTCCCATCTGAGGATATCAATCATACTCTTCATGTTGCCATCAGAGATTTCTTTTTGTAGAACCCTAGAATTCTAGGTTGTAAGGAAGCTTAGAGGTTATCTAGCCTAATTTTCTACTTCATGCACTCCCATAACACCTTTGACCTTGGTCATCCAGCTTTTGATTGTGATGGTAACTCTTTTTCTTTCTTTCTTTTTTTTACAGCTTCATGTTTGTTTTTTTTTTCCTGTATAAATCCCCCTTTCCTCCCTCCCTCGCCCCAAATCTAGAGGGTTAGGGTGGGACAGAGAGATGTCTCACAAAGGGCATTGGTGGAAGGGTAATGTCATTAAGGCAGTAAAAGATTCTGTGTAAAATTGTTAAGGATTTGGGAAGGGTATGTGTATGGAGGATCATGTTCTTCCTCCTGCCTTGTGATGCCATACATCACGGTGGCGGTAGGAGTGATCCTAGTGTCCATGGGGAGGGGACATGAAAGCTCTTCTGAATTGGTCCCTCCAGTGGTCATTCTGGGTTCCCTTTGCCAGCTGTCTGTAGATAAGTGTGCCGCATAGCTCAAAAGGCAGAGATTTGTTTGTGGGGGCTAAAGGTCGGCATTTCCAGGTCCCTGTAGATCAGGCACAACAGACTATAAAGGCTGGGGACTACAAGGAGTGAAGGCTCCACAGGGCAGAGAAACATCAGGAGGCTAATCATCTTCTTCTGGGAGCCCAATCAGGTCAAAGACTTTGCTTAACTGGTCAGCTTCAGAGTTTCCACAGAAGAGAGGCTTCCCTACGGAACATCTCTGTGAAGCAGCCAACATGCCACATGTCCGTAGGTGTTGCATATGCTGATTGCAGGAGAACCTCAGGAGCCCTGTACCAGAGGGTGACTACCACAGGTGTGAGAGCCATCTGGCAGTGGTAGATCCTGGCTAAGCCAAAATCAGTCAGCTTGACTGTTCCACTACTCATCACAAGTATGTTTTCTGGCTTCAAGTCATGGTGGACGATGCAGTTGGCATGAAGAAAGTGTAGGGTCTAGGCTTCTTAAGAACTGTTTCATTAGGTCCTTACTGGTCTCCAAGGGCAGCCCTGGCAGAGGGGTCTTGTCCAGATATGTCCTCAGGTCTTGGTCCACCTGTTCAAACACCAGGATCACCTTGGTCTCTTGGTCAGTTCAGACAGTGGCGCAGACATCCATCAGTCAGACAATGCTGGGATGCTCAAAGGCCTTTAGTTTCCTAAGGAGAGTCACCTTCTGGACAGTGCTGACAGGCAGGCCCCCTCCACTTCCTCCTCCCGTCGGGATTTTCACACTCTTGAGTGCCACTAATTGGTCACAGGCCTTGTACACCATCCCACAGGCACCCACACCCATCTTGGCCAGGGTTCATACCGAGGGATGTCCATTCTGGGCCTACTCCATCGCTGGGGGTCCCGCCATGTGGGGCGGTGACAGACTGTTATCTAGGCTGGCCCCGGCAAAGCCATGCAGGGTAACTTGGTCCGAGGGGCTGGACGTGGCAGGCCTCACCACAGACTCCCAGGGGCTAGAGTGGATCCCTCTGTAGCTCTTTTTCAAAAGTGAGTTAGGCAAGATGGCCTTGAGATCTTTTCTAACTGAAATTTTGTGATTATCTCTCTAGTGATAGGGAGCTCATTGCATTCAGAGTAGCCCAATATGTTTGCGGACAGCTTGAATTGTTGGGAAGTTCTTCCATTTATCTGACCTCTACTTTTCCTTAACTTTCAACGATTATTTTTAACTTTGTTCCCCAGAACTTTAAACCCCCCAGTAGATAATAGTTCAAATATTTGAAGACTGCTATTGTATCTGCCCTGCTATCTTCTCTAGCCTAAGCATCTCTAGCTGCTCAAATAATTTTTCATTTGATAGAATTTGTCCCATTCTCAATTTGTTCTTCTTCTGTCTCGTCAATGGACCTTTCAAAGTTTGTACCCACAATTGAACAGAGTGTTTCAGATGTGGCCTGACCAAAGGCAAAAATAATGGGTTTATTATCTCCTTGATTCTGCACACTATCAAAGTAGCCTCAATTCACATGAACTTTTTATTTGTTTTGCAGCCAAATTATGCTATTGACTTATATTGAGCTTGTGGCCAACTAAAACTCCTTATCTGTTCCCACATGGACTGCTGCCAGGTCAGGGTTCTTTTTGCTATCCTGTGTGTGCACATTACAAAACTAATATAAGGTAGTTTATATTTGTAATAACAATAGCTGATGTTTATGTATTTCTTTAAGGTTTACAAAACACTTCAAATGCAGATTATCCCTAGTCAATTTCATCTAATTAGATTCAGCCACTCATTCCGGTCTGTCAAGATCTTTTGGACCAGCAATCTGTAATTCAACATGTTCGCTTTGAGTTCTCTATCGTTCACATACTTGATAAATATTCTATCAGATAATTCACAAAAAAGGGAATAGAATAGGATTAGCCCTATGGTAGTCTGCTAAAGACACATTTCTTCTACCCTGTTTTCCCATTGACACTGATGAACATTCTTTGGGTCTAGTCAATTAGCTAGAAATCTATACAATTGTACTTTCATCTAGCCAACATCTTTTTATCTTGTCTGCAAGGATATCATCAGAGACAGTCAATTGTTTCTCTAATCTAATTATACTCTGTTCACAGTATTATCACTGACACATCCATTCTTTTTTTTAAAGGACATTACAACACACAAATATTTGGGCGGATAAACTTCTTTCTTTATTACACATTTTTGGCTTTTGTTCTTTGATCAGCTAGGTGGTGCAGTGGTTAGAGTAGTGGACTCAGAATTAGAATGATCTGAATTAAAATCTAGTCTCTGTCACTATGTAGGTTTTGTATTGGAATAAAATGAGACACCAATAAATCTCCTAGCAGTTATAAGAAAGAGTTTTACTCAACCTTGGCATATAACGAATATTCCTCAAGTATACATCATCAATTCAGATGGGAGCAGCTTCTTTGCCTCAACATTTCCAGTGATGGTATGCCAGTCCTAAGTGTGTGAAAAGCTGAGGACTCTCCTCTGCCATGTTGGCTTTTGTGCTTTCTTGACTTTTCAAAGTTATACCAGTGATTTTAAGCCTTAGTCTTCTGGACCATTTAAGGCTTGAGGATGACTTTGATTACTTTTTAAGGAAAAACTAACAGCCTGTATGGGGTTGCTATTACTCCAATGACAATGTAAAAGTTACAAATGAAGGGGAATGTGAGACACAAAGCTAAATGCTTATTTACTAATAATTAATTCATTTACATGAGAGAAATGGTGTGTCATAAATGCATTCATCCAAATTTATAGAATATGATAATAGTAGAATATAGAGACCAATCCAAACCATAGTAATTTCAAAGTAGATGAGAAGATTATTTGAGAAAATGTAGTTCAGAATTTTCAGTGAAGTTAACTTTTGCTGCTATCATTAGCCTTTTGGAATAGAAAAAAGAAATCAAGGCAGTATATCAGTAATTATAGACATTCACTATTTAATGGAGTGAGAATAAATGATATTTTATTGCAGATGTCTATCAGGTTTAGGAATAGTTTTTTACAGAGTAGTTATCAGTCCCCAAAGTTCTCTTGGATATATTTTTGTTATCTATGCTAGAATGAATAAATGTTAAATTAGTACATTCTTTTCTTTTTTAAAACAAGTTTTTCTTGATGTATTTTTTTATATTACCATAGTACCTCCTCAGTATCGCTGTCTTTCTTTCTCCCAGAAAGCCACTCTATATAACAAACAATATTTTTAAGACAAAAAAAGAGGGAAAAAATTAGCAAAACTTATCAATACATTGAAAAAGTTTAAAAATCTGTTCCATATACACCTGTGAACCTTTGCAAAGGGTGGGAGTATTCATCCCTTCTGGACCATACTTGTTCTTTATAGTTTTGCGGCATTTGCTTTCCTTAAAAAATAGTTCTTCCCATTTATGCTGTTGGAGTCGTTGCGTTGCTTTTTGGCTCTGCTAGCTTCAATCTACATCATTTCATGTAAATGGGGGAAAACGAGGAGAGGGACAGATGTGGGCTCAAAGCAAGGAAAACCTGAGCAAATGGAGCTGTCCAAAAGAACGAGCTGCCTTGGGAGGGAGCAGATGTCTTCCCAGAGGTCTTCAGATGATGATTTAATGAGTGCATTGTAGTCACTGGGAAGTTTGGAGACAGACTGGTTTTGAGGGAAAGAGGTGCCAGCAGGCCATGCTTATAGACCTGTCCTGCAAAAGCACTGAAATGTGGTATTAAAGCTCAGGGAAAAGATTAGGTTGGGAATAGAGACTTAGGAGTCATCTACCAAGAAGCAATAATTTAATTTAAGCCATGGAAGTAAAGGAGATGGTTAAGAGAGAAATTGTATTCCTGGGGTGGTTAGCCTGGGATGTAAAGGTGGATTTCAGCAGATGTTCTGAACTAGGATAAGAGAAAAAAAATCATTTCTATTTCCACTCTCTTTGGCTTCCTTGGTCATTCTATGTATTTTATGCATTCAAAGACATTATTCTGAGAAAGGTCCATAGGCTTTGCCACACTGTCAAAGGAGTCCATGACAATCCCCAAAGGTTAAGAACTTTTGCTGTTGATAGAGGAGACCTAGGACAGAGCCTTGGTGGCAGAGACATGACCAGAAATGGTATGTCCAGGTAAGGGAGATGATGTAGGATACACTGAAGAATGCAGTGCAAAAAAGTGTCATGCATAAATTTTATAGTTCTCAATGTAAAAATAATATAGGAAACAATTAAGCTCAATTCAACTGAGCAGGACTGGGAATTAGTTGCAGTAATGATTCACAGATGGATGCTATTAACAATACCACCTGGTAGCTTCCTATTTTAACTGATTGTTTCAGCTAGCTAAGTGTGAAGTGTACTGATTTCCACTTGCTGCAGAAGTATAGATGGTACTAAATATTAGTTCCCTGAGGAATACCCTGATCACCCTACCCTAGTTACTGCTCTGCTTGGGAGATGCTAGTGGTTTATATAGTGGGACATAGAAAATAAACATATAAAAGAAGTTGAGCAGTCTTCTGATGGGGGGAGGAACTAAGATATGAGGAGAGAGAAGCATGTGGGACACTATCTCCAGTGTAGCATAGTAGGATACTGGAACTGGAGTCCCTGACCCAACCTCTCTCTATATCTATCTCTATCTATCTATCTATCTATCTATCTATCTATCTATCTATCTATCTAATCTATCTATAAATATATATACACACATACATATATGCATATATGTATGTATATATAAAAGTATGTACATATTATGTACATGTATATGTATATGTATACATACACACACATACATATATACTCAGAAGTTTATTTACTTGTACCAAACCAGCATTTATGGATTCTTTCAGTGCATTTCAAGGTAAAATTATTTTTGAAATGGTGACCATTGACCCCATCCAAAGTTTTATGTGCTAAACCCTTTAATTTCTCTTTTTTTATTAGTTCACATTGGAATTTCTTTCAATACACTGAAATTCACCAAGCATTTCTTAAACTTCCAGTATGTGCATGGGAGTGAATATGTAAAGGGAGAAACAAAACATTTCCTGTGCTCAAAGGGCTAGCATTGAACAAAGGCACCAATTTATTCCCCTAACAGATATAAATTCAATGGAAGAAAAGGGTCAGAATTTATTAAATATTTTTTAAATTTAATTCATTCCTTCTAATGTTGAATTTCTATCCTGTTTTCTTAAAGGTTTCAGCTACATGTTTACTTACATGATTGACCTTAATTTTATATGAATGAACTTTGCAAATAATTTGTCCTTTATTACAAGAGTTAAGTTACATAAAACTGATCAGCTGTGGAAGGGGAGTAGAGGGGACCAAATTTTAATATCAGTTTAGCTGCTAACTAGTCCTATGACCTTGAACAAGATTCACTCCTTAGTCTATTTTCTCTCATTTTTATGATTCAGTTCACCTCTAAGATATGACAGTTATAAAGTTATTGAGAGAAATGGTTATTTCTCTTCTATATTAATAGCTAATTATTGAATTAACAGTAAGGATTTTCTCCTTTTTCCTCATTCAGAAATTAGTCCCTGTAGAATATTCAGAATGCCTTTGAGGTGAAGGGCTAATAGTGTTATAAAATCTTTGGTGAAGCTGACCCAACTGGAAAATTCAGATGTGATCAAAAGGTAAAGAAATTTTAGATGAGGGGAATCGATGGATTTTTGATCCATTGTAATTTAGTCAGACAGCTCTAAGTAAAAATGGATCCTTCCCCTTTGTCTAGATTATCCAAATAGAGTGATATAGGTATACATTAAGTCTCTTTGACAAAGACTGAGTGATCAGAGTCACATCGCCCAGCCTCTTATTAGAAAAAGCCCACCTCTAATTATAATATTCATTTCCTCATTAATTGTTAACCAATCAGAGTTGATATCTGTTCTCAAGAAGAACCATTCTTCCAAGGGCATATCAGTATTGAGTCAGTTTTATGAGGGATATTTGGTATCTGAGAGTACCATTGACCCCTTTTATAAATTATCCACTAACATGATTAATAAAATGATAAATTACTCAGAAACTTTATCTCTCAAACTTTTTATCCATTGATTATTAAAGTTTGCTTATTTTGACTTTCAGTCTTCAATACTTGTATAATTCCAAGTGTACTGAATGAGGTCATTGTGGTCATTCAATTTAAAATTCCAGGTTTGCTATCTACTAGTTGTGTGACCATGGGCAAGTCTGTCAATCTCTTTGGGTCTACATTTCAAAGTCTGAAAAATGAGGGACCTCAAATAGGGGATATTTAAGGACTCTTCTTTTACTCATGTGTGAGCCTATGATCTCATTTTAAAACACAGAAGGAAAGTATCTCTAGGAGGACAGCAATAAACGTTGAATCTATTTTAACAGAGTTGAAAAAATCAAGAAAGAAAAGGAAACAGGAAAAAAAAAAGCACCATTGGGTTTGCCAGTTATTTGATCCTTGATGATCTTGGAATGAGAAGTTTTAGCAGTGTGATGGGGATGAAAAAGTGAAGTCAGTAAGTATAGAGGAACTTGAAGGAATAGATTAGTCAAAGTAAGGATTTAAACCTTTATTAAGAGAACCAAGAGAAATTTGAGAGACAGAGGGATGTATTGGTTGGCAAGCAGACTCAGGGTCATGAAGACGTGAGCCTGAGTTCTGCTTCCATACTGTTTGTATGATGCTGGGGAAGTCTCCTAACCTCTGAGTACCCCGAAACTATGCAAGGTTATCAAGTGCAAATCAGATAACAACATGAAGTGGTCAGAGGTCTGGTGGGAAGGGGAGGGGAGAGAAAGAAAATGAGGGAAGGAGAAAAGAGAAAGAGAAGGAGAGATAAAGAGAGAGCAAGAGAGGTATATAAAGAATTGAGAGGAGGGAGAGAGTGGGAGAAAAGAGAAAGGAAGTTTTAAGGAGAGAGAAGAAAAGGAAATCTGAACTCAAGAGTCACTTACTGCTATAAGCATCCAACTAGAAAAAGCAAGAAAGCGGGGGTGCAGCCCATATGACTGAGTAACAGCATGTACTTTCTAGAGTGCTGCCCCCAAGCCCAGTCACATAACCTGTAAAAAATGACTCTAAACAAATTATGGAGCTGCAGAAACCACAGAATGATGGGGTGAAGAAAATTCCCAGCCCAAGATAGCCTGGAAGGTCTCTGAGAAGCATCTTTCATGCCATCCTGGGGGCAGAGCACAATCTAGCATGGGCTGTGCCAGCACAGAAAGGACCTGAGCAGGCCTTGGGGAGACTGAATCTCTCACACCTGTGGCAGTTTCCAGACTTCAGGACCCCAAAACATGGAGGACAAATTGGAAGGTCAGTGGAAAAAGTCTGTGGGACCAGTGTGGGAGAGCGCAGTGGTCTAGCCCTAGCCCCAGGGTGGCAGAGGGAGGAGGGGAAGAGGACCCTGAAACAGTCACAGCTGCAGCAGAAGCAGAGACAGCAACTGTTTTTGAAGCTCCAGACCCACAGATTGTGGGGGAATTGAGCAGCTGACAGTACACCCCCCCCCCACTGGAAGCAGAGAACTACCTGGACAAAGAGCTCAAAAGTAAAGTAAACAGCTGGGGAAATGAGCAAAAACTGGAAAAAGAATCAGATTATAGAATCTTATTTTAGTGACAAGGAAGACCAAAGCATGCAAACAGAAGAAAACAAAGTCAAAGCTCTTTCATCCAGAGTCTCCAAGAAAAATATGAATTAGTTTCAGGCCATGGAAGAGCTAAAAAAGGATTTTGAAAATCAAGTAAGAGAAGCAGAGCAAAAAATTGGGAAGAGAAATGAGAATGATGCAAGACAATCGTGAAAAATGAGTCAACTGCTTGCTAAGGGGGACCCAAAAACTGCTGAAGAAAATAACACTTTAAAAAATAGATTAACTCAAATGGCAAAAGAGATCCAAAAGGCCAACGAGGAGAAAAATGCCCTAAAAAGCAGAACTGGTCAGATGGAAAAAGAGATCCAAAAGTTCACTGAGGAAAATAATTCCTTAAAGATTAGAATGGAGCAGATGGAAGCTAATGACTTTATGAAAAATAAAGAAATTATAAAGCAAAACCAAAGGATAGAAAAAGCAAGAAAGAAAAACTTGAATCTATCAGATTTCTGGTTTTGGCATCCCACAGACCTAGATTAGAAGAGCAGTCAGTGCAAATCAATATACATGCTTAAAGAAAGAGCAGATGTTATGGAAATCAAAGGGATTACTAATGTTTTCATCCAGGATCTAAACATTAAACTAATTTAGTTGTAGAATATTTTTGCTTATTAGGCCTTAAGTGTATCAATAGGCATTTGAGATCCTTTTCTTGATATTTATATTTTTCAAAATTTGAAAATTTGAAATATTTGAAAAATGTTTGAAAATCTACCTCTTACTCCAAATGTCTAGACAGATGTATGACCAATCTTATGATCTTGGTGCTCTATGTGATGTACAATCAGCTCACCTCTAATTATCAGTTATTATCTATTATCTATTATCTATTATCCATCACCTGGGAGACTGAAATGTGTGGATTGTAGAGAATTGTGGTCACATCTGCACACAGACTGCCTCAAGCTCATACCTTTTTGGACACAGTTGTCACAACAAAACACAGCCTTCGTCTATCCATGCCATGGTTTTTGCATCCGTCTTCTCTAATGCTATGCTATCAGTACCATGGACGGGAAGGTCAGTGACATTTGATATGATTTGGAGTAACAGCTTTACCCAAATGCCAAAGTATGCTGTTGTGAATTGTCTTTCCTACAACTTCATTGGCCTCTGTGGCAAAGGATTTGTCTGAAATAGGTTTTTGATGTCTGAATTCTTCCTTCCTGAGTCTTTATTATTGAGATTTGTTGTTTTCCCCTGAGTACAAATATTGCCTGAGAACCTTATTTCTGGCACTGTCATCTAAAACTGGCTGTTGAGATGCTGATTTTGTGAATTTTTAAAAATCTAATCTTTTTGGGGGGGTTGGGGTGGAACAAAGAGTTGCTTGTCATTTCCCTAGCCATTTCTTGATTTTGACACTCTTCTAGCAGGACCAAGAGCTATAAATGTCCTCACATCTGAAACTTAAGATATATAGTGGTGGGGAATTAGAGAGAGTAGGGAGAGATTAGTGCAAAGTCAAAGGAAATCTGTCTGGGAAACAAGTCATTGGAAGAGATTCCTACTTATGCTGCTTAAAGCAGTATTTCCTAAACTGTGGTACCCTGGAATTCCCTTTGATATGAATTAAAATTTCCTGAGAAAATTTTCATGCTAACAAAATCTTTTCTTCTCAAACACAAAGTGTAGTTATGTCAGCATTTCAATAGTTCCATGATCTCATTGGTGGGTATGCAGGCCATGTGCTCTTTCATGTGTAATGCTTGCTTTCCCATAAATTCAACATGAAGGATCCACTTAACATGTTAGAGGTTCTTTTAATATTTTCCATATTCCAGGGTAGTATTGGAATTCTCCATCTGTTACTCTCCACTTTTGAGACATTATCAGCCCACCTTCTTTGTTTATACATGTCATTGGTGGTATATTTTGCTGCACCACGTAGCTTTTCTTTGTAGGAATAAATTATTTTAGCATGAAAATAGGCTTAATATCATGTTTTGTTGCAAAATTTCCCTGACTTTCCTTTCATTTGGGGGTCCTGACAGATCTTCTTTCTGATCACTATGAAGTAGTTGGATTTCTTAATATCATGGATTACATAGCTAAAAGTCTACTTCCTTCAGGAAATTTTCCATAATTATTTGAACCAAATCTTTAACTGGTTGACGTAGTGCCTGTGCTACTTCCTTGATGTAATCAGATGATTGTGAAATTTAACTGTTCAAAAGAGCAGTTATAGATCCTTTTGATATATTTCAAGTCAAATTATTTTAGGGAATACTAACAGGAATTTGTTGGACAGCCATTAGTTCCATCTACAGTTGTATGTGTTGCTCCCTCCCATTTCTTATTTTTCTTGGCTTCCATAGGGATTATTTTCAATTTAATTAAATTAAACTGTTCAGCTCCCGCTACCTGCAAAACATTGAACCTTATTCTTTTCATTGTTCAGTCGTGTCTGGTTTTTTGTTACCCACTTTGGGGTTTTCTTGGCAGAGATACTGAGTGGTTTGCCATTTTCTTCTCCAGTTCTTTATAGAAGAGGAAACTTAGGCAAACACAGTGAAGTGACTTGCCCAGGATCACACAACCTAGTAAGCATCTGAGATGATATCTGAACTCAGGAAGATGAATCTTCCTGATTCCAAGCCAAGTCTTCTGTCCACTGTGCCACCAAGTTGCTCCACTGGACCAGAAAGACTAAAACAAAGCAAGACTTTCCTCAAGGACCTTACACTGAACAAAGGCACTTGTCTTTTCCTCTACCACAGATATAAATTCCAATGAAAACAAAATAAAAAGGTACAGAAAAAGGAGCCAGAATTTTAAAACTATATTTTAACCTTATTTCATTATTTCTGTTGAATTTCCATTAGATTTATCCTGATTTCTTCTAGATTTTGGTTACCTGCTTTATTTATAAGATTTACCTTCATTTTATATGAATAAGTTTTTGTAAACAATTTGTCCTTTGTCAACAAGAGCTTAGTGAATTGAAACTGATTCCCAGTGGGTGGGAATAAGAGGCTTCTAGTAACAGGTTTACTGCTATCTAGTTCTATGACCTTGAACAAGTAATTCTCCTTCTTTGTCTTTGTCTCACTTTCCTCATCTTTATAAACCTATTCAACTTAAACTTTCAAAGATTACAATAGTATTAAAGTTCTCTTACTGTAACTTTCAGTCTTCAAATATACCTTCATGATACCAGATACCATCATGTGTGGTTATTCAGTTTCAATGTCAAAACTGTTTTGCAAGGACATAACTCACAGTTTGTAAAATTGCTCACAGAGAGTTCAAGGTCCTTTAGTGAATGGCTAACAACAAGCCGTAAGGCATATGGTGAATGATGCATGGGTATTGTCAATAAAAGAAAAACAAGCTAATACAGTTAAATTACATTGCTGCCAATATATTTATGGTTCACCTGCAGTTAGAAAACATATTCTTTCTCTTCATTGCTTCCTGAATGGAGGCAATGTGCCTTGTGGCACTGTGGAAAGGAGTTCCTGGCTACCCTCCCAAGGTCTTTCTGCTTGACTCATGAGGAGAATCACTTGCCTTGAGCCACCCCCACAATGATTAGCAAACTGGACTTTATAGTTTAGAGATCAGAGGAACACAAAGTTATTGGTACTGTTTGTTCAGAAAGTCAAATCACTTAGTTTGGTGCATAACTACCTTTCTACTAGATTTTTATTCAAATTTTCAAATTCAACTCAACAGAAATTTTTGGGGGGTTGGGTCCCCTTGGGGAAGGGAACCTAGAACTGAATATTTCTAAAGAGGAATCTCCTGCAAAAGTAGATCACCATGTAGATTGTCATTTGAAATCTTAAGGAGTTGCTTGGAGGTACTGAGAAGTAAAAATGACTTATCCAGAGTCACATAGTTAGATTTTTCCTGAATCCAAGACCAGTTTCCTAACTGCTAAGCTCTGCTACCTCTCATTTATTAAATGACTACTATTCTGGGGCTACAAATACAAAAATCAGGCTACATTCTCTCCTCAAGGATCTCATGTAAATTAAACCGTTGTATGGTACCCACAGCTAAAGTGCACAAGATGTTTCCTGTAATTAACGAAATCTACTTCTATTTAGCAAGCACAGTCCCTGCCCTACCTCCTTAGGGTATGCTTATAATTAGAATATTTAGAGTGTGTATGTGTGTGTATTCACATATATGTACATATATCTGTATATATACATATAGACACATACATACATATAGACACATACATACATATAGCAATGTACATACAATGTATATATCATATTATCAAGTTTAACTAATAATGCTCCTTGAATTGAATTACATATTTGTATTTACTATATATTTCTTTATTTCAGTCTTGGGTCAAAAGTTCCTTAAAACTCTGCAGGGGCAGAGGCTGTGTATGCATTGTTTAATTTTAATCCTGAGTTTGCTCACTAATTTCACTAGTTATATCTTTTTTAGTGTAAGGATATAGTGTAAATTTTTTTTTCATGTCTTTGTAATTCAGTGTTTCAAGGATCTAAAATAACAATTTAAAAATAATAACAATAGATAGTTATTTGTTCTTAATTTTCTTTTCTTTTCTTTCTTTCTTTCTTTCTTTCTTTCTTTCTTTCTTTCTTTCTTTCTTTCTTTCTTTCCTTTCCTTTTTTTTTTTTTTTTGGTGAGTCAATTGGGGTTAAATGACTTGCCCAGGGTCACACAGCTAGTAAGTGTCAAGTGTCTGAAGCTGGATTTAAACTCATGTCCTGCTGACTCCAAGGCTAATGGGTTATCCCATGAGCTACCATGCTGTCTCCTTCTCTCAAAAAGGGCCAATGATATCATGGGGTGATATTTTCACTTGAGAGTTAATTGGATTTAAGTGAAGCAGAATTGCACAAAGTTGTTATTCTTACTCTTTTATTAACAACAGACAATACTTATATTTACACTTTAAAATTTGCTAAATACTTTATATCTAATATCTTACTTGAACCTTCCAACATCTCTTTGGAGTCAGTGATATTTTCATTTTATTTTTTTAAATTTTTGGCAGGTGAGGAAACTAAGGCTAGGAGATTCTGTGACTGGTTTACAGTCACAAAGCTGGTAACTATCTTCCTGACTGTAAGTCGAACACTGCTTACCACATAGCCTATTTGTCCATAATTCTATTGATGTAAGTCCACTGCCCATTGACTTAGCTCATATACTTCAGGAGATGTTTTCAGAGATGCAATGGTGGAACAAAATTTTCCCAGTGGTTGCTAACTTTTGGATGATAAGCTTCTCTAAACTTATTCAGTAAGACCTTTTAGGACTGATATGCAAATTGCCACGATGCTCCTATCTAACTTGACCACTTAGTTAGACCTTCTATAGTTTGTACTTTTTGCCAAAGCCTTTGAGGACTTAGTTGCTTCAACGCAATGGTGATGCATTGGAGTGAACTTTATTGAATATCTGATATAGGGGAAAGAGCATTGACTATGAACTCAGAGATCCTGGATTCAAATCCTGACTTTGTTACTCATAACTTTGAAACTTTGAATAATAAATTGCGTGACCCCACTAAGGGCCTCAGTTTTTTATTTGAGAAATGAAAGGGTTTGACTCAATCAACAAGATTTTATTAAGGCTTACTATGTGCCAGGGACTGAGCTAAGCAACGAGGATACAAAGACAGCAAGGAAACAATCTCTGTCCTTCAAGAGCTTATAATGGAGAGACAAGTTCTGTGTACACTGTCACCTAACGAACTAATTCCTCTCCAGTTCTCTACCTTGATGCCTTGATTCCACATGGGAAAGTTGTCCTTTATGTTAATGTCTAACAGGCTGGAAATAAATCAAAGCAGCATAACTATTGCTTGTTCCATCCATCCACTTCACAATTATTTCCCCCTTGCCGAGCCATTTGTAATATTACCTGCCTGATGTTTCCCTCTGCTAAGTGTTATTTACTTTGTGGTTTTCCTTTCTCCCCTTTCAATTCACCCCCTGCAGGGAAGCCAACTGCATAGTCATGCAGGATAGTGACCTTTTCGGAGCCAAGCTACCCCTTTAAACTAGGGGTGGTTCTTATTCTCTGCTGTGAATTTCTCTATTCAGATTTCTACTTTGAGTACTTGGCCACAGACCTGAATGAATCTTACAGATTATGTTTGAGATCCTTCTTTAATAGGGGAGTAAATTGAGGGTCTGAGTGACAGATGAACAAACTTGCTTAATGTATAAAAGATGGAGAAGACCTATGGTTTCTTTATCTAAAAGAGACGAGGTGCATCTCATCGTTCTGCAGTCATGCCTAGTTATATAATGGTTGAAATTATCTTGAAGCAAAGATCAGAGAGTTTCAGTAGCTGTGAGCTCCAAGAGTGAGCAACCAAGCTAGATCTACCAATGCAGGGGTGGACATGCATAGTTCTTGGGATATATAACTCTTTAGTGCTGGATGTGAGACTTGTGAAGTACTGGTGCAGCTAAAAAGTGCCAATAAAACGAACAAAAGAAACCCTTCCCTTCAAAAGTTTAAATATTTCACACAAGGATGAATGAATAAGGAAAGAATGTAGGTGTAATCTAGGTTTCAAGTCTGGAGTATTTCATCAACTGAGAGAATGATGGCTCCATGCTCCATGCCTTTGTGAGAGATGGAATTGACCAGAGATCTTTAGAAAGGAGACATTTTTACTTCCTCTTTAAGAGAGGTCACTTGTTTTCAGACTCTTTTCAGGGGCATGTAGAATGTGTGTATGGCCACATGTGTTGTTGAAATGTGGCTCTCAGAGAGGTATACAGAGATATTTATATAGAGAGATATTTATATATAGATATACATTATATATTATATGTAGATAACATCATATATAGAGATATATTTATATATCTATATATAGATATTTCTGAAACCTTGCCACCCTCCCTCCAAGGGGAGATTTTGCTGCCTAGAAGAAAGCAGAAAAAGGGACTACAGGTCTATCACAACAACATGGAGTTTGTTAGTGGACTAGAATTATATTTATCTACTCCCCTCATCCACCATGTTGATGGCTAATGGAATGATTTTTTTTAGGTTCAAATCACTTTTCTAGTCATTATCTCTTGGTAGGGAAAAGTGGACCAACCTTACATTTGTAGGTTTAAGTCTTTCCCATCAAGGGCTAATTATGCAAAGGAATATCACTGGACAGCAAGTAAACCCACTGATTCAAGCAGATAGCCAACAGAAATCAGAGAAGTTATGCCATTTAGAATGAAATCAGAAAATACACAGAGTGAATGAGCTCTCCTATCGGGAGTAAGATATTCATCTCATCTAAGAGTCCTGATGTCAGCCAAAGGGAACTTTCCAAAGGTCTCTAAGCAGGAGGCAAGCTGGAAATCAGAGGTGTGTTAAGGTGTTTGCTTTCCCTTGCACATTTACCTTCTAAAGATTGTTCTCTTTCTCTACTGATATCTCCCATAAAGAAATTCTCATGAGTATTCTCTCAAAACAGATTTGAAGAAGACTCTTTTTTTTTCTCCAAAGCTCTCACAGTCACTCAGCTCCTAACAAAGCCCATAGCTTTGAATGTTTACTCTCTATACTGATGTAGAGCTCATATGCAAATGTTCCAGACTTAAAACCTCGGTTATACAGAAATGACAATTGCTCATACTTTAATAGCATTTTGCAGTGAAGTACTAGGAAATGTGGTATTACAAGAAAAGAGCTATAATGTTAGCCAGCCTATTTGGGTATTGGTCTGGTTCTGTCATGTTCACACTGTGTCTTTGAGTAAGCCTTAGTTTCTTTTTTCTTCATCTTTAAAAAGAGGAGGACCCCTGTGGTCCTATCTGTTTCACTACCTGCATGACACTAGGTAAGTCACTGCTCTGGACCTCAGTTTCTTGATCTATAAAATGGGGGGGTTTGGACAAAATTATCCATTTAACTCCTTCCCAGCTCTAGATTCATATCCTATGATCTCCTCTGGATATCAATCATTCTGTGAACAAAGTGCTTTGCATACAATGATCTCCTCTGACTCTTACAACTCCTAGAGAGTAGGGAGAGCTATCTTTTTTGAGTCAGGGGACTTCAGTGCAAATCCTGGCTTTGTCACTATTTCTATGACTGTTTAAGTCAACTGGTGCTTAGCACAGTGCCTGGTACCTAGCAGACACTTAAGAAATATTTATTGACCAATCAGATTGGTTTAACTGTGTCTCAGTTTTCTTATCTAAAAAAAGAGGGCTGAACTAAGTGAAATATAAATTCCCTTTAAATCCATAAGCCCATAAAACTTGTGATCATGTTGAAATGAACAGACCGAGAAATTCACAGGCAAGAGGTAATTAGGAATTTCGAGAGCGTCTTTATTAGCCAGGCTGGCAGCTGCCTCATGGAGAAACTCAGAGGAGACAGCCCTGAACTAAGGTGGGTGTGTGCATTTTAAGCATTTGGCACTTCTTGGTACAGCCTTGTGGTTTCTACAACAAACATAGTTCTGACAGTGGTTGTCAGGGTGCTGTTAGGCAAGGGACCCCAACAGAAAGTAGGTGCCAGGAAAGGGACCCAATCAGAGAATGGTTGTCAGGAAGGGGGTACTCAACAAAAAGGGGTTGTTAGGGTGGGGGGTGCCCAGCAGAAGGTAGTTGCCTGGCAAAGGGGTCTGACATGAACAGTTCTGGCAAGGGGGGGGACCAATTGTTGCCATGCAAGGGGACGCAACAGGAAAATGGCTGCTAGCAACTCAACAGATATTTCACAACCCAAGCGGGGGAATAACATTTTGACAGGGACACAACAAAAGGCCTGTTGCTAGGCAGAACCTAACAGATATCTCTCAACCTAGGGGCCCAGGGAGGAACAATGCCCACTTCAATGCGACTATCATTATTTGCTCAAGGTCATTCAGCTAGTAAGTATATGTAAAATGCTATATAAATTTCAATGAATATTAATGATAATGCTAACAAGACCAGTGATAATGATGATAATCATTGGTAAAACTGAGACTCTTTCCCAGGTTTTAAAATTCCCAATCTAGGATTCTTTCCATCAAAACCATGTCTAGATCATGTTGGGGCTCACACTACTTGCAGAAGTGGCTACAGGACAGCAGAGGTCAGCGCACTAGACTATCCCAAGTCTATAGTACCTCTAGAATTCCAGAGCATCCTCTACAATGCTGTATTCTCTGTGCGGAGAAGTCACTGTTCCCAAGTGTTAACATTTGTCAGTTCCATTGGTTACATTAATTGTAAATGTTTTTGGAAAAAAATTACTCTTGTCCTTTTTTGGCTAACACTGGTGAATTTGCTGACCACATTGACCATTCTGAGGAGTCATTTCAGGAAGGAATCACAGAATTATAGAATTAGCAGGGTTGTCAGTGGTTATCTAGTTTTAACCATGTCTAAAAGGAATTTGTAGTATAACATAGGTGAGAAGTGGTTACCCAGATTTTACTTGCAGATCTTGAATGAAGGGGAAACCACCACTCCATTCAGATGTGTATCTTGTAGTGTATGTGATCTTGTGGGCAGCTTGATCTTTCTGTTATATTTCCCCTAGGCAGGAGATAGAAAAGAAGTCTGTAAGTTTCTGTTTGCCCTGATAACTAGGGAAGCTGGAAGTAGACAAAGGAAAATTAGACTTTTATATACTTACACACATGAATATACATGTATGTATATATGTGTGTGTATCTATTTCTGTCTCTACATGTTAAGACTAGGTCTTCCTTGCCTTACCCAGCCTGGAAGTACAGGGCTTCCTCATCCATTTAATTGATGTGATCTGCCATCCTCAGTCCCTTCAGTAGCTAGGATTACTGGATTAGGTGCCAGCACACCTGACAATTCTGTCCTGCTAGTAGTGGCGAACGACGTTATACATAAATATAATTGGGGTGGGATGTTTATGTGGTGTGATTTGAAGGGAAATTGGAAACACTCTTGCCTAGTAATAATTCTTCTACCAACCAGTTGCGAAAATTTGACATTCCATCATTAGAGATCCATTCCCTGGATTGCGGCATTATTTCTTGTCAAAATGCACATCCTTCTGATGAGGAGGCTAGGTGTATATTAATTTGTTATCTATCATTAGTGATCTGATGTGAAGTAATTTCTCCCATGCTTTCTAACTTGATATTTAGCCTAGAGTAGCTCCTATTTCTATAAAATAATCATTAATTAGATTTTTATAACTGTAAGAAGCCCAGATCCTAGACACTGTGCACCAGAAGAGCAGACTTAAGTGGGACTCTACAGAGAAGGATGGGGTGATGAGTAGTCAAGGGAAAATATAAGGGCACTGTGCCTGAAAGAGGCAGGGTGAGTAGGGGCTATCAACAGTGGAGAGGATGTTCAGTGGCACTGCAGATAGAGCACTACGCATGGAGTCAGGAAGACCCGAGTTTAAAAATCCGGCTTCAGATACTTACTACCTTGAACAAATTACTTAAAATAGCCTGCCTCAGTTTCCTCAACTGTAAAATGGAGATTTTAATAGCACCTCCCTCCCAAGGTTGTTGTGAGGATTAAATGAGATGTTAGTAAAAGCATTTAGCACAGGTCCTGGATGGTAGCAAGCATTTAACAAGTGCTTATCCCTTTTGACCCTTCTGCTCAAAGGGAAGTTATGAGAATGGATGCCTGAGGCAGACTTGAAAGTAGGAGAAATAGCTTCCAGCTAGGGAAGAAGTAGTACCTGACTTGATCTTCAAAGAAAAGGAGAGATTTTAATAGGTAAAAGTTGATGGCAGTTTGAGTAAAGGCATGGAACACAAAAAGGTACCATGGGGGTAGGAGATGGTGCTTAATACGGTTTGATTAGAGTATAGAATTACTGACAAAGAATACATAGTGTGAGAGATGATTGACAAGGTAAATTGAATTGAAGTTAGGTTGTAGAGTGCCTTGAATACTAAGATACAGAATTTATACTTTATTTAATAGGTAATGGGAACCATTGAAGCTTTTAGACATAAATGATGTAATCAGAATAGTACTTTAGGGAGACCATTCAGGTGTCAGTGTAAAGTAAGAATTAGAGAAGGGGGATACTGGACAGAAGGAGATCAGTTAGGAAGTATTTAAAATCTACCCCAGTCTGGTTCCCATCTATCTTTCTGGCCTATTTCTTGTAGTGGTATGAGCCCTTGAATAGAACCCATGTTCCTATAATGAATGCTTGGGGATGACTAAGTCATACTATTAGGACAAGTTTTCTTTGGACTACATCTCCCGTGATCTCTGCTTGTCTGAAGCAAGATGTCACCCAGCATGTACTCCAGTTGTGGAGGTGTACATCTAGCATTTAAAGTTTAAAAAAAGCCTATGGGAGTCTCTTGAAAGAGAAAGGTTCAGGGTATGAGAGAGATTGTAAAAAGTGGCAGTTAAATATAGACCATGCTGGGGCTAGCACAGATTGCAGAAGCAGCTGTGAGTGTCAAGAAATTAGAACACTTGACATTACAGCTACTACCCCTAGAAAAATCGATAATCCTTTCTACAGTCCTCCCTATCCATACCCATCACAATGTTACTCCCTGGCTTTCTTTGTACCATGGACCAGAGCCTCCACCCACTAACTCCCACTGACCATTCCAGCTCTAGCTTCTGCTCTGGACTTCTGGGCTTTAGATTGGTGAATATTCTCATTCAATTCAATTCAATAAACACTTACTAAGCATCTACTATGTGTCAGGTACTATGCTAGGTGCTGGGTATAGAAATAAGAAAAAGAAAGGCAGTCCCTTCCCTCAAGGAACTATGATCTAATGGGGGAAGATAACACAAAAGGAAGCTGGACAGAGTGGTGGGGGGGTTGCTGCAGACACCAGGGAGTATCCGAATGTAGTAGCATCTTGTTGGTGGAGTTCAACTCAAGTAAAGCTGCAAAAAGTAGAGGATTACTGGAAAGACTAGATTCCCACCCTGTGTAAAGGAAAGTTGTGGGAGGAGTTTAACGCTTTACCTTCCATCTGTCCAATTAGAGGGGGTAGAAGACTGAGGGGATTGGGAAGGTATTGAGTATCCAAAACTGAATCAAACAACATCTGTCCAACTAGAGGGGGAGAAGGCTGAGGGGATTGGGAAGGTATTGAGTATCCAAAACTGAATTACACAACATTATGATGAGATTTCAGGTGATCAACTTGTCCTGGGAAGGATGTCAAACCAAGGAGAGCTATAGATGTAAAGAAGATAGTTAGCTGGAAAGACCCTCATTCTCCACAACTAGCACCCACCATGTTGCTAGTCCCAGATTATTTTCATGCCCTGCTGATATGTTCTTATAGTACCCTACTCTTTCCTCCATCTTGCCCCTTTTATAGACTAGAAACAAAAATCAAATCAACACTTCCATTTTTGGGAAGACCATATCAGGCAATTGTCCTACAACCCTAACTGCCATCTCTGTGATTTCCATGATCCAGATTCTTCTCCCTAACTATCACTTCCAAGTATTTTCCTCTATTAACATGTAAGCTTCTTGAGGGCAGATAGTTTTGCTTTTTGTAAAACCTTTATGAATAGAAATTATGATTTCATTTTTTGTATTTGAAGTCTCTCTCAGTGCCTGGCCCTTCATAAATGCTTGCTGATTGACTTGTATTTGTATCCTCAGGCTTAGGGGATTTGTATCCCCAGAATAAGGAAATGAACTAGCATGTAGTTCATTCTACAATGCTCTCTAGTTTCTGTGCTGAGAATTCAATACTTGTAAAACAACTCTTGCATAAAAAGATGGAAAAGAAAAAAACCCAAACAAACTTGGAAGAATTCAATACACTTTGGTTCCTTGCAACCTTACCAAGTTGAAAGTTCCTATTCTCCATAGTGTTGAAGAGACAGAAGAGCTAGTTTGGAGTAAACAACTTCTTCATGGGAGACATGTTAAACAGTTGAATTAAGCTGAATGGAGTCTATTAAGATTATTTAGTGGAGAAATGATGAGGCCCTTCAGTAAGGTAGTTCTAGAATTAAAAAGGGGAAGACACACAAGAATTACAGCAAAAGGTAGATTTCATAGGACTTGGCAACTGGCTGGATGTGGGAGTTGAGGAAGAAAGAAAAATAAGAGATGTTTGTGATTTCCCACTAGCCAACTGAGGGTGACGGTAGTTTAATAGAAAAGTTAGATGATTGGATAGGGTCTTTTGTTTGGTGGGAAAATGACATGATTGGTTTTGTACATGATTGGTTCAGTAAAGTCTGAGCAGATAGTGGGATATTCAGATTAAATATCAACCAAGTTGTTGGAAATAAAGAACTAGAACTGAGACTGGGGATGGGGGATGGAAACTTTTGAAATCAGTCACAAAGAAGTGATCATTAAAGCCATGGACATGAATGAACTTTCCAAGGAAATGAGAATAGAAACACTAAATCTTAAACCAGGAGTACATCAGGGCATCAACAAGGGTGAATAATTGAGAGAGGGGCTCCTTTGATTGAAGAGGGATAGGTAGTGGGGGTGGGGTGGGAAGAGCACAGTAGAGAAATAAATTTGAGGACTCCAATATAGACTTTACACATTGGTTATGGTTACCCCAGTTTGCCTTCAGTGACAAACAGAAGTTATTCAAGGAGGGATTTTGTTTTTTGGTGAAGCTGTTCTAAATGTTGACAGTCATGACTCGTATTATTTGTGAAGGTTTTCTTTTTAAACGTAGTTGTCTTGATATGATTTCCATGAACTTTATTAATTGAGATATGAAGCAATGAAGTAGAAGAAATGACCTAGAGTAACTCTCTGCCTAAATCCAGGGGAGGTTAATTTGGAACCTGCCAGTCTAGAAGTCCCTCTGAGTTATAATTAATCCCCTAGCTGAACCCTACCTACTGCTCTACCCTGGGGACAGGAATGTGTTTGTGAAGTACTGGGGGTATGGAGAGAATAAGGAAAGAATTTGGATTCTTTTTCCTTTTTTTCTAAGTAGCTCACATAGGACAATAAGACCATAAATTTGGAGCTAAATGGGAGCTTAGCAATTATTTAGTCCAACCCTCTGATTTTTATAGATGAGAAAACTGACCACCAACAAGACTGTGACTTGCCCAAGGTCACAAGATAATTAGTGACAGACCCCAGAGAAGAACTTGTCTTCTTTCTCACCTTCCAATAGTCTTTCCACTACTTTATTTCTTTATTTTTTATTTCTTCATTTAAACAACAAGACGTTGTATATATGTAACAGAAAAAAGGACTACATGTGGAACTGCAAATCTCTATGACATAGAACTTGATTTTTTAAAGTATATAACTTCAGTATCTAACTATCAAACCGGTCCTGCTTTTCTGTTATTTCTTCAGGGCTTCCTTCTGTTCTTTTCTGAGTATTTAAAAATATTTTGATGACTCTTTTATTCTTTTTCTGTTTTTTTGGATAACTCTATCCCTTGCTTCCCTTTCTCCCCCAGTTTCTCTTTCCTATTGGTAAAAAAAAGAAACAGAAAAGAATGTGTAAGAAATTTACTTTATCAAGTGGCATTGGCCATGTCCAAAAAGCCAGGTCTCATTCTGCATCTGAGTCCATTAACTCTCTATCAGAAGATGGGGAGCATGTTTAGTCAGTTCTTTGGAATCGTACATACCACACTTTTTGCAATGTCAAGTGGGAGGTGGCTTCCAGAGGAAACTCATGACAAAATTGAAAATTGAATGCCAGAACTTAGGCATCACTCCCATTGCCCCTCAACTCTGCTAGAACTTGTCCCATCTGAGAATAAGTTCCAGAAGAAAAGCCTCAAGGAGAAAATAATTTGAAGTTCAGCTTTCTATACATTTGCATTCAAGTTGAAAATTAATTGATAAGGTTAAATTTTTAAAAGTATCTTATTTTGACTATATATATGTTTCCTTACTTTGGGCCATAGTACTTATTTTGATCTTTTCAACATAAGTGCAAAGACTCTGATTTATACTAATCACAGACCCTCCAAGCCTTATTGAATTGCTGTGCCAAAACAATCTATTGCCCAGAAAATACTCATATGGCAATGAGCCTCTCTACACTTAGGTAGACTGCTCTTTGGATGGCAGGCCGGTCTTGGCAAGACTTTCCAGAGTTCATGTTCAATTGGCGTAGTCATCCCCAAACCCTTTTGGAATAGACATATGAGAAGTACTTTAGCAAAGGATGGCTTAGTATTATAAAACCCTTAAAAACATCTCAAAAAAAGATTGTGTGCTATATTCATGGAGTAGGAAAAAAGAAAAATCCCATGTCTTTCTCTGTTGGCTAATTTGAATGACTGGAATCCATTCTAGCCTGGTGAAGCGATAAGAGTAAAAACTCAGAAACAGGTACCCTTGAACCTAATTTTCTGAATTGTTGGAAGAGTGGAGTGTATCACAACTTATAGCAGGCTTGGAGTACTCCATGAGATGATAATATTTTAGATTTAGAGCTAGTAGGGAATTTTGATATCATTTCTTCTAGCCCCATCATTTTATTGTTGAGAAAACAAAGTTCACAGGGAGTGAATAATAGCTGGCATTCGAACCTAGGCCCTCTGAGTCCAGACTCAGTATTTTTCCTCTATCAGCCAATCAGCAAGCATTTATTGTGTGCCTGTCATGTGCCAGGCAATGTACTAGATAATGAGAATGCCAAGATAAGAGCAAGACTATCTGTGACCTCAAGGGACTTACATTCTATTGGAAGAAACAACATGTCCACCTATAAGTAGTAGCTAAATTTTTACAAAGTAAATATGAGGGAATTTGGGGGGAAAGTGGAACAGAAAAGAACTAGTACCAGGTCAAGTCAGAAAAAGTCTTTTTGTAGAAGATGGAGCTTAAACTGAACTTTGAAGGAAACCAGATCTTAAGATATTGAATTGAGAGGAAATGACATCCAGGACACAGAAAATAACCAGCACAAAGGAATGAAGATATGGAAATGGATTGGTATGAATGAGGGAAAGCAGGTATTCAAGTCTGACTGGACCAAAGAGAGCAGGAAGGGGAGTGATATGCAGGATACTAGAGTTATATTATGGGGAGATTTACTTACCATGCAAGTGCTGCCCATATGAGAATAAACATCAATTCAATTTATCTTATTCAGTTGATCTGCCCGGTAGAGCATTTAAGCAGAAGTCTTGCCCTAGTTCTTTAGTTGATGCATAGCTTTCATGTGGTTATCTTTCTTTTTTTTTACATATTTCATCAGAAGATTCTCTTAAGAACTTGTATTAGTCATCTTAAAAGAAGAATCCAATGCATAAGTGAATAGAAAATCAGGGTCATAATCCCTATTTGAAATAAGATTGATCTAATTCTTCATTTTCATTTCACATGAAAATATCTAACAGAAAATTGAAATTAAGCATTATTCACTGCTAATGGCATAACCCTACCTCCTCCATGAAACCGGCTATGGGGAAGAATATTATATCACATGCTCAAGTTACTGAAGTAATTGAAAGACTGATTTGGAAGTCAATAGATGACAGCAACAAAGTCGAAGAGAGGAAATGCTACAAATATTGAGTGGATTTTGAAGGAAGAAAGATTATTGAAGTTTGGTCTCAAAGTAATGGTATAGAAATGTCAGTGAAAAGCAATATTTCCATCTCTTTCCTTGATCTACTAATTGGGAGAAATGGAAGAAGGAATGGTCATACTAGAAGGGACAGTTAGGTGGTATAGTGGATAGAATGTCAGGTTGGGAGTCAGGAAGACCTGAGTTCAAAACCAGTTTTAGACACTAGCTGTGTAACCCTGGGAAAGTCCCTTGACTTCTGTTTGCCTCAGATTCCTTATCTGTAGAATAGGGATCATAATGGCACCTACTTTTAGGGTTGTTGTGAGAATCAAATGAGATATTTATGAAGTAATTAGTACAATGCCTGGCACATGTCAAGTATTATAAAATGTTAGCTATCTAAATTAGCTATGAAAATGAGGTATCCTCAAGGAAAAGCCAAATTTTCTCTTTTTAAGAGAGGAGGTAAAATGCTGATTGGAGGAAAAGTCCGAGGATATAAGGAAGTCTGTTGAAAATAGAGTGGGCATTCCAAAGAGCATCATTAATGGTTAATGACTTGTTAAAGATGATGTGAATATGTACTTAACTTCTGAATATCATATGCATGGTTCATCTCATGGTCACAGAGAATATAGGACTACTGAGGAATACAGAAGGAATATCAATTATTCTTTTAGTAAAATAACTAAATTATCTTTGGATGGGGGAGAAGGAAGGGGGAGGGTAGGGGAAGGACTATTTATAAGGAGTACTTTGTTTAAGAAGACTGATAGAAAAAAAGTTTTTAAGAGAAAATGTATTGAGAGTGGGTGGCTGGATCAAAAAATGATATTTGAGCATCAGGAATTCTATGATGTAAAATAGAAGTAATATATTGGATGCTGAAACCTAGTTTCAGAGATCTCTTTGTAACAAAGCAGAAGGCCATGGTTAAGGCAACTTCCAGTAGGATTGTCTGTCACTTATTGTGGCATTTTGATATTTAAGCAGAACTGTCGGACAAAATATGTTACTAACCTTATTCAAGGATGATGTTTAAGGACACAGTTGCAAAAACGATTGAATATTCCACACCATTTTCACATGAACACTACATGATGCCATGTTAAGCCTGATGGTAAACTACTTGAATGTCCATTTTGGGTATGTGTGTATGTGTGTCTGGGTAGAGGAGAAAGAGCAGAAAGGAAGGGAAGGTTACATCTGACTCTACAACAGGCCTGTTGGGTAAGCACTAGAGGTATTATGCCCATTTTACAGATAAGAGAACTTGGGTGAAATTTTATCTTGTTCAGATTTAGCCCATGGTCGTACTGCACATAAGTGCTTGAGGTCAGAATCAGATCAAGATCTCTCTTGATTTCTAGCTCAGAACTCCTTTCACTATATCACATTTTCCTGTCTAAAATAACCATGGTCCTGATCCCATCTTCCTTCTCTGTAAAATGGGAATGATAATTAATGTCCCTTTTCCATTTAAATGGGATTAGGAAATTTATGAAAAAGTCACTGTATTAGAAAAAATAGGGTATTTTTGAGGTTCATCTATTTCTACAAAGTATTGTTCTGATACCTCAACCTGGAAGAGATAAGATCCTTTGTTCATAAGGCTGTAACATAAGAGTACAAGCTTTCCACAGATTCTACTATCCTGGGAAGTTTCCATGTACAGCCATAGGCACAGGCTATGTATGTCTTCCTTCAGGGGACCAGATTACCTAAGTACGGAGAGGTTTGTTCCAATAGGCTGGACTGTTGGGTGATGAATTCTTTGAGCTTGGCAAATCTTGTTCAGTGTGGCTCACTCTAACTGCAGTGATGGCGATGGTTGTCAAAAAAAGGAGCCGAGTGTGCTAAGAATCTCTTTTTAAAAAAATTCCAATTACATGTAAAGTCAAATTTTAACATTCATTTAAAAAAAATTTTGAGTTTCAGTGTTTCTTCTTCTTTCCTTCCTAGATGTAAAACCAGAAAAAAACCCAACAAATTTCATTCAATGATTCTCTGATTAATAGATGAAGGTAAAAAAAAACCCCATGAAGATTTGTATTCACTAGAGGCATTTGCCATATAATGGAGGATATAGAATCTAGTTCTAATGGAAGAGTGATTCCTAATGGATGGTGACATTCTCCAGATATACCAAATCTTAGATTTTATAGCCTTCTAGATAAGTTCTATGATTATTCGAAAGAGTTTGGCCTAATTATCCACATAGAGAAAAGAGTGGATCTCTTAAAGAAGGCATTATATCCAGCTGTGATTTGTAGGGGGATGAACAGCTTATATAACTAATTTGTAAACCTCCTAAAGAGACGTTGCATGTGGACGGTAAACTGGGCCCAGAATTGAGTGGGAGGAACAAAGAGAACTGGGTTGCTTTGAGAAATTGATTTGAGTGACCTCAAGTTTCATTCTGAAGCAAAAGATAATCTTTGTAACACTAGTATTATCTGTGTGATTTTGTATGCAGATTATAGAATACATCCCCTGAAAGACAATGAAAAGGTGCATACCAGGTAGGAGAAGTCTGTAACATGTTATAAACAGGAATTGCAGAGGAGAGTTAGTATATAGAATATCATCAAAGAAATGTGTGACCAGAATAAAACAAACAAACAAATCAAATGAAGAGACAACCCATGGATGACTTGTGTGTTCCATTTGTATTATGAAATATGAAGAAAATATAAGGAAGGCTCCAAGTATCTTGTTAGACCCCTCATAGCAGATTTATGGGAGAGGATGGCCAAGATTTGTATAATATGGGCATGTATGTATGGGTTGTAATTAGCATTACTGGAGGGACTACCTACATAGATGAGATAGTACTGGAGTATTTGTTTAATGATGTTGTAGAGTTGGATGTCTTGGATTCCCCAAGTCTCCAAAGAATTGAAATTTTACTTACCCAAAGGGTAATGTAGAGGCAAATGACATGGATAGGCTGCAACATATTGAAAAAAATACTATTCAGGGAAAGAATATCTTCAGAAACATGTGTGATAGCAAAGAAGGTGAGTCAGTCATGTAGGTATAGCTTGGGATAAACCCAAGAATGGCACTGCAATATCATGGGTTCTAAAGGAAGGCCCCCAGCACCCTGGGAGAATTCATGGAAAGACATAGACAAGATCCATAAAGATGAGAGGGCATGAAAGTATGCACAGCAGTGAGATAACGGATTTACTAATGCATCAAAGTAGGGCACATCTAAGAATATTACATAGAAATGAGGAATCAATGGGAACCAGTGAAATTGGAGTCCAGGCATCCATGAACTGTAGATACATCCTAGACTTGGAGGAGGAGGGGACCTTGGAAGTCATCTAGTCTAACTCTTTTTACACAAATCTCAGACTGTTAAAATGACTAGACATTTGAAAATAGTATGGAATTTTTAATGGGACATTTTGACATTTAGCATTTGCAGAGGAAACATATTTTCACCAAACACGTCATACAACATGCAATCAACTATTAAATGTTGCTAAAATATGCTTGTGAGAATGCCAGGGATATGTTAATAAATTATAGTAAAATCTAGATTTGACATACTTCAAATAACTAGTGTTCATTGATTAAGAAGATTGTTTCTTATGTATATTTTCTAAGATAAAAAAAAATTACATGGTTAGCATGGGTATTTAAAAATTTGACTTTCCTGTGCTTGAATAATTTTCTGGCAAATTGTTAGCTCGTGTTCTAAAATGAGGAACAGAATTTCTCCAGGCACTCCCTTCCTCTTACTCATTTCAAGGGACCATTAGGTCTCTACAAGGGAGCCATAGCTTTGCAAATGGGAGAGATAAGAACACTATTTAATGTACTGTGTTTGATTTAGAAAATTTCAATGTTAAAGTGAGTTTTCTATTGACTCGTTAGTTAGGTTAGGGAAGATAAACTAAATAAAAAACATCAGCAGGCAGAAATTTAACAGTTTGGCTCAACATTGGTACGCGGTGTTATTAATCTTATTAATGTCAATATAATTAATAATTAACAGCATTAATATTATTTATCAAGTGTACTCTTAGTTACTCATGCAATTTAGTTCAAGGTTACATGACTGAGGAGCTTAGAAGACAACTGGGAGTGATGTCACATCTCTGACAGTACATAATTAGGGGATTATATCCAAAGATCCCCTGGACTTGCAAGAAGAAATGAGTGTTGAATGTATTAGTGTTTCCATTGCAAGCCATTTCCATTTACCATTTATGCTTTCTGTAACCAGAATCCTTCTTTCAAAATAGAAGTTTATTGAAATGGTTAAAAATCATTATGGGTAGCTGTGATTGCTACCACTGGTATAAGGTCAGTATACACAACCAGGGTCAGAATTGCTCTCAGTGACCAACTCTGCTAAGTACATGCTCAGCAGAAAAATGGAAGGAGACCTTTCTGGTTCTACACTCTTTTTCTGCTATAGCAGGAGTAAAATAAAGGTAAATTATATCTCTGTAAAATTGACTACTATAGATTATGGATCAGAAGACCTGAGTTTGAATCCTGGTTTGCTATATACTATGTAACAAAAGGAGGTTACTTCATATCCCTGAGCCTCAGTTTACTCTATTGTAAAAATTAAAATAATATATGCACTGCCTAGTTTATAGTGCTGTTTTGAAAAATTACTTTGAGCAACCAAGAAGCATTATGTGTATTGGCCTTGGAATCAAGAAGACCTGGAAGTTTTAATGGTTTCATGAACTCAATGAAACTCATTGCTGTGACTTGACATCCAAAAAATACTATTGGGCTGCTTTGGTAGAGACCTGTCATTCAGAATAAGGAAAAGTTATATTCCTTCTGTATTGATAATGAGGCTGACCCATGTATTGTCAGAGCTAGCTTGCTCTTTGAAAGCCTCCAAAGGAAAGTGTGGGAAAGAAGAGGTATTAGCCTGACTACCAAACTTAAGGTACACAAAATCATTGTTCTGACCTCATTGTTGTATGACTGTGAAACCTGGACAGTATACCAGCACCATGCCAGGAAATGGAATTGCTTCTATTTGAATTCTCTTAGGAAGATTCTGAAGATAACCTGGCAGGATAAAGTACCAGACACTGAGGGACCTTTTTATATACTGTAAAAAAATACTCTTAGCTTTAAAAAATATTATTTGGTTTTAGTTTTCAACACTCACTTTTATAAGTTTTATAAGAAAGAAAAAAACAAAAAGTAAAAAAAAAAACAGAAAGCAGTATGCTTCAATCTATATTTAGACTCCATATTTCTTTCCCTGGATGTGGATAGCATTTTTCATCACGAGTCTTTTGAAATTGTCTTAGCTCATTGCATTGCTGAGAAAAGCTGAGTCTAACAGAGTTGATCATTGCACAATGTTACTGTTACTATGTATAGTGTTCTCCTGGTTCTGCTCACTTCACTTAGCATCAGTTCATGTAAGCCTTTCTAGGTATTTCTGAAATCTATCTGCTCATCATTTCTTATAGAACAATAGTATTCCTTTACATTCATATACCACAACTTGTTCAGCCATTCCCCAATTAATGGTCATGCCTTCGATTTCCAATTCTTTGCTACCACAAAAAGAGCTACTATAAATATTTTTGTACATGTGAACTCTTTTCCATTTTTTATGATCTCTTTGGGATACAGACCTAGAAGTGGTATTATTGGGTCAAAGGATATGCATAGATTTTACCCTTTGGGGCATAGTTTCATATTGTTCTCCAAAATGGTTGGATCAGTTCATAACTCCACCAACAATGCATTAGTGCTCCAATTTTTCCACATCTTCTCCAATATTTATCAGTTTCCTGTTTGGTCATGTTAGTCAATCTGATAGGTGTGATATGGTACCTTTCTTGAGCTAATCTACTAAGCATTCAAATTCTATTGCAGAGAGTGCAACTCTGATGGGCTGTTCATTGTTCAAATGTCAAAAGCATACTTGCCTAAAAGACAATTTTACAGAGAACTCATGAAAGGAAAATGTTCACATGGTGGTCAGAAGAAGTGATACAAGGACACTATCAAGGTCTCTTTGAAGAACTTTGGAATTAGTTGCATGGAATGGGAGATGCTGGCAAATGACTGCCCACTATGTCATGCCCACATCAAAGAAGGCACTGTACTCTGAGAAAAGTAGAATTGCAGTAGCTCAAAAGAAATGTGAGATACACAAATATAGAGAATCCACCCCAAGTGTTCACATGACCTATTTGTGCCTGACCTGTGGTAGAGTGTTCCAAGTTCGTATCCGTCTGATGAGTCACAGTTAGACACAGAGTACTTTGACCCCAACATGGTGATTGCCATTTTGGTCCTCTTCTGGAATGAAGGACAACAGCTAACCAAACAACGAATGCCTCAGTCAGACTGCGACTAGAATGTTGTGTCCAATTCTACATGCCACATTTTAGGATGGATATAAACAAATGGGAGCACATATACAGGAGAGTGACCAGCAATCGTATCATAGGAATTGCATTAAGAAGTTCATGCTATTCATTCAATTCAATGAATATTAATTGAGCACCTGTTGTACTAGGGTCTGGGGCTATGACGATTAAGAAACCACGCAATCCTTGTCCTCAGAAAGTTTATAGTTCAGTGGAGGTTGGGGAATAGACACTTCCTGCATTGAGGAATAGAGTGACTGTCAATCATTCAGTAAACATCATCCAGTACCTACTCTGTGCTAGGTACTGTTGTAAATTCCATAAATATAAAGACAAAAATGAAATAGTCCTTGTCCCCTAGGAGTTTATATTCTGTTTGTGGAGAGAATAAGTACATATATAAGTTTGCTGAAGGTAGGTACAAAATAAATTCAAGGTAATTTGGGGGAGTTTCTGGAGGGAACAGAAAAGGATTCATGGAGGAAGCAGCATTTTACCCAAGCTTTAAATGAAGTTAAGGATTTTAAAAGGCACATTTGAGAAGAGAATGCACTCCAGGAATGAGAGAATCCTGTTAGAAAAGGACATGGAGGTCATTTGGTATAATCCCCTCATTTTCCATAGAAGATACCTGTGCCATGTTGACATTAAGTGTGAGCCCAAGCTCACACAGATAATAAGAGACAGGGCATGGAATCAAATTCACATAAGTCCACTAAGTGTAAATTTGACATTCTCCCTTCAGTGTTAACTTCAGACATAGATTGTTAGCAGTTTGGGAAGGTAGAGGATGCTCTTAGATGAAGCAAGTCAGGGGATACTGCATGACACTTGAATTGTGATGAAAGAGAGTGATTTCCATAAGTCGAGGTAACATGAGCATGGGGAAATGAGTGAAGGTAGGAGGTGATGGCACAAGATCAAGGTAGTTTATCTAATTTGACAGGTATACATAATTTGTGAAGGACAGTACAGTGCAATAAAGCTGGGAAACCAGGATGGAGCCAAATGGTGGCAGGCCTTAAGTTCAGCTTAATGTTGATTCCATTTTATCTTAGAGGAAATAGGGAGTGACTGAAGGCTTTTGCACAATGCAGTTATATGGAAAGATGTGACTATGTCTTAGGTCCTTTTGGCCATTTTTTGAAGAGTACACTGAAAAAGATAGAGACCAAGGGCAAGGCAACCAGGTAAGAGGATGGTGTAATAGTCTAGGCAAGGTCCAGATGAAGGACTGAGCTAGGGTGATGGTCACAGAAATGGAGAAGACTATAGAAATGTGGAAGAAATTAGGAATTTAAACTAGGAGGTGGTGACTAACTAATTGAATATAGAATTTCTTTCCCATCTCTGAGATTTTGTGATGTGGCAGCTATAATCTCCAGAATGGTGCTCTTTCCACAACACTGTATAACTTCTCAAAAATACAACAATATCGGGGACTCGAATCATTGGAAGAGTGTTTGTGTGATTTGTGTTTGTGTTTGCTAGATCAGACGAGACTCTGGGTAGCCATTAAAGAGCCCCCCTCCTCCCACTTTAAAAACTCAGATATTGATGCTACTGTCTCTGGTAATGATGTATGTATTCTCTATAGTCAGACAGCTGGAAGTGCTGTTGGTCTTTCTGCTTGGAATTTCCTTTTATATTTTCTCTGAAGTTGAGGGAGTTGACTTTCCCTCCTGAACTAAGTGAATGATATAAGTGCTAAATTAAAGTAATATTGTTTACCCTTAAAAATCCAATAATATCTAAAACCAAACTCTGCTTTCTAGATCAAAAAAGAGAAAGGAGATATTCAATATCCGTTGGACTATTCTTGGGAATGGACCCTGGAGGCTGTGTTTTCTTTCTCCAGTTTCTAATGAACTAAGGACCAGAATTTCCTCCTACTGTTCCCCTGGCTTAGTTAATATTCTTTCTCCATATACTTCTTCCCCTTTCCTTATTTGCATTTTATTCATCCTTCATGGGCAAGTTCAAGACTTCTTTCATGAAGTCTTTGTGCTTATACTAGCCCACATTGATCTCTCCTGTCTCTGAATTACTATAATTCTCATGGTACTCATTTTTTTTTTTGTGCTCTTATTATGTATGCATTTAATAGCTTCATTCTAGCTATGCATATAAAGTATTTTCTTTTTGAGGACAGAAACCTCTGTTTGGTAGTTCATTCTTTAAATCCTTTTAGCTCACTTAGCACAATGTTGGGTATCAGGAGGTACTGCTTCAGAAAACCTGAGTTCTATTTCCATTTCTTTATGCGACCTCTTAGATCGTTTCCAAAAAGTCACAAAATGACCCGGATCTGTGCTTCTCTGTTCTCCAGTTAATAAAAAATTGCCACCTGTACAGTATTTTAAAATCCTAAATAAAAAGTCTTTGTTAGTCAGTAACCATTTAAGTCTTACCAGCTGTAATCCCAGAGAAAAACAAAAAGGACTTTCATTGTCAAGGTTAAGACCCCATAGATCCTAATGCTTTTAAAGTGAATAGGAGCTCTGCTAGCATGTGGAATGAGAATAAAATATGTAATGTATCAATTCAGTAATGCCAAGTGCAAGAAAAACCCAAACCTCAGGCATACTTATTTCTAGCTGGTTAATTTCATAGTTCTGGATAGGAAGAAGTGTTGCTCATATTTCTCATAATAAATATGTACATCAATTTCCATTTCTATTTTTAATCATGCATGCAGGTAATTAGTCTAATCAAATAGAAAAAAAGGGGAAAAGATGTGTGACAATCCAAAGAGATGATGGATGATCCTCTGCCAAACCCTTCTTTGGTGTATCTCAAGGAAAGGTGAACAGCTTAGCTTGTGAATTAGTGAATAGGAAAAGTGGGCACATATTAATAGAACCTTCACTTTTTGGTGTGAATGATTCAAATTCATTATAATTGGTGGCTCAGTGGATATCATGATCTATATCTTGCCATTGGACCCAGGTGGCTCCAGAGGAAAAAGTGAGGCTGGTGACCTTGCACAGTCCTCACTTAAATCCAATTCACTTGCAAGTCATGGCATCATCTTCCTGATGTCATGGTCCTTTTAGAGAATGAAGTACAAACAACAAAAAGAACGTTCCTGGCTCCAGGAAGCTGTAGTATGTACAGTGGTCCCACACTGGTAAACTCACCTTGACAGACCAGGTTGAGGGTAACTGGAAGGTCTCATTCCTCTCACTGAGTTAGAGGATATCTGGCCCAAGCATGTGAAGACTTTCCCTGGCAGACTAGGCAGATGAAAATAATTTGTCCCAATGACCTTGAAGGCAGCTGAAACAGGCACTGTGGAGCACTTAAGAGTTTGGTCAGATGTCAGAGATGCAAAGGTAATCCACTGCATCCTGGGCCATTGCCAGGCATCTTGATTTTCGTCTTGCCCATGGACTTCAACGGCTCTGGAGGAGAGAGTGAGGCTGGCGACTTTTTGTAACTCTGCCTCACTAAAATCCAATTCACCAGCCAATCCAGTCATTATCCTGTGAAGTCATTGGTCTTTTTCAAAAAGACAAAGGATGAGCAAGAACCTTTGGGTATTAGATCAATGACTACTGAGGTCTTATTTTCATAGAATTATATCATTTTTATAAATTATAAATCTGCCATTATCTGAAAGTAACCTCAATTATAGTGAGGTTGATTATTTCTTGTTGTTTTTCGGTTGTGTTCAACTTCTCCTTTTTGGAGGGTGGGGTTTCTTGGCAAAGATGTTGGAATGATTTGCCATTTCCTTCTCCAGTGTGGTACAGTTGGGAAAGCATTAGATTGGAGTCCAAGGACCTGAGTTCAAATCCCAAATCTGCACTGCCTATGTAACCTTTAGCAAAACACAGCCTTTCTGAGCCTCATTTTCCTTATTGTATACTAAAAGGGTTGAAATAGACGATCTTTAATATCCCTTACAATTCCAGTGCTCTCATCCCATGACGCTACAATATTCCATGGCAATGTCTTCTATGGTTTACCAAATTATGTGGTTATTAGCATGCCATAGAATCATTCTCCAATTAAAAAAATCCTCAAAAAACCCTTTTCCCCCTTTTATGTTCTAAGTGGTTGCTGTAGATGAACTGGTTAACTACTTCAATCCCTCAAAATATCTGTAATTTCGTCTAGGTCAATGCTCCTTTCATTGAGGGATAGCCCATCTGTGGCCTAATAGATGATTTCTGTGGATGAAAATAATCCATCACCTAGTGGTCATCCTCTTTGTGATGGGCCTCTCCGCTCCTCAGGTACCGTATACTTTGTGTCACTGGCTCATAGCAAGGCCAGCTTGGTAGAGCCCATCGGAGGTTGTGTTCTCGTGGCACAGAGAATCTTGGGTCACCTTTATGCCAGGAAGAAGCACTGGAGTAGGGCTGGAGTGCAAAGTCTTCAGAATATACTACATGTAAGATTATGGATAGATTCTTATTCCAGTTCTGAGCCCTCTTATTTCCTGACTAACTAACTGATCACAATTCCTTGGGCTATTCCAAACTCCGCTTTTAGTGCTTCTCTCTTAATTAAGTTGTAGGGTCCAAAACTAATTCTCATAAAAAACACTGAGCAGTATGGAATTTAAAGAATTAATTACCTCCTGGCTCCATTAATCTATGATCCTATTTAGAGGCAACTAGGTAGATATAGGGTGGCACAGTGGATAGAGCCCTGGGCTGTAGTCAGGAAGACTCATCTTTGAGCTCAAATCTGGCCTCAGAAACTTACCAGCTGTGTGACCCTGGGCAAGTCACTTAACCCTGTTTGCCTGAGTTTCTTCATCTGTAAAATAAGCTGGAGAAGGAAATGGCAAACCCTTTCAGTATCTTTCGCTAAGAAAAATCTCAAACAGAGTTATGAAGAGTTGGACACAACTAAAACATGACTAAACAACCACAAAATATAATTAAATAGGTTGCAGACCATATCATCAAGGACATGTATGAACAGAGGAGATGGGTTGATAATGTCACAAGAGATGGAGTTACCCCAGTGCTACACTGGCGTACAGAATATATTAAAAGAATCTCTTGCATGTTGAGTGAATTCTCCATGGAGAATTTGTGGGAGAACAAGTATTATGCAGAAGAGGGAACTTGGTCTGTGCATCTATGAGTGAGATCATGGCTCTATTAAAATGCTGAACAAAAGGTAGATGACTTAGAGTCAGAAAGACTGTATTGTTCTCATCCTTCATCAGACACTAGTAATTCTCTGTCACTTACCTTTTCTCAGCCTCAGTTTCTTTCTCTGTAAAATAGGAATAATAACTGTATCTACCTAACAGGGTTATTATGGGGAAAAATGAGCTAACCTATGTAAAGGCATTTTGTAAACTACAAAGTGCTATAAAATGCTATTGTTATTTTGTATCCCAAAATCCTGACCTTAAAAACCAAATTCGATGCCATCTTTTTTTTCTCATGTTTTCAGTCCTTTTGAAGACTCATGAGCAACATGGGTTAACTTCGGAATTCAATGAATCTTTCTGAATTAGTTGGAAAGGCCAAAGAGCAAGAGAAAATCACAAGTTAAAGTTTTATGGTATGGTAGAAATCATATTAGACTTGAAGGTGGTAGACCTGGGTTCTCATTCTGGCTATGACTGTAACTGACTATATGACTTTGGATCAGGTGTTCAATCCAATTTGATAGAACTTATTAAATGCCAAATATATTCCAGGCAAGATAGTTAAGAGAAGTTAGCATAGTGGCAATTATAGTTTTGGTTATAATTTATTTTTATGACTAATTATCTGACAGTCCAGAAGACTCAACTTATTAGTGATAAGATATCTGGGAGAGATACTGGTATAATAGAAGACATATACTCATACAGCATAACTGGCCAATCATTTAGAATTGGTTCAGGACTAGGGGAGTAAAGGAGAATATTACAAGCCTTAGCTGAAACTTAGGTACTTATAGAGGCAGATAGGTGTCATAGAGTGCTGGACCAAGAGTCAGGAAGTCTTGAGTTCAAATTTGGCCTCAGACTCTTACTAACCTTGTGACCTTGGGTAAGTCACGTAATCTTCATTTACTTCAGTTTCCTCCACTGCAAAATGGGAATCGTAACAGCATCTACTTCCTAGGACTGTTGTAAGGATCAGATGAAATATCTGTAAAACAATTAGCTCAGTACTTGGCACATAGTAGGTGCTATTTAAAGGCTAGTTATCATTATTGCTACAGATCGTAAGAAAACTGAGTATTTTTTGTGTAAAGTTTCCATTTTTAAGAAATCGAAGCACAGGGAATATAAACTAATAGAACAAGGACACTCCCTTTTTCTAGGACCTACCTAGCGAGAGTGAGGAGATGACATCTTGATAAGCTGGTTCCATGAAATCCTGGGGATACTGACTTTGAGGATGCAGGATTAGATACAGGATGAACCCGAATCTTCTGTTTTTGTTTTTAATTTTGATACCATTTTGTTTCCTTTGTATGTATTTTATTTTATGCATTTAAAAATATTGTTCTGAGAAGGGATCACTAGGTTTTCCTAGGCTGCCACAGTAATCTACAACACAAAAAAGTTTAAAAATACCTTCTCTAAAGCAGCAGAATCTCTAATATTCCTTGAAAGGGACTGAAATAGTCAGCATAGGTCTAGTTTCCTAGATTCACAAGAGACAATGCTGTGCCCAGCGGAGTTATCAAGAGGAATCCATTCTTCTGTCATTGCTCTGCTAAGGAGGATAGATGGCACGTGAAAGAGGATACTTATATTCCTTATTCCATAAAAACCTCTGCAGACCTATGTCTAGACATCTAACCAAAGACCCATAATATGGAGCTGACCTGACTCAACGATATAAGATTTCATTAGTGTATTAAGATCACTGAGATAAACGATTTTTTTCATCGTACCTTATTTCATAGTAATCTCTCCATTCTTGTGGTGGGGAAAGATTTGCAATATTTCAGTATAATTTTGCTCCTTTCATGTGTAAGAGATTCAGTTTAGGGCTATACAATTTAAAAGTACGTATATTTTCCCACAAGCAGATTACTTTTTAACTGCTTGATAATAATCCTTTTCATGGTTTGGTATACTTTTCTCTTCCCTCTCTGTGAATCCTAGCAGTTGGAACTGTTGTTATGACAACATAAAAAAATTACCATAAAATGCAGTCTTATAAAAATGCAGTATTTCTTGGTTCTCTAACTGGAATATTGTCAATCCTTTTATTTTCAAAATGTTTTGATAAAACTGGAATGATACTGAATAATTAATAATTGTGTTGTAAATATTTCCCCTACAGGGTTTAAAAGAATGTGCCCTTTTGTACATCAAACGCTTTTACTTTTACCTTTTGGTTTAGAAGCCACTATAAGTCTGAAGGTGCAAGAACCACAGGGGGAAAATATCTGAATGAGGAAAGTTTAGCTCTGAAAATAATATGCTTTGATATTTTTTCTTTTAAACTGTCATCTGAAGTTAATAACAACTGGGATAGATTTTTAGAGAGGTAGTTTGGCTTTCCTCCACTAAAATTCTACTCCAAAGCTTTGTTGTGGTCTAGAGAAGATGATGGGTTCTTAAAAACGGTGCCAGTGGAATGCAAGACCTGGCAGATCTTATGGGACTTGAAAGGCTATGAGTACAGGTCCAGCGATGGATAGTATTTTGTCCTCCAAAGACGAGCCCACTTAATTTTGGAGAGGTTCATTGTTAGGATGCTGGGCCACAAGGTGATGATTGTTTTTCTTTTTTTGCACAGAAATATAAAATCTGTTTATCAAAATCTAGAGGGGTTATGATCTATGTTGGTGGAGGAAGTGTAACAATGAAATCACATGTGTATTGAAATTTTTAAGTATTTAGACTTTGAAGTATGAAGTATGCTAAATGCATACTTTTTCTTCATAAATAAAGATCTATTATCTGTAGAGAAAAGAAAGTCCTTCCCCCTAGTTGTTAGAGGTGAGAGATAAATGGTACCAAATGAGACTTATATGTGATATATTTACTTATAGTCCCTGGGATTACTTCAGGCTGAATACAGAGTGTGTAATCTTGGCAGATTGAATAGTTAGAGGCATTTTTTTCAAACTTTTGACTTGAGCAAGACCTTGGCAACTATGGAAACAAAAGGAAAAAAACTGAATTCCTGTGTCAAAACAGACTTTGTAGCTGCACCAGTTATCATAGCCCAGAAATTCCACCTGTCATATCCATACCTCCCATTTCTCATTCCAACATCCTGGGGATTATTGCAAAGGTTTGTTCATCTAACCTGAGTGGAACTATGTGTTGAGCTTCTTGCCAGAAAAATAAATCAGTACCATTTGTGTATTTATTCGATTAATTAATGAATTGGTATATTTAGGAGTCAGTTCTTTTCTGAAATAAAACTATCTGACTGTCTCAAAAAGACACTCTTTATTACATGTTATACAGTCTTGATCAAATATAAACAATTATTGCTGCCTTATAAATAGTCAACAACATGCTTCATTGATATCTTGGTATATAGTGGTGCTCATTTGTAGACTGAGGTGATTCTTTGCTCTCATTTCAACTTTTCTTTGAGATTTACTTTTCAAATTTTTAAATAGACTCAATAATATTAATTTTCCATGTACCTAAAGAAAAGAAGCTAATGTTTGTAAAGACCTTTCAAAATCTCAGATGGAAGCCATAATAAAAAAAAATTCAAAGTCAGGACTTTGGGCAAAGATAGTGGGATAAGAAATGGTAGATAAGCCTATATCCAGTCCATCTCTGTTAGATAGCAAGAATATGCCAAATAAAATAGTAGTAGAAAAAGAAAAACAATAACAAAGAATGAATAGGAGGAACAACGTATGGAAAACTTACAAGAAAAAAGGAGAGGCTGAAAAAAATGAGTAAACATAAAAAGAGCCCAATACCTTGAATAATAATATGGCCTAAAAAATGGATCCAAAGATATGAGAGAGGGATAATAGAAAAACAGGTCCCCTAGAAATGGTTCTTATGCCTGGAAGAGCTGTTAGAACCTGTGTGAGTGTTTTAAAAGATCAGTAACAGAATTTAAAGTAGATATAAGGAGATGAAAGTTAGAATGGAAATTGGAAAAGACAATCAAGATAATAGTTTAGAACAAATGATGGAAAAATCTTTCTAAAATAGTTGTTCTCAGAAAAAGAGATCATCATATTTGATACTTAAAAATGCAGACAAAAATATTATCACAACAGAGTAAAAAAAGTCTAATTGGAACTAAAGAATGTACGGTCAATTTAAGAATTATTACTCTCTCAGGAAGAAAAGCATGACATAACAAATGTGAATATTTCATTTTTGTAAATAGTATAATATTTATGGGTAGAAGCCATGAAGAAGAAATGTGAATCACCAAAGAATTTGGCATGAGGTAGTTAAAAAATGGAAATGTAAAGTGATAATATGCGTTGTTTTTCATAAACCTCCAAGGAAACTACTTAGGAGGGAATCTTTGTTCAATTAGAACAAAAATCTTGGAAGAAAACCATTTTAGACCAGCAGCTTATACCACATTAAAAAAACCCTATAAATTTCAAATGAATAAATGATGTAAATATAAAAGGTAGTATCATGAGCAATAAGAGAAGGATGGATGGTCTTATCTTTTAAATCCTCACAAGAAATAGAAAAGATTATACCAGTCAAAATACACAATCCTGATTATATGAAATTGAAATTTTTTTTTTACAAAAACAAAAAGTTACACCTGGAATACAGAAGTAAATTAGAGAATAGGAAAAAAAATCTTTGTATCAAACATCTCTAATAAAAGTCTGACATCCAAAATTTGTGGGTTATTGATAAAACTTTGCAAGATGAGGCATTCCCCATTGATATGTAGTCAAATTCTTTCCCATTGATATGCAATCAAAAGATGTGAATAGTTTTCAATTCAGTTTCTGATTCAATGTGCATTAGTATTTATTATAATGTCAATCAATATGTAAAGTGTTATAAATACAAAAGAAAAAAAGAAAGCAGTCCCTATCCTCAAGAAACTTGATTTCGATTAGGATGAAGTCATGGGTATATTGATGAATTTTTAGGTTGTATATAGGATAATTTGAGGGAATAAGGAGGAGAATACTAACAACTGGGATATCAGGGCAGGTCTAATATAGGAGGGGTTTAATATGGCATACTTTGAAGAAAGCTAGAAATTCTAGGAAGCAGAGATGAGGAGGGAGAACATTTTTCACATGGAAGCCAGCCTGTATAACGACACACAGATGAGAGTTGTGTACAGGATAGGTGTGTGTGCGTGTGTGTATGAATGGGAAAGATAGGTTGAAGTCAGAATGTGAAACTTTTGGACATCCTCAACTCATACATAATACATAAGTAGGCACCTGCTCAGAAGTCATTCCTAATAATTATTTTTTCTTCCCTATTTTAAACATGCTACAATCAAAACTGCTATGGCTTGAAAATAGACCAGGTTTATCAACTACAGGCCATATGGGAAGCTATAGTAATTTATGAGAATGAAATCTTTTGGTGATGTAATTGTATTAAATTCATTGACCTGGTCACTGTCTTACTCTATGCAAAACAAGGCATGGTAGGGATCTGGACATTATGTAATTAATTTTGTCAATGAGAACAATTGAAGCAGCTAATTTATGGCTCCCATCCCCAAGTTTTCCTATTCCAGTTTGGAATTTAAGCAATGTTATTTGCTTCACTCCCACTGACTATTTAGCCAGGCAATTGTCAGATTTCCATCTTACTCTGGGATCTGTAGATAATCATTGACTCCCTGACTTCTTTTTACTGAAACTGTATCCTTTAGTTCAGCCCCACTAGAATCAATTTAAGCTTGGTGGCTGGAAAGTGTATTTATTCACTGAACAGTAATGTCCATGGCAAGTTGCATGGCCTAGTGTTAAAACTGTTCAATGTGCTGAAAATGGGCCCCATGATGTTCTGTACTTTATTACCCTATGAACCAAATTGCTATGCTATGTAATGAGAATTGCTGCAGCCAGAATGATAGATCTTAGTATTACACATTCTTGTTTCAAAAATTAACCTAAAGAAAAAAAGCAAAGGCAATTGAATATAATATGTATCTGAGAAATTCCTTTCTTATGTGCTGGACTATTTTTTTTTAAAAAAAAAGCTTTCTTAGAAAGTCATAACCATTAGCTATAGTAACACACCAATGGCATTTGTAAGCATAGCTCAGGTAATTCAGGGCACCCTCCAATGTGCCTCTTGAAACATTTTTTTTTTATTTAGGAATATGGATTAAATTTTTTAAAAAATGATTTATTTCATTCAATCAGGATTTACCTTTTAACCCTCCCACCCAAAACCCACCTCAATTGAGAACATGAGGAAAAACAAAACTTATTTCATACATGTATTGTCAACCAAAATAAATTTTCACATTAGCTATGTCCCTCCAAATTTCCTATTCCCCTTTCTTGGTCCTTCTATTCTCTATAGTATATATATTCTATATATCTATAGTCTCTATAGTAATTCTCTATCAGGGAGTGGGTAGAATGTTTTATCATCAATCCTCTGGAGTTCTTCAAGGGTTATTATGCTGGTAAAAGTTCAACGCAACAGTATTCCTTCACATTTATTTACCAAAGTATATCTTCAGTCATTTCCTAATTTATGGAATTAGGATTCCCATCCTTTGCCACCTCAAAAAGAGTCATATCTTTCTACATCCCTAGAGAATGTTTTGTTTAGGACTCATTGTCCCCTTAATCTGCCTTCCCAGTAATCCTCTCTCCCCCCATCTACCCTTTCCCTTCTATTTTCCTGTTGAGTGAAATAATGGAATTTTTGTGCTTATGTGTGTTTGTGTGCGTGTGTGTGCCCTTGAATTTTTCCTTCTTTTTACCAGTTCAGATGAGAGTGAGTTTGAAATGTCAGTTGTTTCTCCATCCCCTTCTCATTTGTAGAGATATCTAACTTATCCATCCTAATTATAGGAGAGAATATTCCCCAACTTTCCTTTTCCTCCCCTCCTAGTATATTTCTCTTCCCTTTTCTTTTCATTCTTTTGTTAAGATCATCAAGAAAACAGAACGACTCCCAGGTCTTGTCTGACTGGACTCCGTCTATGAACCCTGATGATAAAGGGTTCAGAGGGGACACATGGATCATCTCCCCATCTTTAAATGCAAGCAGTTTACCTTTGTTTAGTTCTTTATCATTGTTCATTAATGTTTGCTTTCTATCTTGCCCTTCACTCCTGTGCTTGAACTTCAAAGTTTCTCCACAGCTCTCATCTTTTCATCAGAAATGCTTGGAAGTCCTCTTTCATTAAAGATATATTTCCCCCCTGTAGGATTATACTCACTTTTGCTGGGTAAGTTATTCTTGTCCATAAACCAAAACTTTTGTCTTCTGGAATAATCATATTTTAAAGTATTCACTCCTGTATATTGATAGCTGCTAGATAATTTGTGTGATCCTGATGGGGTCTCCTTAGTATGTGAATTCTTTCTTTCTGGCTACTTGCAGTATTTTTTCTTTGACCTGGAAATTCTGAATTTTGGCTATGATGTTTGCAAGAGTTTTTATTTTGTTGTATCTTTCTAGAGATGGGCAGTTCATCCTTTCTATTTCTACTTCGTCTTCTGATTTGGGAGATCTGGCTAGTTACCTTTTACAATTTCTTGAAACAATGTATATGCCTTTTTTTGTCATCCTAATTAAATAGTGCTGTGAATTTTAAGTTTTTTTTCCTCCTTACTCAGTTTTCCAGGCCATGTTTTTCTATGATATATTTTGCATTTTCTTATTTTTTTTGCCTTTTCACTTTGCTTTAATATTTCTTGTTGCCTCATGAAATCATTGACTTCTATTTGATCCATCCACATTTTCAGGGAGTTTGTAGCTTGGGCAAGGGTACTTCTTATACCAAGGTCTTAATTCCCTCTCCAAGTCTTTCTTTCATGACTACATTTATTTTCTAATTTTTTCCTCCAAGTACTCTCATTCCATTTATTAAAAAAAAAACTTTTAAACTCTTTTTATCTTTTAAAAATTATTTATTTTTATTTTTTACATTTTAATTTTTTATTACACGGAAAATTAATTTTAACCACTTGTTTTTAAAATTTTGAGTTCTAAATTCTCTTTCCCTCCTTTTTCCCTGCCTTCCTGAGATAGAAAGCAATTTAATGTTATGCATGTGTAGACATGCAAAACATAGTTCCATATTAGTCATGTTCTGAAAGAAAGCACACACATACACACACAATAAAATAAAAATTAGCATGCATTGATCTGTATTCAGACTCCATCAGTTATTTATCTGGAGTTGGATAGTATCTTTCCTCATAAGTCCTATGGAGTTGTCTTGGATTTTTATATTGCTGAGAATAGCCAAGCCATTCACCATTGATCATTGTATAACATTGCTGTTTCTGTGTACAGTGTTCTCCTGGTTCTGCTCACTTGCCTTTGCATCAGTTCGTGTAAATCCTTCCAGGTTTTTCTGAAAGCATACTGCTCATAATTTCTTGTAGCACAATAGTATTCCATCACAACAATGTAACACAAGTTGGTCAGTTATTCCCCCGTTGATGGACATCCCCTCCATTTCCAATTCTTTGCCACCCCAAAAAGAGCTGCTATAAATAGTTTTGTACACATAAGTCCTTTTCCTTTTTTTTTTTTTAAATCTCTGGGATGCAAACTTAGTAGCGGTATTGATAGGTTGAAGGATATGATCAGTTTCATAGCCCTTTGATCATAGTTCCAAATTATTCTCCAGAATACTTTAGAATTTTCCAACGTCCTCCCCAACATTTAGACAATATGATAGGTGTCAAGTGGTACCTCAGAGTCATTTCAATTTGCATTTTTCTAATTAATAGAGATTTAGAGCAATTATTTTTCATATGACCACAGAGAGCTTTGCCGTCTTCATCTGAAAACTATCTGTTCATATTCTTTGATTAATTCTTTAAGCAACAAACTTTTGCTTTATCTCTTCCAAGAATTCTAGTGGAACTCATGTCCAAGTTGTGTTTTATTGAACACTTTGTCTGTAGATGTTTTGTAGTCATTCTCTTCTATGCTTGTATCTTGAGCACCTGTGGAATGGTTTGAACTAGTTCTTTTGCTGCTTTCTTGGGAGTATTGTGGTAAGTTATTCCAGGATCTCTGGGATGAGCTGGGGACTTGCTAACTTACAGTGTTCCCTAAAGGGTCTGATCCAGGGTGAAATCTAATTGCTTCCCTCCCTTGTTTGAGCTCTGCAAGTTTCTGACCTGGGTTTGGGTCTTTTCAAGAATAGATTTCTGATGAGCCCCAACTAGGAAAGTTCTATTGATTCAAAATGATAAAATTGTAGCACCCTCAACCCCCCCTGCCACTTTTGTCTGGGTTTCCTTTAATGGTTGTTCTCTGTAGGCTGGGCTAGATGTTAGAAGTGAGACCCTGCTCTTGTGCTACACCACTTGTGGCATCAGGTTTCCAGTTTCCTTCTTTCTAGGTATACAGTGCAGGGCCTTCCTACCTGGCAAAGGTAGCTCCACCTCAGCGCAGTGCCCCTGAACAAGTTAGGGGATTTCAAAGCTGCCGTTTGGAACCTGTCCTTATCACAGTGTCCTGATACGAGTCTGAAGATATCCCAGTATGCTTCTGGAGCCTCCTTTTATGTTGGTACCTCTCCCTGGGTACTAGAGCATTTGCTGTGTGTTTCTGCCCTGACCTCATCCCCAGGGTCAGCAAACCTCTCTGTTTCTTGAGTTAGACAGAGGACTCACTGTGACTTTTTCTGGTTTTCTCTAGATTCAGGAGGATCAGTCTAGTCTAGTGAGTTTTATAGATCTATTTGGAGAAGTTGTGAACAGGAGATTAGCTGCATTGCTTCCGTCTACTCTGCCATCTTGCCTCCACCCACTGGATTAAAATGTCAGATCCCCTAGCACAATGAAACAGACATAACAGGATTTCAAATCAGAGAACTTGGTTTCAAAGTTGAGTTTTGCTACTTACTGCATTTGACATCTCTAGACTTCAGTTATTTGATCTATAAAGTGAGACAGACTTGATCATTTAGCTCAAAATCTCATGATCTCTTATGTGCATGGAGATTTGAAAGGTGTCATATTTTTATACAATGCAAAAGAAAACGAAATGAATAGTTTGGATTTTAATAAGTAGCACATGCAAAGAAATGGTCAGGGAACTAGCGTTTCTATCCACTTGGAATGCAGTAGTAGTCTCCTCACTCTGGATTAAAATTGTACAGGCAAGTTTTTGAAAAATGTGTAATTGCTTGGGGAAATGCAGAAAAAACAAAACCCCAAACCAAATTGAAGAACGTTAATTATTTTGGTTTGGAATTAAGTTTCTTGGGCTTCTCCCCCTCTCCATAGCCCCCTTTTTTTGTTTGCTTGTTTTGTTTAGGAAGCTCTATTCTCTTCCCCACAAAATGCTAGTTGAGCTTTCTTAGTAAGCCTGATGTATGTACATAATAGATGGAAACGGCTCTAAGAAAGCCATTAAAAACAAATAGATTTATAATGCATCAGCATGAAGATACACAGTATCTCCTTCTATAGAGATGGAGACAAAAAATTATCATAACTTATAATTTTCTCAAAATAGTAAAAAAAAAAAAGCTTCCTTGTATCTACATTTATGCTCTGCTGATTCTGCTGAGGAGTGAAGTGCCTTCCAGGTATTGATTTTCTGTTGAAATGTGAATCTGCAGAAACTGCCCAAATGGATGGATGGAGAGGGGCTTATCTTATTTAAAGCAGTCTGGTTGTAGTTATTCAGGGAAGTTTCAGGACTCTCTGACAGCAGATACCTTCCTCTGAGAATGTCAATTTGAGTTCCTAGATAGACTGAGTGTGTGCATATATGTGTGGAGGAGGATGGAAAGAAGTAGTGTATGTACCATCTGTATAGTAGACCAGTTGGGATAAAATTCTTCCAATCAGGCATTTACAGCATCTGTATATCACAGCTGGAATGCTCATACAGCCAACACAGCAGTTTACAGAAATTATTATGATGATATTGGCATTGTTTGCAAGGTCATTCTGAACATGTAGATGTGGGCAACATTTTTCAGAAACCACCATTCACTGCCTTATCAATGGTCAATATTTTCAGACTTATAGTTTAGAGTTTATAGTTTAGAGATACCTTAGTGATCTTTTAGTTTATTTTTCTCATTTTATAGAAGAGGAAAACAAAGTGACTGACTCAGAGTTACACAGCTAGTAGAAGTAGGAGCAATTTAATTCATTATAAGCCAGTGAATGTATATTTGTATACCTTTGGACTAACAATTGCCTTTGAAATTCTAGCAGTTCAATAAGTATTTAGAAAAGGATATGAATTTGAACTTTTAAACTTTTAACCAAAAGGATATTTTTTTTGATAGAATTTCCATCATTTGATAGATGAGGAAACTGAGGTCCAGAAAAAGGTAGTGACTTACTGAAGGTATATCAGGTAGCAAATATCAGAAAATGAACAAGGATCTCTAACACTAAATTTTGGATTCTTTTGACATCATGCTGTACCTCCTCAAATTTTTCTCTAAAGTGAGGGATTAATGAGGGAAGTTCCCTGAGAAATTTGATGAACTTAAAGGGTGATAAGCCTTTATTTTTGATTGGGATTTGGATTTCCCTTTTGCAGTACATGGATGTGTCTTTTGACATCTTCTGAAAGATGATTTTTATCAATAGGACCTCACCCCAATACCCCAAGATGAACTGACTGCTCCTGTTGTTTTGAAATGGACTATTTTCAGAGGAGCTACTGCTCCTTTATGTTGACCTATAAAAAGGAACCTATAGGTTCTTTGTTTCCCCACCTTTGCTTTTGCCTTTCTGCTGAAAAAGTCCTGAGGAGACAGTAGAACTAAATGTGCTTCCCTACTGAGGGGAATCCAAACTACTGTATAACTGAGGTCTAGAGGACTTTAGGATTTTGTGAAAACTGGGGATCATCATAAATAGGGGAGAATTATGTTCATTATTTAAAGGCTACTCTGGATCTTTTGTGTGATTTCTGTATTTTTATATGGTCTTGTGAGACAATGGCATTTTCTGTGGGCAAAGATTGTCTCAAACTCAATATAGGTATGATTAATTTGAGTACTTCTGTGGGATCACAGGGACCTTTTCATCCACCTCTGCAAAGACATATATAAAAATGTATTTAAAAAATATTGTATTTAAAATGTTGTATTTAAAAAATGTCCCAGAATAAGCTCTGAGTGTGGATGTAATGAACCAAAGATATACTGACTTGTGGGTCATTCCTTTCTATCAGTTTTGATTCATAGAACTTCAGATCTTCTTGAGGGTATGAGGCCATTGATTACATATACATATACATGCATACATATTTGTATGTGCAACTTAAACCTAGACTTACTATTTAAAAAAAACTTACATGTACCCAGAGACCTGAAGACTGGAACATTTTATGAGGTGAAATAAATCAATACAAAAACCTAGGAAGGGTCATTACTTTATGTGCTACTAATGGCTTTGAGCCAAACTGACACTAGATGGGACAATTCTGGTAGAAACTTTTTTATATTTTCCAATAAAGTTTTATTTTGCAGTAATAATATTATATAAACAAACTGAACTTAAAAGAATTTCTTAATATCTAAAGTCTCTTGTGCTTAATTCAAAGGGAAATATGGGAATATTTTCTTCCTATTTCCATTACTCTTAGTTTAGGGAATCATGCTGGTTATTACCATTTGGTTATGTTGATCCTGGGTGATCTTTCTACCAAAAGCAGTTAAGTCAATAGTTGAGAAAATCTACATATCTCCTAGCTTTATTGCTGGCTTGAGAATCCTGTGGATATTCAGAGAAGATTTATAGGCAAATATGAAGAAGGCCTTGACAGTCTAGAGAACTGTTTGTTAGGATTCTGAAATGGATATTACTAGTTGCGTAGGTATCTTGTGCTGGCTGATGTGATGCCCATGATTGCTGCCTGTCTGTGTACCCTCCTCATTCATATACTCTGGACTCTGGCCAACATGGCTTGCTTGCTTTCTCCCATATGTTCCCTGGATTTTCTGGTTTCTTGTCTTTCTTCACTCTGTTCCTCATATACAGACCATCCTCCTCTTTCTTCTCTACATGTCAAATTCCCATCCAGTTCAAATGCTACTTCCTCCAAAGAGTCTTTCCTGCTCTACTATGAATGATGACCCATTCTACCTTAGATTGAACACAACATTTCCTCTTACATCTGTCCCATGCTCTTTCCATGTGCTCACAGATCCTAAGATCATAGGATCACAGACAGAGGGCTGGGAGAGACATTAAAGCTAATTGGAGTCCAATTCCCTTATTTTACAGATGAAGAAACTGAGACAGAGATGGGGAGGCATTAAGGATCACAGAGCAAATATCTGAACCAGGATTTGAAAACATCTTTTACACTTCAAGTCCAGGGCCTGTTCTACCATACAGTACTACCATTTTGACAAAGCAGATGTCATGAGTATGTACGATGTGCAATAACACATCTCTTTCCAGTGAGGTCAGGGGTTACATCTTTTCTGCATGTAGTAGGTGTTTAATAAAAGTTCCTCACTCTGTTCCTCTTTCAAGGTCTACACTAATATTGCTAAGTGTAGACCTAGAAAGAGCTGTTGAAGCCCTAGGGACTAAAATTTGACCTGAGGAAAGCCCAGGAGGTCTTTGTGAGAAGTCTGATCACAAACAGGTGCAGGTAAACAGGTATATTGTGAGATCAGATGATAAAATCAGTTCATTAATCTCTTCATTTACAGTAGAACCTTGGTTTATGAATTTAATTCATTTTGAGATTCTGTTCCTCATGTGATTTGTTTGTATTGCAAATCAAATTTTCCCATAGGAAATAATGTAAAGTCAGATGATCAATACCACATCCCCAAAAATATTCATAAAAATAATTATTTATAATTTTAAGTAAGTTTATTTTTGTCCCCAAAGCACCTGAAATACAATAGCAATGATTAGTACACAATGTAAACTGAAGATAAAGTCGGTTAACTTGCACTTTACCTATGGAAAGAGTCATGGCTGGCATGAGGGAGGAGGGAGAGGAGAATGAGGAAAGGTTATTTCTTGGAAGGAGAAACTCCTTCTATGAGAACATCAAGGATTTCAACTTTGGGAATGTTCTCTCTTATGCAACTTTCACTAAAAATAAGACTAACATGACTGATTTCACTTATTTTTCATTTTTTAGAATCACTTCCATGTTTGGATTCATTGATTTTTTTTTCTTTATGTTCGTTTCTGACTAGGAATCTAACAACCTTTGTTTTTGATGGTTTTTTTTTAAAATTAATTTATTTCTTTTCAGTTTTCAACAATCACTTCCACAAGTTTTAAATTTTCTTCCCTTTCTTCCCCACTCCCTCCCTGAGACAGCATGCAATCTTGTATGAGTTCAAAAAAAAAGATTGCCCTAGTTGGGCATCATCCCTTCGCCAGCCATTCAAGTCCAGATGTGATGTTTGCACTGTGAATTTTTGTTTGTCCTGCAAGACAAATTTTGTGAAAAAATTTTCCTTGTCCAATGAAGCATATGTAAACCGGGTTACTTGTAAACCAAGGTTCTACCGTGTTCCAAAAAAGTCAATAAACACTTCCTCTGCCAAAGTGCTTCACTGGCTGCTGAGGTAAGACGGAAGACACACAAAAGTTAGGAACTTCTCTGACTTTGAGTAAGCTGGCAAGAAAAGACAATATTTATGAAGATTTTGGAAAATAAGATAACTTAAAGAGTAGGTAACCCATAGAATTAACTGCTGGGAAACTTGGGTTCCAGTTTAGCTTGAGGCCCTCTGGAGCCCTTAAGATATCCCTGACTTCCTGGGGAAATACTAGATCTCAATCCCTGTATTCACCAGGGCTGGTCCCAGTACAAACATATTCTGGGGTCACAGTGACCTCACTCTGAGAGTGACCAAGTGTGATCTGCAGTGCTACGTCCTACAGGAAACAGAAGACCAAGAATCCAGAAACCTGACTTTTCCAGTAATAATTAGGTACTAGCTGTGTAATGTTGGGCAAATCACTCCCTTTCTCTGGATCTCAGTTTTTCATCTGTGAAATGAGTCAAGGTGAAAATTTAGGTACCTTTCTTCTATAAAATTTAATTAAATTAGATAAGTTTATAATGTCATTGGGTCATAGATTTACAACTGGAAGGGATCTATTTTTCAGTTCCCTCATTTTCCTGATATTATGGAGTTTAAGTGATTTGCCCAATGCCACAGGTGGCAGTAAATAGTAGAGTTGGTATAAAGCAGGTTCTTTGGTTCCAGTTACAACATTCTTCCATTGAGCCCCACTGCCTCTAAAACACTAAAATAAGCATTTTCAATGACATTCCACAGGGGCAGCTAGGTGGTGCATTGCATAGTCCACTGGGCTTGGAATCAGGAAGACTCACTTCTCCAGTTCAAATCTGGCATCAGACACTTACTGTGTGACCCTAGTCAAGTGAATTAACACTGTGTGCCTCAACATTCTCAGCTGGAAAAGGAAATGGCAAACTACTCCAGTATCTCCGCCACAAACAAACAAATCCGGATAGGATCACAAAGAATTGGACATGACTGAAACTACTGAAACACAATAAGGACATTCTATGATTTTGCCCTGAATCAGGAAGACCTGAGTTCAAATAAAGCTACAAATATTTGCTATGTGATCCTTGAGCAAGTCACTTAAACTCTGTTTGCCTCAGTTTTCTCATCTGTAATATGGGGATAATAGTTGCACCTACCTCTTACGGTTTTTGGAAGGATCAAATGAAATAATTGGAAAGTGTTTAGCACAGTGCCTGTCAAATAGCAAGTACTGTGTAAAAATTAGCAGTTAGTATTAATTAAGACTTACCTTGCCACTGAACCTCTTCCTGCCCCTCTTACAAAGCCTTATCTCCTTTCTCCCTGAATTGTAATAATTTGCTCAAAAGTCTTATCTTTCCTACAACAGAGTTAGTTCTCTAAGAGCTTGGACCTACCTTTTTGTTTTGGACCTGGACCTGTGATTTCATAGGTCTAGGGAAACCTGTGAAGAAATGCTTTCTAGTAATACATATCAGCAGCTATTCAGGGGTAGAGTTAACCTGGATCACCAAAAGGTTGAGAGACTGGTCGAGGGTTAGTTATGCTGCCAGGACAGGCAGCATTTGTATCCTTCTGGACTCGGAGACTGTTTACTGTGCCATCCTATCTTTTATTCATTTTTCCAGCCCCTGCAGTGTTCTGTCCATCAGGTACACTCAATACATTTTTGTCGAATTAGCGATGGAGAGAACCAGGCTATCACTCAGGAAACGGTGCTGAATATAAATAACATTTATCCAATTTTTCAGTTGTCTTTTTTTTTTTTTTTGCCAAAGTAAATTTACAAATTGCATTAGTAAGCAAATCAGTTCAAGGCCTGAGTCTATGCATGTGTATATTTGGTGCCAGCCGGGCTGAGGGCACAGACTGTCCCTGCTCACCTCAGCACCCCTGCTGCTGTAGTTGTCTCTGAGGGTAGCTCCACATGTAGGCCTGCTGCTTCTCCCTTTCCGGCCTTCTCCTTCATCTCTAGCTCCTTCTACTGGCTTCTAATCCAGCCAAAATGGAAATTAGGTTAGATTATACAACTCTGTAATAATAATTCATATTTATACATCATTTGAAGTTTTCCTTTGTCCCAGATCCCAGTTCTGATATACTCTTAGACTCACAAGGACTCTTTTTTTAAACAACTACCATGAAAGAAAGATAGTGCAACAATGATTATTGCTATTTTACAGATGAGGAAACTGAGACTCTGAAAACTAAAGCCCCAAGATCACAGAGCTCCTAAATTGTAGAGATAAACTTTGAATCTCAAGTCTAAAGCCCACCCTAAGTGTAAGGAAGCTTGTCCCTCACATGTTGCAAGGGATGTCATGTATGACTTGAAGGCAGATAGAAAGGAAGCCACATAGAATGGCCTCTTCTCCCCTCATCCTTTCCCAAGGGAGATTTTATTTCTTTCCACAAGGGGAGGCAGGTTGGGGGCCAGAAGCTTGGCCACTCAGCTGTCCTTAGAAAGAGGGGGTACTGGGTTATAATTATATATACCTTCTGTTTTAAATATAGCTAGTTTAGGACAGAGCTTCTTAAACAGTTTCCTCTGGTGATGCCTTTTCATGTTTGGGTAGCCTTTGTTGGCACTGTGTGGCATGAGGTCATGCACAATGCAAAGTGCTCATGTTTTGCATTCAGAACAATGCCTGCAGTGAAGTTGCATAATGCAACATGTGCAAGCCCTGCCATTACATGTTTGATTTTTTTTGAGGGGGGGGAAGGCAAGGCATTCAAGGTTAAGTGACTTGCCCAAGGTCACATATCTAGTGAGTATCAAGTGTCTGAGGCTGAATCTGAACTCAGGTCCTCTTGACTCCAGGGCTGTTGCTTTATTCACTATACCATCTAGCTGCCTCATGTGTTTGATTTTCAATTAATTTTTGGTCGTTGTACATTCAGAAATCTTTTACCATTTGGTTCTTAAACAGTCCATTGGGATAATGGCAGGGTAATGATTATTATGCCCACAAGGAAGCTGTATCTTAGATTAAGTGACTTGTACAAAGTTACCTAACTAATAAGAGTCAGAGTCAAGGCTCTAACCCAGGTCTTCTGATTCTAAGTTCACATGCATTGCCCTATCCTGCTTCTCCTGGGTTCTTACAGTCATTCTGATTCATACATATCTAGTCACTGGACCTAGATGGCTCCAGAGGAGAAAGTGAGGCTGGTGATCTTGCATTGCCCTCCCTCACTTAAATCCAGTTCATTTGCAAGTCATGGCATAATCTTTCTGAGTTCAAATCTGGCCTCAGAAACTTATTAGCTGTGTGTGACCCTGGGCAAGTCATTCAACTGTATTTGCCTCAGTTTCCTCATCTGTCAAATGAGCTGGAGGAGGAAATGGCAAACCATACCAGCATGTTTGCCAAGAAGAACCCAAATGTGGTCATGAAGAATCAGACACAAATGAACAACAAAAAGAAAGGTAAGAGACTTTTGGGTACTTCTTTTCTTTCTTAGTCATCCTAAATATCTAGATTTTGAAAAAAAACCGAATTTGCCAACTTTCCACATGTCATAGTTTGTTGTTGTTCTGTCATGTTGTAACAATAAGGACCCTGGCATATACAGGAGGGCCTGCTATAGAGGTTCTTACGTCTGATTTTCTAAAAGGAAAGCAACTTTTGAGGGGTCAACCACCTACTTTAATCAAGCACATATATCATTCACTTAGGTTAGGGGGAAAAGTCAGTATCCTAAATTTCAGAAAGAATACAGAGGAAAAATGATCAACAGATAGGGCTTCCAACTGTCTGAGCATAAGCAATACATGCATCACAGATCAACAGACAGATCCAGCTGTCTGACCATTACATACACACAGTTACCAGAGAGAGAAGCACCAATATCTGGGTTTTCAAAGCCAGGGGGCTCCTTAGCAGCTTCCCAGAGTCTCATCTGGCCAAACAAGCACCCCAAAACAAAACCTCACCTCAGAATATACATACTCTTTTCAGAACCAGAGGGCATCACAATCCTTCAGAACTGGTGCCTCATCAGAAATTAACAAAAGGTGTGGAGTTTCCTACAAAACAAATCTCCCCTAATCAAACTTCCCTTAATGGGCAGGCCCATTAATGGATGGGGAAGATCTTTAACTCTCATAAACATAATTAACTTTACATGTGTTCAACTTTTGGTGACCTCTTTATAGAGTTTACTGCCTAGTATAAATCACTGTGTGCACAACTGAAAAGGGCTGGCATCATAAGCATCTGAAGAAAAGCCAAGTATGGAGTTAACTAAAAAGTGATGCTTATTTAAAAAAGCATCTCATTAAAATGTATGCTCAGCCCCGTGGGAGAAGGGTCAGAAATTTCATCCTTTTCCTCAATCAGAAGTAACTTCTGGTATAGTCACTTCCTTCCTCTCCGTACCCCACAGAAGTGATACATGAAAGAGTCAATGAACTAGGAAGAACATCTACTCAACAGACCTTAAAAGGAGCAATTCTTCCCTCTTGAACTTTGGCCTCCCACCTGCTCAGCTGAAACTGCCTCTCTCTTGAACTTTCAGAGAGCTTGAAGAAGGCCCTTGCTCTTACCCCTCATTGCTTGCAAATAATGACTTGCACTTATGCTACCAAGGGTTGCCTCTTGAGTCTACTTCTCTCCCTTCGACTACCTCATTTGCTTTTGTTAATTTTCCTGAACATGGATGACTGAACAGAGATCCTGAGAAATGTGCTTTTGGGGATTAGCTGGTTTCAGAGCTCCTGTATTCCTCTGTTGGAAATGACTGGAACCAGGAGTATTGTATAGCTTAATTCTTTTTTAGAACACGACCATTCCTAGGAGGACAAACTCAAACCCTGGTCTAACTTGACTTGCCAGAGGACATGGTCCTTGAGGAAGCTGTTTAGACAATGCAGAGAGCCCTGGTTAAGATAAAATGGCTGTTCAGAAGTCTCACTGTTTCATGTTTTAACATCTTAAGTAGCAACCTCAGCGGGACGTAGAATGGAAGTTATGAGATACTGTTTCATATTTTATATCTTGTCAATGCAGCTTTTTATGAGTCTTTTATGAGTATTTATTTTGCATGGGGAAAAGAAATACCTGTCCTATACTTGATATACTTGAGTTCCTTTTAATTAGAAGCCCTGCTAATTTTTGTCAGAGAAACACATAGGATCCATTCTGAAGTTTCAGTGATGTTTTCCCCCTGACCTTAGGGGTAGAGGTATAAAGAAGCAGAGACAGGGGAAAGATCATCTGTAGAACTGATTCTGGTCTCTGTGTGAGCCTAGTGCTGGGGGCCCCTTAGTGATAGAGGGCAACCCAGGTTCTGGGCACAGAAGGATATATTGTTATATTTATATATGTATAAGAAGTTTGCTTGAAATGAAACTTTTGGGAGTTCAGATAACTTGCCTTTCTAATCTTCAATTCTTTCTATCCTCAATTATAGTCACAGGAGTCAGAAGAGAACTTAGAACTCTCATTTTGCAGATGAGGAAACAGATCCAGAGAGGTGAAGGAGTTGTCACAGACAGTATGTGGGAGAGCCAGAGATCTGAGCCTAGGTCCTTTTGATGACAAATTCATTTTATATACCACCATACACTTAGTATTTGTTCCTTAGGACCTGTACTAGCAAGCTACTGGAGAGAGTTATGAGAAAGTAAGGACACACTTTCTGTGTGACTTACTTTGAGGCAAATCCCCAAAACAACCTAATTTGTTTGCCTGAGCGCAAATCTGGGGAGTCCAAAAACCCGATTTTCACAGTATCCCAAGAAGACTGTCTCTTTATCCCTCAACTGCCCTGTCTTTAAACTATAGATAATAATTCTTTCTTGTAAAGTCCTTTGAAATCTTCAGATAAAAGACTCTAATAGGGCAAAGTCATTTAGATTATCAGCTCCTGACAGGAAAAGTGTCTGATTTAATGTTCTTTACCGTGACTTGCATGTTATTTTGCTCTCCCATCTAAGCAAATGAGAGAACGTGTGAGTGAATGCAAAAAATGAGCAATATTTACTTGAAGGGAAGTATCAGCTGGACTGAACTGGCCTCTAACCTGTTGATGGTTAGAGTCAAACAGAACAAGCTAGTGTCAGGAGAGAGAGGAATCAAAAAAAAGTTTAATTTCAAAGTGAGGGAAATGTCTTGCAAGCAAACGGGTAGATTAGATACATGTGCCAGGGGCCCTAATCCTTATGGGGGAACCTGCTTTAGAGTAGGCAGATCTCAATACTTATACTAATAGCTACACAGTGAACTGTAGCTCTGACTCTGAGGAGTAGCACCAAGAGAGTGATAAGTTTGATTCATGACCAGAATTTGTCCAAGCTTATTGAATACTTGTCTGAACTCAGAGAACACCTGATACTGGTCAATGCAATGCAATAATTATGTGACTTTGCCAGAGGTTGAGATCATCCAGATAGTGAGTGCAAATGATTGTTATGCCAAGCTCAGGGCATAGTTGCTTGCTGGGCCTTAGCTCTGGAAAACAGGGGGACTCCTAGTATCTTGACATTTCCCCCTTTAGGCCAAAGGAAAGGGATCTGGAAGAACCCCTACCCTTATGGCCAAAGAGGAGGGGCAGATATAAGCCAAGATGCCATGAGAGGTTAATTGGACCAGGATGAGATGGGGGTTAGTTCCTTGAGGGGACCTACTGGGGAAGTGTGTCCCAGGCATCATTGCTAATCATTGTTTCTTGCAGAAAGAAAAGACAGGGGGACCGAGAATGTAGGGGGAGAAAATGCCAACACACCCTTGAATCTGAGACTTGGTGGTTGGGCACATAATAAAAGAGTAAAACCTAAGAGTATCCTCAGCCCTCAACCAGAGTCTTGGGACTGCTGTCTCACCTGTATGTCAGCTGCTTCTAGGTCCATACTAAACAAACCTTGAGGCCCCAGAGGGTTCTGCTGTTCACTTAGGAGAGGGGGCTTTCTTTAGATGATCCAAGAGTATATACCCACAAATTTGACAGCTGTGGGAGTAGTCAGAAGGACCTGGTAGGAGGCATTGGAAGATATATGAGTTGGCAATAGTGAGAAAACTCCTTGTAGCAATCTTTGGATCTGAGTTTCTGGTCAGCATAACACAGCTCCTTTGTTAAGGATCACTAAACAGCACATAGAGATCCAATTTCCCAGTCATGCAAGGCCATGTTCAAATAATGCAGTAAGGTTTTTCATAAATTCCTAATCATAATTACATTGTCAGGTCACATTAAAGTCACATTACAGGTCAAGCTACTTAGACGGCTCACAATAGTCTAGTTTTGAGAATGGAAACTTTCATATCACCAACGTAACCAAGAAAACTTAAACACAAACATCTTGAAACGGAAGACCAAAGCAATATAATAGTTATCGCCAATATAAATTAACATCGTCTCATTCTCAATGTTCATTTAACCAGCACATTTTGAGTCCCAGATATGTCCTGTAGTGGTCTAGTCCCTAGATATCTTCTCCTTGGACAATAGGCTCCATTATCAGCATGGGTCTAAAGTGGGTTCTCTAGTTCTAAATCTAAAGGTTCTCAGATAATTTTGCTAGTACCAAGACTTAATACAATTTAGTAAATTTGGTTCTCCAATCTTGAAACTTGAGAGAACTTCAGTTTATATACCATTTGCTATTTCTATTCTTACCTAAATCCTATGCCCAATGTAAGAATCCTTAAAAATTCATGAAGGTCCAACTGTAAAATGAATTCTTCTGCCCTTTAATATTATCAGACAGGTAACTTAAAATGGAACAATAATTTCACTTTCTTTACTATTATCAATACAATTTATGTGTAAAATCCAATTAATCCTTGGTTAAGAAATCCTTAATTCAATTTGAAGAACTTATTACGAAAGCATACTCCAAACCTAAATTTCCATGATAGATAAATTTGGAAGCCAGTCATATACATACATATATATAGTTCTTAGAGAAAAAAAGTCTAATCCTGTTGCTTTCCCCCTTAGGATGATGTAATCCCTATATTAAAATTTGATCAAAAATATAGGGTAAAATAGTAAGTTGTTTATCCCTGCATCCTTCCATAGTGACTCAGAAATATTCCAGTATCAATCTATTATTTAACATAGTACTGTACTTACAAAACTTCTTGATTATAGAAATTTGATATAAAAGGAAAAAGAGGGACATACTACATATCATAGCAGGAGGAAAAACTCCCTTAGATCTGTATTTACAGTGCACTAAAAGCAAGGCTCAGGATTAATTTAAGAGGTGGGAAAATTTTCTTTTCAGAAAGGAAATAGCACATTGGGGAAATCAAGTCAGGTGGATCTCACTTACCAAAGTTGTCCCCAAAACTTTTCCTAGGTATAAACATTCACCTTTAACAGTTCCCAGACTGCAGTGCATGCCATTTTCTACTATTGGCTTCATGACAATTCAGGTAACTATCCCTGTAATCAAAGTTCAGAACAATAGTAAGTTATAGTCCCAAGAATTCTTTTTTACTGTAAATAGCAAAATTTCACTAATCTTATTAAGAAATTAAAACTAACCATATCCTGGGAATTCAAATATATAGCACACACCTGATAGTTGACTCATCATTAATATATTGAAGCTATATCTTTAAATCACCCTATACACTTTCATAATGGTCAAGATTTTCAAATAAAAATTTGCTATTATATATTATTATCTGCTTTATAACAAAACATACCTCATTAAATATTTAACAGTTTTCAAATACCTATTTTTATCACATCCTTTTAAAAGCCCAATTCATGTGTATCGGTATTCATGTTAAAAGTTGTTTTGCTTAACAGCATTTCTGTTACAAATTGTCTCTCAAATTTCACAATCTAAGAGAATTTAGAAAGACAGTTATAACATAAAGAATATCATGTATTTAAAAGTGGAAAACTTCAAATGACAGAATTGCAATTCCAAATTATCCAATATAAAATCATTAACCTTCAACATTTTAAACCCATTTTAAAATTATCTGTTGTGGAATATTAAATTAAAGAAACAAAAATAATAATATATTGCTTATCATATTCCAGTCACTGTATTAAGCACTTTACAATCATCATATTATTTTGATTTTTACAAGAAGCCCTGCAGGTGAGTAGCATTATTATTTTTCTCCTTACAGATCAAGAAAATGGAGCAAACAGTGATAACATAACTTGCTTATACAACTAATAAATTTCTGCAACTGGAATGTAATTCAGGTTTTTTTCTAGCATTTTTCCAACACTTTTATTTGGGAACCTGATTTGAATTGATCAAGGAAAGGTTAAAAAAAAGTCGTTGTGAGGTGTATGCTTTTCACCTATTATTCACCTACTATTCTTTTTTTTTCTTTCTTTACTCTGGGATTACTTTCAAAATATCCACCTTCCTTCATTGCCCTAGAACAAGGAAGCTATCAGTCTTCAAGGGAAAATGCCATCTACTTTAACTTTTATGTAATTTAATTCTTGTTAAAAAAAACAAATTTCTACAAAGTGGTACCTCAAAACTTAATATGATATTTCGGAAAGGAGTGAGTTCCTGGAATTATCCCAAATCCCAGGAATTCTCCCTGAAATCTTAAAATGATAAATCTTCAAACCTTCAAAATATGCTAATTTGTTTTTAGCAGTTATACAAACTTTAGTTACCTGACTTTTATTCTTATTGCCTAATCTACAGAGGTAAAGTGAGAGTCAGTCCTGCTTACTGGGACAATTGCTTCAGGTATGAGAGTTCATTAATCTTTCCCAGCGTTCTAAACTCTGGCTATAGCCTTTAGAAGTTTTTATGGCTGGCTTCATTTTAAAATTTTCAAGGTAACAGAATCTAGCTCACAACACATACATAACCTAAATATTTTATTTTACATTTCATGAAGACACAAATACAGACAAATGATAAGATAGATACAAGTAGACAAAGATAGTTTTAACAAAGCACCCAGTTTAAAGTCCTAACTTTGCTGGTTTTTAACAGAGGCACACAGATATCAAGGCATGCAGCTTAAAAACAGAAGAGGCACTCAGAGAGTAACAGAGATGTACATTTTAAGAAAGGTTATCCAATGTCAGAGTGATCCAAGATGAATCAGGTCACTAGAAGGGCTCTGGAGTTTTCCCCACAAAGAAAAGTGAGTTTGAGTAAAGTGAGAGCTTGTGCACTGGAACATGAAGAACGGTGAAGACCTCCTCAGATGAGGGTTCGGGAGTTTGGACTCTAGAGAAATAAATCTCTGGTGGTATCTAGTCCATTCCCATTGGTACTGGAGAGTCCAGTGGTCCAGTTTTATTTATAATCCCAATTCTGACACCAATTAATGTCAACTAGGCTAAACCAGCCTCTAACCTGTGGATAACCACAGTCAAACAAAGCGTGCCAGAGACAGAAGAATCAGGAATCAGACTGCTTAATTTCAAAATGAGGGAAGTGGCTTGCAAGCAAAGAGGCGGATTAGAAATCTGTGTTGGGTCCCTGCCTCTGGTGTCGGGGGCCAGCTTTAGAGTAGGCAGATCTCGATACTTATACTAATAGCTACACAGTGAACTGTAACCCTGACAGTGAGGGATAATAGCAACAATGTAACAAATTTGATTCATGGCCGGGCTTGTCCACTTATCTGAACTCAGAGAACACCAGGTGCTAATCAAAACAATATAATAATAACATGAGATTATCCAGAGGGTGAGCGCAAGTGATTCTTGTTATGCCAAGTTCAGGGCACAACTTGTTTGCTGGGCCTTAACTCTGGAATACAGAAGAGAGGACAGAATTACCATGGAACAGTATCCTGACAGTGGGGTAGGAATAATATTTATTGTGCTTTGAAGGATCTCAGAGATGAAGCTTTAGAAGAAGGGGTTGGAGAGCTGTGTGTGTGTGTGTGTGTGTGTGTGAGTGTGTGTGAGTGTGTGTATGCACGTGTGCAGTGGAAGGGGCAGTGGTACTGAAACAGAAGGGTGTGTTCACCCATCTTTTAAAGTATCCCCAGACTCCTATTTTATCCCTGCATATATTTCACTGTGTATATGGGGTACTAGTCAGGGACCCTCCCTTTGATTGACTTTTATCTGATTTATGGATTTCACCCAAAGCTATCATTAGAAGAAGTCAGGAGTCGGGATAGCATATAGGATATTTCCTAGGATTAGGAGCTAGAAGGAACTTTAGAATTCCTTCACTTATTTGCTGTTCACTCATTTCAATTGTGTCTGACTCTTTGTGACCCTGTTTGGAATTTCCTTGGCAAAGACACTAGAGTGGTTTACCATTTCCTTCTCCAGCTCATTTTACAAAGTAGGAACAGGGTCAAATGACTTGCCCAGGGTCACACAACTAGTAAGTGTCTGAGGCCAGATTTGAACTCAAATATCCTGACTCCAGGCTCAACACTTCTTCTATTGTGCATCTACCTGCCCACCTCTCTCATAGCAGGTATGGAAAACTGAGTCCCAAGGAAGTTAAGTGATTTGCTTAACATCATACAATATTAAGTAGCATAACCAGGATTCAAATCCAGTTGTTTTGATGGCAAATCCAGTTTTCTTTTCACTGTACCATTTTCTGGTGTGTAACAGATAATATAGTTTATTAGTAGTGTTGTTACCTAAATGAGAAGCTGTTTCTCCATTGTGGGACTACCTGAGCTCCGCAAAATGAAGACTTCCATAGAATGGCCATAGATTTAAAGAGCTGCAAAGGACTTTAGACATTATCTGATTCAATGACCTCTTTTGACAGATGAGGAAACTGAGGCCCAGAGAGATTTGCAACTTGCTCAATGTAACAGAACTGAGAATAGCTGAAAGTAAAACCCAGTTCTCCTAACTCTCAGTTCACTATTTTTTCGGTCTACAATCTCAAGCCATGTAGTCCACTGAAAAGAACACTGAATTCTGGGTTAGTGGAACTGGTTTCCAATTGCAGTTCTATTAATACCACCTACTGGATCATGTTGAAGTCTTTTAACCTCCTGAGCGTCACCTATATAATGAGGACAATGGATTAGATGTCTCTGTGGTCCCTTTCAACTTGAAATCTATGATCCCATGGTGTGGATATATAAATATATAAAAAAACATATATATGTAAATGTCTCTATAATTACATAAATATATAACAAAGGAATAAACAACTGTACTTTTAGTCTTTTAAAAGATGCTTTTCCAAATGTCTTACTGACTTTGGTCATAAAATTCCCCAAACCTCTTCAGCTTCCTGACTTCAGTGAAGAAGCTTTATATAGCATCAGCCATATCCATGACCTATTAGAAAATTTGAGCACAGTGTTTCATATTGATTAAATGTAAAGCATTACAGGAATAAAGTTTCAGGAGTGCTCCGTGGAGCTCCGACATGCTGAGTATGTGAACTGAATACTACCAGCCGAGCCAATCATCTTTTGAAAAGTTCACGGAGAATACTGTCAGGATAAGGGCAGTGTTTAATCTTAGAAGTCATTTAAAAATCAAATTTTCTTGCAATTACCTTTTAATGCATGGCATTGGTTAGATTCTGACGTGTCTTGAGTGTGAACAGTTAATGGATTGCTTTTAAATGGGCATGTTTATCCTTATAATGGGTTAAGGCCAATTCCTTGAAGTGAAATGACAGGAGTTTCATTAAAGGGAAACTAAAATTGCTAACTATCCAGTGTTCATCTTAAGAACCTTGACAACCAAGGTAAGCCTGAGTTTTCTGAGCAATCTTGCTAAAGTTGAGAGTCAGCAGTACTAGCATAGAGGTAGGCTCTTTGAGGACAGGGACTGTGACACTTTGGTCTTTGCACCTCAGTTCCTAGCACATAGTAGCTCTTAGATGTCTAATAAATATTGGCAATTAATTGCCATTTCATATTGTTGTGTTCCTAGACTTTGGGCGTGAAGAGTTAATGGAATAGCATGAAAAATTAGGTTTGGAAGAGACTTTAGGGATTATTTAGTTCGATAGCCTTAGTTAAATGGATGAGGAATCAGGGTCCAGAAAGGCTTTACTTAAGTTATGTAGTGAATTGCTGGCCCAGCTAGGACAGTCAGGAACCTGGCACCACTGACCTCTGAAAACTGTCATGGCCCCATCTCAAAGGTCCAGTTTAAACAGCCAATTAATAAATGGCTACTGTGTATAGAGCACTATGCTAAGTGCTGAAGATGCAAAGATTAAAATGGAAATGATCCTGTCCTCATGGAGCTTTTATTCCACTTAGGGCATGCAAGATACATAAAAGTAAAGCAATATTTATACAAAGTAAACACAAAGGAATTTCTGGAATGAGAACAAACAACTGTGCATATTAGCAAGGGGTCTGTCATTCCTCTTAGAAGAAGGAGTTAATTAGAAAAAAAAAAACTAGAGGAGTAACATTCATTGTGTTTTGGAAGTCTAGAAGGCCATTTAAGTTTTCCTCCTGGGATCTGGATGGCCGCAAGATGATGCAGTGGATGAAGTATCAGCCCTAGAGTTGGAAAGACCTGAGTCCAAATCCAGCCTCAGACACTTACTAGTGGTGTGACCCTGGGCCATTCTCTTAACCCTGTTTGCCTCAGTTTCTTCATCTTTAAAATGAGCTGGAGAAGGAAATGGCAAACCACTCCAGTATCTTTGCCAAGAAAACCCCAAATAGGGTCACGAAGAGTCAGACACAACTCAACGATAACAACAATGATCTGGAAACTAGAGTTGAAAGGGATTGCCGAGATCATCTGGGAAACTGAGGCCCAGAGAGTGAAGGACTTTTTAAAAATCGTATAGCAATTTAGAGAGAGAGCTGGAGCTAGTTCCCAGCTTAGCCTTCTTTCAGCATCACTACTCAACATCACTACTAGGTCTCTGGAACTGGAAGGATCTTCTCACTGTTTGATGGGTTGATCAGACATCTTACTCCAATATATCCTTGTGAAAGATACCAATATGATTTTCCTAACGTGCAGGTCCGACCATGTCACCTGACTATATAGTAACCTAGAGGTCTCTATTATTTCCAAGATCAAATATCAACTCCTTTGTTCATCCTTTGTTACACCTTTGTTACACCTTTCATAAGCCTGCTTCAAGCCACCTTTTTTTAGATGTGTGTCTATGTATGTATGAAAACATATTACATAGGGGCAGCTAGGTCGTGCAGTGGATAGAGCACCAGTGCAGAAGTCAGGAGGACCCGAGTTCAAATCTCACATCAGACACTTGACACACTCACTAGTTGTGTGACTTTGGGCAAGTCACTTAACCCCAATTGCCTCATCCTGGGTCATCTCCAGTCATCCTGATGAATGTCTGGTCACTGGATTCAGATGGCTCTGGAGAAGTGAGGCTGGTGACCTGCACAGCCCTCCCTCACTTAAAGTCAAGTGCAAGTCATATCCCCATAAATTCTGAATCTCTGCAGGAGGTGCATAAACACAGGGGAAGAGATTTCCGTTCCACTGAACCCTGGAAGCTGTCCCCGGGGTCCATCGCACTCCGGAAAGCGGACCCCACCCCCACCCCTGGCCGCGGTCCCAGAGAAGCTGACCTGAGCAGACTTCAGAGAGGAAAGCTCCGGGGGAAGCTCCGGCAGCCGGGAAAGTCCCTCCGCCCACAGAAACTACAGGTCAGTAAGAAAGAAGGCTGCGATAGGGGAGGGGAGCGGAGCTTCTCCGTGAATCGGGCCCCCTCGGGAGGAAGCGGCTGCGGCAGAGACGGGGGCAGGAAGTGGCGGAGGCAGAGGCGTGGGCGGGCGGCTGAGGCGGCAATGGCCCGGGACTCAGGAATTCCCCAGCAGCAGGCAGGATCTTCAATACTGAAGGTCTTTCCAACCTGAGGGAGCCGAGCAGGGGAGACGGCCCTGCCCCCACCCTGCTCTACTGCTGAACGCCTCTGAATAAAACCCCCAAGGGAACTGAGCACAGCAGGCGGGGCCCCCCACCCCCACCTGCTCCGTTCCTGAAAGTCTCTGCAGGAAGCCCCTGAGGGCCCAAGATTAGGAGGCGGCCCTGCCCCCACCCCTGCGCCAGAACCAAAGCTTGCCGCGGGAAAGCGCATTTGAATCTCAGAGGCCAAGCACTAGCTGGGCGGAGCCAGGTGGAGGTGGAAAGGAATCTCAGAAGTCAAGTAACTGACTGGGAAAATGCCTAGAAAGGGGAAGAAAAATAAGACTTTAGAGAGTTTTTTCCAACAAATGCAAATGATCCCGACATTCGGATCTGATGGGGAGGACGAGAACGTATTTTTCCCATCAGGGAAAGATGTGGAGGGCGGGGCCTCAGTACCCCAGACACCCCAGGGGGGTGGCGGGTGGGCTCAGGCCTTGGAAGAGCTTAAAAAGGATTTTGAAAAGCAAGTTAGACAGGTGGAGGAAAGACTGGGAAGAGAAATGACAAAGATGCAAGAAGAGTATGAAAAAAAGGTCAATATCTTGGTAAAGGAGACCCAAAAAAATGCTGAGGAAATTAACACCTTGAAAAATAGGCTCACTCAATTGGCAAAAGAGGTTCAAAAAGCCAATGAGGAGAAGAATGCATTCAAAAGCAGAATGAGCCAAATGGAAAAAGAGGCTCAAAAGCTCACTGAATTTAATAGTTCTCTCAAAATTAAAATGGAACAGATGGAATCTAATGACTTTATGAGAAACCAAGAAATCACCAAACAAAACCAAAAGAACGATAAAATGGAAGAGAATGTGAAATATCTCATGGGAAAAACAACTGACCTGGAAAATAGATCAAGGAGAGACAACTTAAAAATTATGGGACTACCTGAAAGCCATGATCAAAAAAAGAGCCTAGACATCGTCTTGCATGAAATTATCAAGGAAAACTGCCCTGACATTCTAGGACCAGAGGGCAAAATAAGTATTGAAAGAATCCATCGATCACCACCTGAAAGAGATCCAAAAAGAGAAACTCCTAGGAACATTGTGGCCAAATTCCAGAACTCCCAGCTCAAGGAAAAAATCTTGCAAGCAGCTAGAAAGAAACAATTCCAGTACTGTGGAAATACAATCAGGATAACCCAAGATCTAGCAGCTTCTACATTAAGGGATCGAAGGGCGTGGAATAGGATATTCCAGAAGGCAAAGGAACTAGGACTGAAACCAAGAATCACCTACCCAGCTAAACTGAGTATAATACTTCAAGGGAAAATATGGTCTTTCAATGAAACAGAGGACTTTCAATCATTCTTAATGAAAAGACCAGAGCTGAAAAGAAAATTTGACTTTCAAAAACAAGAATGAGAGGAAGCATGCAAAAGTAAACAGCAAGGAGAAGTATTAAGGGACTTACCAGAAATGAACTGTTTGCATTCATACAGGGAAGGACAATATTTCTAACTCTTAAAACTTTTCAGTTTCTGGGTGGTTGGTGGGACCACACATACACATGTACACGCATGCACACACATACACACATGCATTCACATGCAGAGACAGAGAGCACAGATTGAACTGAATAGGATGGGACCATACCTTAAAAGAAATTAAGGTAAATGGTGAGAGAGAAATGTAGTGAGAGGAAAGAGGGGGAAATGGAAGGGGGTAACTATATGTCATTTAAGAGGCAAGTAGGAGATGTTTTTAGTGGAGGGAAAAAGAGGAGAGCTGAGGAAAAAAAACAAAACAAAACAAACAAACAAACAAAAGTTTACCCTCATCACATTTGACTAAACGAAGGAGTGAAATGCACACTCATTTTGGTATGAAAACCTATCTTACAGTATAAGAAAGCGGGGGAGAAGGAGATATTGGGGGGGGATGATGGAAGGGAGGGCAAAGGGAGGAGGGAGTAATTGAAAGTCAACACTTGGAGAGGAACAGGATCAAAGGACAGAAGAGAAACAATGAGGGGCAGGTTAGGAGGGATGGCAATTCAGTTAGTCTTACACAACACGACTATCAGGAAGGTCATTTGCAAAGCTACACAGATATGGCCTATAATGAATTGCCTGCCGTACCAAAGGGAATGGGTGGGGAGGGAGGGATGGGGAGAATTTGGAACTCAAAGTTTTAGAAACAATTGTTTAGTATTGTTGTTGCAACTAGGAAAGAAGACATACAGTTAATGAGGAATAGAAAGTCATCTGGCCCTACAGGAGAAAAGAGAAGATAGAGACAAGGGAAGGGAGGGATGACAGAAGAGAGGACAGATTGGAGATAGGGAAAATTAGATTGCTTGGGGTATTGGGGTGGGGGGAGGGGAGAAAAGGGGAGAAAATTTGGAACCCAAAAATTTGTGAAAATGAATGTAAAAAGCTAAATAAATAAATAAATAAATAAATAAAAAGATAAAAAGAGCCAGAAGACTTCAGTTTAAGTCCTGGCTCTGAGCCCACTCAATGTGTGTTCACCGGCACAAGTTCATAGTGTCTTAGGCTTTGTTGTTGTTGCTCGTTGTTCTTGAAGAGGACCATGACATCAAGAAGGTGATGCCGTGGCTTGCAAGGAAGTTGAATTTAAGAGAGGGAGGGATGTGCAAAGTCAACAGCCTCATTGTCTCCTCTGGATCTATCTGGGTCTGGTGGCAAGGTACAGAATCAGGATGGCTGGAAATGGCCCTTCCTTAGGCTTGTAGATTTGGAATAGGAAGAATGCTTGTGGATTATTTTGTTGTAGAGCTGAAGTGAATTCTGGTCCATACCTCTGTTTAAGTTGACCACTTTGAGGGATCATTTCCAAACAGAATGATAGAACAGCAAAATCTCAGAGTTGGAAGACCATATTATTCAACCGGTAACTGAATAGGAATTCTCTATTAATAGCTAAAAATAAAATCTAATATTCATGTAGTTCTGTAATGTTAGTAAAGTGTTTTACAAGCATTATCTTATGACCACCCTCTGAGGTAGGTGCTATTTCTACCCCCATTTTACAGATAAGGAAGCTAAAACTGAAAGAGATTAAGTGATGCACTCACTGTGCCATTGCTAATAAGTGTCTGAGGGAGGATGTGCCTCAAGTCAAGTGCTGTATTCTGGAATATAGTAAACGTTTAATAAATGCTCATTGGCTGGCTATGCACCAGCTGCTTCTCATGTGCAGATTTAAAATAGATTATTTACCTTATTTTACAAATGAGAACAATGAAGCCAAGACAGGACTTAGGATAAATAGTAGCACTAAGACTTAAGAGAAACTTACTTTATACTTGGAGATCGAAGAGGTACCACAAATGTCAAAGTTCTTCAATGAGCTGAAGAAATTGCCAGATATTTTCTCCATGACATTTGCATTACATAAGGTTGAGAAGGACCTAATAAATAATGTTCAGCCAGATTTTGACATCCTCTGTACTGATGAAGTAGAGGTTCCTATTAATCATAATATCATAGATTGAAAGTATTAAGGGACTATAGAATGTCATGGAATCCAACCCTCTCATTTTTTTTAAACATTAGGAAACTGAAGCAAGAAAACTTAATTGACTTGAGCAGGTTCACACAGGTAGTGTCTGAGGCCAAATTCGAATCCAAGTTTTTCTGACTTCAATAATAACATTATGGCAATTACTTTGTCATGCTGATAATTTGCACTGATATTTTCATTATACTTGATTAGCTACTTTTTATCATTGTTTATTTATTTGCCTTTTTCTTGATTTATAAGCTCTTTGAGTGATTGCAGGGCAGGTGACAATTTTGTTTTCCTGTAGTCTCATTCTTGGCAGTTCACAAGGTTGAAGCCTCTCACTATAGCATAGAGCAGTCAGATGAATATTCACAGTCTCACTAAAATTAAGAATCACATTAAATCACAAATGAATCTCCATGGAGCCACAGATTAAAAACAAATTATAGCAGCTGCAATGTTCTCTTTGCTTAATACCCCCTATCCAGTATTCAGGAAGTAGTTTAGTAAAACCTCATTGATTTGGACACTCCAACAATTAAGAATTTTTTCATAATTCAGTACAGGGGCTGAGTTGAAATTTACCTTTCTTAGAAAAGTCTTTCTTCATTGACAATTTAAAATACAAACAAAATTTAAGAGAGAATTATTTTTTCAAAACTGTATTGATTTTTTTATTTCATTGCATTATTTCTCTCCTACCAATTAAGCTGTATCTTGTGACAAAGATTCTTAAAAAAAAACCCAAAACAATCAATTCAGTAAAACCAACCAAAATCTTGCAACAGACAGGGTTGTATATTTTCGCAACTATTCTATAGTTTTATATATATATATATGGGGTCAAGATTGGTCACTATATTTATACAGTATTTTAAAAATGTGTTCTTTTCACTTAGGTTGTTGCTGTTGTGTTCTGTTTTCCTGGTCCTGCTTCCTTCACTCTGCATCAGTTTTATTAGACTTTCCATCTTTCAATATTCCTTAGAAATATTGATGAGAACAAACTTTTTGAACTGAAGCAAATAATGGATTTGATCATTTGACTAGACAATATGTAAAACCACTTCTATGATTATGTGATTTTAATTACAAATCATTCTTATCTTTTCAGGAAAGAAAGTCCCCTAAGAACAAGTTAACTTATTTTTAATTTGATTTAAACTACTTTATACACTTGAACATGTTTAAGCTTCATTTATTTATTTTTTTTGCTGTACCAATTTTTTATTCTGAACTTAATAAATAAAACAAACATTCCCAAAATAAAGTAGAATAGAAAAGGAGGGAATTGCATATGAAGCTGCAATTCTAATATGTACGGCTTGCTTTCCTTCTAAATATATAATAAAGTTATCATGTAGATTTCTTTTTTCCCCTCTCTTCACTCCCACCACCCTAAAGATGACTCCCATTAGACACAAATGTGTATAAATGTGTAAAACCATACTATACATACTTCTGTTAGTTCTTTCTCATACAGATAGCATCTTCCTTCAGAGGTCCTTGTTATTAATTTGAGTTTACAAATCTATAATTGGGATTTTGTACTTATTTGGATTAGTCTTATTAGATTAGGCTAAATTATGCTTTACCATATTGATTTTCATTCCAGTAGTTTCTAATTTTTTACATTGCATTTCTGAGAAAAGATAGAGGTAGGAAGATTGGTGATTCATGTAATAAACAGTTGACATTTAAAATATCAAGTCAAGGAGCTCTTCCTGCTTTCTTCACTAAGGAAATGAAGCCAGAAGCAAGCTGTCATGTTCATGTCATCACTACATCTCCCAATAATATAATTTCCTACTCCCCACCCCGCCCAAGATCTTTCAGCAAACTGTAGGTAGAATATTTTGGTAGTCATTATTTTCTCCAGGAAAGAAATTAATGGAAAGGTAATATGTAGTGCCCTCCTCCCTACCCCCAGGCTTTACCTCTTACTCGGTACTTTCACTGCAAGACTAGGTTGTCAGAAGATGACTGATTCCTCCTCCTCAGGGTTCTTGGAGTTTCCAGTATTCATGATCTCTCAAAATCAGCTAGCCACTATTCATCAAAACTGGTTGAATTTGGCTAGTTTTTAGAAAAGAGATTTGTTGATAAAGTATAACAAGAGTAGTAGTTTGAAAAAATTTCTGAAACTAGGGGCACATTTTCCTCTTGTACTCATAAAGTCGCTGGGCCTACTGTTCTGCAAACTTAAAATGCAAAGGTAGTTAGGAATATATGTAGACTGATGGTGTCAAACAGGTGGACCTATAACAGTTAAGTGGGGTCAAACAAGATGAATGAAATACAATAGATCTTAGAGAATATTACTATGTGGTTTTAGAAGTAATATGTGACTACAGGGATCTTTATATATGGTTGACTCATGTTTCTATTTGAGTTTGATAGCAGTGATGTAGAGAATATGTAGGACTATAACTCATGTAGGGTATTACTCAAAACTTCTAGCCCTCAGAATCCTTTCTGTCCTTCATGGAATCCTTATGAAATTCTCATTTAGGTGATGCCATCCAGACATGAGTATTTTTCTTCCTCTGTCTTCTGGTGTCTTCTCTTTCATTCTCCACTATGGGGAGACTCTTCTGGGGGAGTCTTCTACATAACTCTGGGGGACTCTTCTACATAACATTGGTTGCTGGTGCAGATGCCTAAAAATGTTTTCAACCTTTCTAGGTTCACAATATCATAACCTCATCAATTCAGTCTTTGGATACTCCATTGCCTAAGATCAAGAAAGAACAAACATAAAAGAAATCAGTCATGTGCTCAGGAACACGTGATGGCTAAGTATGAGAAAGGATAACTGCCCTTTTCTCCATTAGGTGCTAAAAATAGTTCTTGTTTCACTGGCTGCCAGGAAGGAAAAAAGACAGAGGAGTTGATGAGTTGTCCCATTTGAATGCAACTTTAGTTCTAGCTTGACACCTCCTGGACCATCAGCTATCATTCTAACTCCTCAATCAGATTTTCTTTTATCCTGTGGTTCTAGCCCCTCAACTTCGTGGCTGGAAACAGGTTTCTTTCACCGTTACACAAAAAATCATTGTTTGCAATGGAACTATGCAGAGAATATCTATGCATATTTCAGAGACTAAACTCTCATTGGTCACTTCTCCTTATTACAAGTGTTGTGGCTTATAAGTTAGCATTTAACTTATGTGCCTGTCTGAGACCTACAGCAAGCTGATTTTGTCTTAGACAATGGGCTTATCCCCTTTTCCTGCCTATTTCTGAAAACTTCCACATGCTATGAAAGTGTCCAGTTTATTTCAGTCTGGTCTTTTCCAGCAATACTCAGCATCTCCATTCTATGACATCAGATATAGGAAAATAACAAATGTGTCTGAGTGAGGACTCTCCCCTCACCCTATATAATCCATTGCCTCAATGTATTGTCCTAGTGTGAAGATGATTATGGAAAGCTCACTATTAAAGGAATTGTGAGATGAATATTTTTGTAGCATCAATATCTGACTCAAGCCTTAGCCACCTTATATGTTGTTTTCCTTGTTTTGTATTGAATTTTTTTCAATAGGTGGAAACATTTGTACTCATATACTGATGTATATTGTTTTTAATATCCTATTAGCATAAAATTCTGCTTTTTATAATAATTTAGTGTTGTGGAAGGCATTCTGTCAACTGTATTTGGAAAATTCAAGAATATCAGAGTATCAGGCTAATAGATCAATTGATCATCAATTTATTGGTGTGACAATCCCAGTGTGAGAGCTTATTCCATTCATGAATATCACAAATGATTTTTAACACACTCTTGGATTGGACCGAAAGTCCAGGAACAATAAGTGATTTGCCCTTGAGCTAGTAAAAAGTGTCAGAGGCTGGATTTGAACACAAGTCACAGTGGCAGGAAGCTTGGTGTAAGGGATAGAGTGCTGGATTAATGTACAACAACGAGCAAAAATTTTAGTCACCAGTACTCCCAATGCGTCTTTAACATTCCAGAAATTGTTTCCTAGACCAGCTGTGAGCATGACACTTTTCAGCACTGTTTTTGCAATCCCAGATTTGAGGTACTGTATTTAAAGGCTGTTAAATTTTGGTACAGAATGTGTTTTAGAATCAAATAATTAAATCTGTACTTTGCATGGTGCAAAAGTTTCAAAAAAACCACATTAAAAAGAGACAAGGCTATACTGCTGGCATCATCCACACCAAGAGAATGTGCTGAACTAGTAAGTAATTAATGAGGGATGTTAGCAGGGAATATAATTACCAATCATTTCCTGGGCTACCCTGGCAATTCTGGCTTTGGAGCTAGCTGGGTATTTGCAGAAGCCACTGCCAGTTGCCTATTGGGAGCATATCAATACCTTTTCCATAATTCTTTTTCCTAATGGTCTTGAAGAACGAAGTTTTAGACTTAGATTCAGACTATAAGTAACTATTGGATTGTAGGCAAATCACAGAACCTCTGTGAATCTGTTTTCTTCTCTGTAATGTGGGGTTAATAATATTTGCCCCCTCTATCTCTCTCAGAGTTGTCCTGTGAAAAGAGCTTTGAAAAAAAAGGAAAGCACCTTAAAAGGTGAACAATTTTTTTTTTTTACTTTCCAAAGGCAATAAAAGAGAAGAATCAATTTTATGTTAGAGCTGCTGGAGGAGGAGAAGAAAAGATCCATTTTGGGGTAATAGGAAATTGACAGTATCTGGTTATCAGGTAAAAAGCCTTTTAGGATGAAAAATAGAAGAGATCAGGTTGACTGTATCCTTCTAGCTTTAGACAAATGGCTGAGAGCTGCACCATTGACATTCCTGAGTGCATCAAGCCTAAATGCTTCAGGATGTAACAAATCCTGCAAGGAGACAAAAGGTGTCTTTAAATGTCCCCAGGTGACTGCTCCAAATCACAGACATGAATCATTTTCGTTTATTGGTGTGACATTTTTTCCACAGCTCTGTTTCCTATAATTCTTTGTGATAGAGCACAAAGGAAATGACTAAGGCAGGTGTTTTCAATCGTAAACTTTTAGAGGAAAGACACCCTATCTGGCCAGCGCTTGCTATAAGGACTCAGTGAAATGCTTGCTGGTTGAGCCCAACTATCTTCCTTGAATTCATCCAAAGAGACACAAGAAAAGGAAATGTCATCTTCGTATCCCTATCCATATGGCATAGGGCCACTGTGTATCCCAGCCATGTTTGAAAATGAATTGGATAGCTCTGGGAATTCTTCCTTACTCAGCCTCCTGTCCAGACACAGCTCTACTTAACACATCCCTGTAGAGAGGAAAAGCAAATATACTGTTTTTAGTGTTGAGAAAGGAAAGGCAGAAGACAGAAGAAAGTGGATGGAGAACTGTCTTTCTTGTTCTAGAAATCACATAGTAAAAGCTGGTTAAGTGCTAGTTAGTTAGATAGATAGATGGATAGTTGGATAATAATAAAAATAGGAACATATTTGTATAGTTATTCAAGGTGCAGAAATGCTTAGGAGAATAGGAACCCAAGTTGAGAGGTATAATGCACCTTAGAGGTAATGTATTATACTTTCATCATTTTTTAGATGAGGAAAGCAAGGCTCAGAGAGAAGAAAACCCTTGTCTAAGATTATATGTAGCAAATAGGAGAGCTGAGATCCAGACTTGGTCTCTCTGACTCCAAACCCAGTGTTCTTTCTACTACTTTTAACAATACTTCCTTGACAGGAACAGCACTTTGTGCGAATTAGAGAATTGAGACTGACAAATATATTACTAGTTAATGAAAATGAATGTGATGGAGTCCATGTTGCAAGCTGTTTTTCCATGGCCTGGGTTACTGTCATAGGCAACTTTTTTGGTAAGAGTAATAGTATAATTGTACATGTCTTTGTTATATCTCTATAGCAGTAGTTCTTGCTGTAATCCTTGTCATAGAATGGCCATCCTTGGGTATCTGGTAGGTGGTACTAAAGGCTACAGAGACTTTTACTTTATTGTCAAATCTCACCCAGAAAATCAAGGGTAGAATTTTGAAAAGGACAGTCAAAATTTCACTTTCTTTGAAGATTAAAAGTTCATGTTTAAATCTTTGTTCTGTTTCACATGGGACTTTCAGTAAGTCATTTCACTTTCTGGGTTTGTGGCTCATGGAATCTACCACCTCTGGACCCTCATGGTTTCGGGTTCTAACTATAGAAACATACCAATAATTGACCTATCTTATCTCGCTTCACCACAAACATATAGAAAACCAGAAACTTGTAGAGTTAATGCAGTTCATAGCAGTTAAGTGTTCACCATGCCAATAGAACTAGATAAGAGGTAAGTTAGACAGCAGCAATAGTTGAAAGAAATGTTTAAATAGTAAGACATTTAATCTAGTCAGAAATGAATAATAAAGAAACAGAATATTGCATCTCACATTTTCTGATGAATACATTGGCTTTCCATCCTATACACTTTCTGCTCTTTCCCCCACAATAGCTTGGGAAATGAGCTTCCTCCAAGATTCACAGCTTGAATAAGGGATGGATCATAGAGTCATGGATTTAGAACTGGAACAGATCCAAGAAGCTAGCTATTCTAACCTAGTCCTTTTTATGTATCAGGAAACTGAAAACCAGCGATTTTAAATAAGTTGTCTGAGATGATATATGTGGTATATATCAAAGTCAAGAATCAAATCTAGATCCTCACAAATCACATCTATCATTCTTCCTGCTGTACCAAGGGAGTGTACTTATGTATAGTCTGAGGACTGAAGACTTCAGTGAAGGAATAGCTTGGTATCTAGAATCACCAACTTTCCCTGCTCATCTCAACATATATTTGTTCATTTTGCAAATCAGCTCTCTCCATGTAGCTCTTACTCATACCATAGCTGTGCAAGTCAGAACTTTTCATAACTAACCTAGTTACACAACACATATATTGTGTTATGTCTATATTATAGTGTATATACACAAAGCTATATATCTATATCTATCTGCCTATATAACTTTCATATTAGAGTTGCATCTATTAGGTCAAGTACCCATGAGTTTTCATGCAAGCATATACAACATCCATTATTTAGGTTGCAAATAATATGCTAAATATATAGATGACATGTCTATGCATAGTGTATAACAGTATGTATCAGAACTCCATGTAGTACATCTTATATCACATTCCTCTAATAAGCACTATTTACCTACATGCGTAACTTCCTCTGTCATGCTGCCAGGACCTTGTATGTCACATTTGATGGATAGCATTGTCATGTACATGAAGATTCATTGTCTCTTCTGTTATCTTGGTTTCTTTGTCTCATTTTTGTTCCTATGGATAACCCAGCATGAATGGTGATATTTCAGGTCCCTGTTAAAGGAAGCACTGTAGGTGGTCATTGCTCTTTTGGGGCTGGAGTATACATTGTTGAAATATCAGACATAAAAGAGGAAGACTGTACTCATTTACCTGAATACAGACTTTCTCTTTTCACTGGAGCATGGGCTCTTACCCTTGAGACCATGGACTCTGATAGATCAGCATTTACTTTACTCATCCAAGGTTTTAGCCCACTATGTACTTTCTGGATATTCCTAAGCCATGCTGTTCCTGTATTAATTACCTACACATTACTTTCCATTTCTGATTCACCTTGTTGTCTTCCTCTATTAGAATATATGCTCCTTGAAGACATGTACTACTTGTTTTTGTATTTCCAGTGTTAGATCAATGTCTGTTATATAGTACTTAATAAATGATATTTAATTCCTCCATCTCCCTCACTGTAATAGCAAAGACTCCGGCATACACAGGAGGGCCTGCTGTACAGGTTCTTAGATCTGTTTTTCTAAAAGGAAAGCAACTTTTGAGGGGTCAACAATCACTTTAATCAAATATATATACCAACAGAGAAAATACAATCAGATAAATAAAGAGCAATAGACAGGGCTTCCAACTGTCTGACTATAAGCAATACATACATCACAGATCAACAGAACAGATTCAACTGTCAAACCATTACGTACATAGTTACCAGAGAGCTGGGACATCTTCTGGGTTTTCAAAGCTGAGGGGCTCCTTAATGGCTACCCAGAGTTCCATTTGGCCAAACAAACATTTCCAATGAGTAAGCCCCAAAGTAAAAACCTCACCTCAGAGTATTTGTACATTTTGCAGAGCCTGAGGGCCCGACCCAGTGACTCAATAGAAATTAACAAAAGGTATTGAGGCCTATTAATGGGTGGGGAATATCTTTAACTCATCCCCCCCCCCCCCCCCATTAACCTTACATTAACACTACACTCACCCATCCATTCACACAGGCAGGTAGATATGGAGCAGCCTTGGGTTTCCCTAACTCCTAAGTAGGTACTAACATTTAAATTGCTTTCTAAACTGAGCTTACCCATCATTTTCCATGTATGGCACTAACACCCTATTTTCAATTGATTTTTAATGTCTTCTTAGAATCTCAGCTTTCTTCAACTTTCCATGGCTTCTGTCTGTCCTCCATTTGCCAATGGGCCTGATTCACTCCCTTCTGGGCACTGGGCAGTTGCAAAAAAGCATTATCTTTCTAAATTCCTGATTGTTCTCTGGGGTTATTTCGTAGTTACAGATTACCCAGTTTCTCAGTGGTTATATAGGGGTCCTCTCCACTACTGCACTATTTTGTAGTTTTTCTTTATATCTGTTCTGTATTTATCTTATACCACAATTTTCCCTGTGAGAATGTAAATTCCTTTTGAGTAGGGGTTATTTCATTCATTATATTTGTATCCCCAGCACTAGAGACATAGTAAGTGCTTAATAAATACTTGTTGATCGATGGACACCAAGATTTCACAGTAGGACTCTACTCCCTGGCTGGAGTTCTGGAGGGTGAATTTGTTGCTTGTTCCCATCTATCCTTCTCTGAGCTAAGAGCTTAATGAGGCAATAGACCCCTTCAACTAATCTCTAGCCAACTAATTTGCTGGTTTTGAGTACCTATTTCTTCTTTGTAACTTAAAAGACTTCATCAGCTTTAGGCAAAATTGTGAAGTAGGTGATGTTAGTTTCTGGTGTCTTCTGCCCTGCCCTTTTTGGTCTCCTTCCCTCCACCCTTTCTTCAGCCTTGACCTCATTTTGTCACCTGGCCACTTAGGGTCTCAGGTGATGGTAACTAATGCAAAAGAGTAAGGAAAAGTCACGGCTAGCCTGTCAGAAGTTCGTAAGAAGAGTATCTATGGCAGAGGAATGATACAATGTATCATCATCATTCCAAAGCAAATACTGAGTTCTCTTCGTCTACATGTTGCCTTCCCTGACTTTAATTGTTCTAAATCCCCCCTTTCTGCCTCCAAAGTAAATCTTGGATTTGTTACTTCTTCAACTCTGGTATGACTTTCTGGTATAATACTTTGGTATCATATTTACTTTATTTGGCTGATTTGGATGATATTCACTTTCCTTAGTATTTCCCCTTCCCCATCTCATTAATTAACCTCTAATTACCAGCACTTACATCAAGGGAATTCACTCAGAATCTCTTCTTTCAGATAATTCCTGGAATTTCTGAAATCCCATAAAAACTTACAGTTCATGTATCCTTTCCCATATGGCCTGTAGAGGTAATTTTTATTTTTCAAAAAATTTTGTTTTAGAATCAAATGTTAGAACACAAATACAGAATAGAAAAAAAGAACCAAAAACCTATCATAAACTTAAATATTGGAACTTAAATACAAAGTTAAAAAGGAAAAAAAGAAAAGCATGTCATGTGTGTAGCAGAACATAAGGAGGATTCAAATTGTGTAACAATATATTTTCGTTTCAGTAAAACCTGTATGATAAATAATACCTATGTTTAAAATTTTCCATCCTTTCTTTGCTTCCTTGTGAGTTCTTTCGTTCTCTGCAGTGCCTTTTTTTACTTTGTTCTTTTCCCCTTCCCCCACCCCCAGGGAGCCGCAATAAAGTTTAGATATGTTTCTGTATAGCTACAGTTATATACACACATATATAGACATATGCTTTCCCAAACATATTCAACTCCTGTTCTTTGTTTTTTATGTTTGTGCATATCTCTTGTTTCCTATCTCTCCTGCCTCCTCTACTTAACTTCTACCCACTACCTTGCCCTACTTGCCAACTCCATTCCAAGGATCCTTTCCCTATCCTTCCATTCCCATAAATCTAAACCTCCTTCTATACCCCCCCTTTTTACCTATTCCCTTCCCCTCCCCTCTAAGTATCCTTCCCTTTTCCTCTTCCCCCTCCTTATCTCCTTATGCCACTATGATTTATTTCTTCTGAATTTAGAAGACTCTCTCTCTATATATATACATATATATGTATATACATACATATTCTTCTGAATTTAGAAGACTATATATATATGTATACACATATGTATATATATATATATTTCTCTCTTAAACCCATTCCTGATAAAAGTAGGTTACCAACCTTTTGCCCGCATTTAATTCCTCTGTATTGATTCTTCCTTCTGCACCTCATTTGTAGAGAAGAAAGTGAGGATGGTGACCTCGCACTGCCCTCCCTCACTCAAATCAAAGTCTGATGCAAGTCATGTCATCATCTTGATGTCATGGTCCTCTTCAAACATTTGTATAAATTAATTACTCTTTTTTATCTGTTCCTAAATGGTTTTACTTTTAAAATTCATATGCTACTCAAATTTTCCCCACTCCTACTTTTGAGTTACCCAGTTATTAATAAGAATCTTACATGTACATATTACTTTTGTAAAAAGTAAACAGTTTATCCTTATGAATCCCTTGTAATCAATCTTTGGTATATATCTTACATTTCTCTTGGTTCTTGTATGTCAAATCTTCTATTAAGTTCAGGAAAGTCTGCGAGTTTATCAAATGTTCATTTTTTAAAAATTCAGGATAATACTTAACCTTGAAGGGCATGATATTTTTGGCCAGATCCCCAGTTTCTTTGCTCTTCAATATATTACATTCCAAGACCTGTGGTCTTTCAATGTCGCTGCTGCTAGGTTGTGTTAATATTAATATATTTTTAAATATTTAATTTTAAATATTTAATAATTACTTAATAATAATGTTAAATTAATACTTAAATTGTTTTAATATTGATTTTTTAATATTTTATCACTGAGCTGGGGATTTGGGAATTTCACTATGATATTCCTATGAGTTTTCCTCATAGGATCTCTTTTAAGTTGTGATTGATGGGTTTTTTCTATTTTTACTTTACTTCCTTGTTCTAATTCTTTAGGTCAATTTTAAAAATTATTTCTTGTATTATTGTATCAAGATTTTTTTTTGATCATAACTTTCAATTAGTCCAATTATTTGTATATTTTCTCTTTTTGATCTATTCTCCAAATATGTTGTTTTTCTTATAAGATGTTTTACTTTCTCTTCTGATTTTCCACATTTCCATGTGTTGGTTCATTATTTCTTGATCTCTTATGGTTTTACTGGTTTCACTTCACCAAATTCTAATTTTCAAAGTGTCATTTTCTTCCTTAAGATTCTGGATTTCCTTTTCTAATCGATTGACTTTCCTTTCATAACCTTCTTGTTTTTCTTGGATTATTCTTATTTTTTTTCCATCATCTCTGTCATAGGTTTTTAAACTCTTTTTAAAGATCTTCTAAGAATTCTTTTGGGGTCAGTGACCATTTGACATTGCTCTTTGGGGGTTTCTTTACTTCAATATCCTCCTCTGAAGATGAACCCTGGTCCTCTCTATTCCCATGATAGCTTTCTATGGTTGGATTCTTTCTCCTTTGCCTATGCATTTGTTTGTGGTAAATTTTTGTAATCACCTCTAGTCCTGGGGTATGAGAAATGGTGTCTCTTGCCCCAGATCTTCAGTTTTCCCTTCCTGCCTGGAAGCAAAGTCAAATCTCCAACCTCCTGCAAGTCCCACAGCCTTTCTTCCCCACTGCTTCTGCACTCACCTAATGTGTGATCCTTCTCATTCCTGTTGCTTTTCTCAGCACTGCTGGGTCTGGGGTTCCCTCTCAGCAGAGGTTCTTTCAATCTTCCCAAGCTCAAATGCCCAACTCCCCTCACTATCCGGGGTGAAAGTTCCTGGGACTGGAGCCAAGGAGGTCTCTCAAACCAACTAACCCCAGGGTTTGCTGCTTGTCATGGAACCTAGTCTGGAAGTGTTTACTCTTCACAGGGTCCAAACTTCACTCTTGGATTTTCTTCTGATCTTCTCAAATTGTCCCAGGAAGCCCCTAGCTGTGCCCCATTTCTATTTATCTCAACCCACACTTTGTCCTGATGTGCTATTTTAACTCTTTTTTGGGGGAAAATCTTGAGAGCTTGGAATTTTCTGACCTACTCCACCATCCAGAATCTTCTCCTTTGAGGTGATTTTTAAATGAAAACTCTCAAAATACCTTGTACTTTTATGTATTTACCATATTCTGCTTTCTATTATAGTTATTTGTATACATGTATAACACATGGCCCATGGCCTAGTAAAAGCTAGTCTCATGTGGAATGTCATAATGCCATAGGGACTGATCCCCAAAGAATTTTTCTCTCTTTGACCCATTATTGAGTTTAATCCAGGGAAATCTTTAGAAGAAAGTTTAGGTATAGCTTATATGTAATATTCCCCAAGTGTAGATAAAAGGGGTCCTCAGTTACCATATCAACACTCAAAGTAATAAATATATATCAGTTAAGACATTCTTTATTGTATTTTCTAGAAAATGCATAAGATGCAAATGACTCATAGGAATTCATACTCAGAGAAAACGTAAAACACTCAGAAGAATAACAGAAGCTTATAAGCTAATATAGAAAACACGTTAAACTGCTCATAATTTTTGTATTCAATTTAGTCCATATTTAACCCCACAGGCCACATGAGGATTTGGATTCTTTTGGAAGGGAAACCTTTTTGGTACTACTAACATTGGCTCTATTCCCATCAGAGTTGTGTTGTCTGGATAACTCACTGCAATATGTGTGTGTGTTTGTGTGTGTGTGTGTGTGTGAAAAGTCTCATCTATCTTGTCTTCACTCCCCTCTGCCCTGAACCTTCCTCTGATGTGTCCTTAGATCTGTTATTGTCTTCTTTTGCTTGTAGGGTTGGGGCTTAATTTCAAATTTGGGAAAATTCAAATTTGAGGTTATTCACAAGGATATACTCAGGAGATCTATTTGTTTTTCTGGCTAAAGCGCTAGATTCTGAGATCACAGTACCTTGGGAATTACAATGTTCCATCCTTTACAAAGGAGTCTGATATTCCTGCAACATGTACGAATTATACTTTTGATCCAAATGAATGAGCATGTTTGCTTCTGTCGTATGTTTGAGCAAGAACCCTGTCCATGCTCTGGCTACTGTCGTGTCTGGAGCTGAGAAAGTCTATTCTCAGGAGGCTGAGTTTCTGATCTGTGCTCAGTAAACTTTGGATGGGTGCAGGTAACTCTCATGCATTCCTGCCTCCAGGAAGTCATTAACAATTCCTGCTGGGGAGAAGATTATGTGAATGCTTGGGTTTCTATTTCCTCAAGTCTCCCAGTTAATGTTTATTCTATTTTGTTCTGGTCTAGATTGTGATTACGGAAAAAAGTAGACCATAAAAAGGGGAAAAAAAAGACTGGGGCTATCTATAAGATTGATCTTAAAGATTTTACACCACACACAAGGATAACTCCTCTGACAAGTGTGTATCCTGCTTTCCAGTCAGCCACCATCTTGGAAGTAGCTTGAGTAACTGCAAACCACTCAGGGCTTGAATGAGTCCTGTAACTATGGGAGTAATATGCATACCAAGGAGATGTCACATTGATCAGGGGGAGCCCCTCATCTCTTATGCGCTTTACTAGAATATAGTCTTCTAAGGGCAGGGACTGAGTTTGGCTTTTAAAATTATTTATTTATTATTTATCGCCTCTCTCTCAGGTCTAGAACAATGTATTGCCTCTGGATTTTTCAAACACGCCCTAAGGGTGATGGTGAAGTATCTCAGAACAATTGACATAGGCAGTCTGTATCATCTCTCATTTGACCTACCAGTAAATTGTTTTGTTTTTTTTTCTGATTGAGTATAAATTATAATCATAGGAAATCCAGGAGAGGAAGACATATTCCAAAAATGGCCTTTTCTTCATCTTCCAATAGATAGTCCATTAGTGAAGTTCATAATAAATGCCTACCAAGTGGGCAATTTCCCAGGAAACCAAAAGAGAGTGGCTATGCCCTTCCCTGAATTCTGAGATCTTCTTGGACCTAATTGTCTCTGCGTTAATAATCCAATCCTGCCCAAAGGCAACAGGGTTGTGGTCAGTCTTATATTCTGCTGTGATGATAATTGTCTCTCTGATGGGAAGAGGAATGCTTTTCCTCAGGTAACCCACTCAATTGCCGTGCCTGCACTACAAAAACTTGCTAGTTGGCTCATCGGTTCCTGAGAATTCTTCTGGGTTCCCCAATTAGGCTGTTGTTGAATCATTTCAGTCATGTCCAACTCTCTGTGACCACACTGGGGCTTTTCTTGGCAAAGGTAGTAGAGTGATTTGCCATTTCCTTCTCCAGCTCATTTTACAGATGAGGAACTGAGGTAAACAGGGTTAATTGAACTGCCTGAGGTCACACAGCTAGTCTGAGGTGGGATTTGAACTGAGGCATCCCTGACTCCAGGGCTCAGGGTTTCATCCACTCTGCCACTTAGCTGCCCATATTCCCCGACTGGCATGACAAATAGTACTTTGAATGTAGTGAGCACTTAATAAATACTAATGGTTTAAGCTGTTGACTTACCAAGGACAAGGATACATTTTAAAATAGATCTGCCTAAAGCCAAAGGATTAAATCTTTAAAGTTGAGAGTATGGAGGAGGGGAGCGGGAGGCAAGAGAGATATCTTTGGGCAGGTGATCTTTTTGGCAACACTCCTTAAATCATACTGCATAGATACTGTCTCTGTATAAGCTCGACCACCTGACAATGCTTTTCATTATGCTGAGGAAAGCATATTCCATTCAGGCTCCTACAGCCCAACCCATGAGACAGTGGGAGCAGGGCAGAAGGAATGCAGGAACCAAAATATGAAAAGAAATGGAAATCATTCCTGCACATTATTGTCATGGTCAGGAAGGGTTTAAATCCAGGATGAGACTATTTCCGCTTCTGTGGGAGAGAAAGCGATTGAAAGCCATGAGAGATAAACAATATTTGTTACAGATCTCGCCGAGTGGAGTTCTGAACAGAAACATTTCCAAGAACAGCAGTAGTCCATCTTCAACCCAGCACGTTGGACAGCTTCCAAAGTCTTGAATTTCTTCTTTCATGTTTGACTGCAGTGAAGAAGAAACCTATTTGAGCATTCAGTTTTAGTGCACACTTCTTATTGAAAATAAGCATCCTTAAACCTGAGATTGATTCTGTAATCTTTTTCTAAATACCTTACTTGTCAAATTTTGTTTTGAGTGGGAAACCACTTTGCTGTATCCATTGTTAATCTTGATTTTTTATTTGTAAATTTCTAAGACTTTCTATTTTTGAACTGTAAGTAGAATTCATTTTTTTCATAAATACTAATCAACTTAGGTTAAATTTAGGCCTAATATTAAACAATATATAATAATAGTAGCTGGTATTACATAATATTATATATTATCTATCTATCTATCTATATGGAAAGTGCTTGACAAATATTATTTTATCATCACACCAACTCTAAGAGATAGATTCTATTATTGTCCGCATTTTATAGGTGAGGAAATTGAAGGTGAAGAAGAGAAAATGACTTGTCAAAGATCACAAAAGTGGTAAATTTCTGAGGCTCTATTTGAACTCAGGTTTTCCTGTTTCTGGGAAGCTAGGTGGTACAGTGGATGGTGTACCAGGCCTTGAGTCAAGAAGACTCATTTTACTGAGTTCAAATCCAGCCTGGACCCTGGACAACTCACTTAAACCTGTTTGCCTCAGTTTCCTCTTCTGTAAAATGAGTTGGAGAAAGAAATGGCAAATCCCTCTGCTTCTCTGCCAAGAAAACCCTAAAAGTATTTGTGAGGAGTTGGACATGACGGAACAAAAACAGTCACAACTTGCTGGTTATAAGCTTTATATACTTTACTTGCCACTTGGCTGCCTAGCATTTTTACCTCTTAGATTAAAAGAAAATGTTCATCCCTGCTTCATTTGGTCCTAGATATCTTTTTACGATAAAATCAACTTTATGAATTTGATTGAATACCTTAAAAGTGAATTTTCCAAAATATCGACCTTCAAAACAAGATAAAGGATCTGAATCTAATAAACTTTGAGTATTTATTAGTCTAGGTATATAGTTTATAATTTATGATAATCCATTTGCCCATTTGCCCCTGAGAAGATGAAAGTAATATTTTACCAACATCACCTTCCACCCAAATGATGGGATGATCCTCCCATATTTTAAATACTCACAAAAATGCTACACCTTTAAAAGAAATTTGCGTGGACAGAGTAGTAGTCTAGAAGTCAGGAAGTCTGGATTCAAATCCTGATTTGGTCACTTTATCTATGGACCTTTGAACAGTTTGTTTGACCTTTCTAAGCCTCATTCCCTCATCTATAAAATGAGAGGGGTTGAATCAACTGGTCTCTTAACATCACTTTCTTAGGGGCAACTAGGTGATGCAGTGGGTTCAGACTCTGGACTTGGAGTCAGTTCAAATCTCGCATCAGACATTTACCAGCTGTGTGACTCTGGGCAAGTCATATAAGCTCTGTTTGTCTTCATTTCCTCAACTGTAAAATGGGGACAATAATAGTACCTCTCTCCAAGGCCTGTACAAATCAAATGAGTTATGTCTGGCATATCATAGCTGCTTAATCTATGTTTCTTCCCTTTCCTTCCCTCGTCTAGCTCTGACATCCTATAATTCTCTGAGTCATTTATATACTTATGTCTGCAAACCATCCATTCCAACATTTTAGTGTCGATAGCCAGAACTGGGTCCTTTATCTCTTTCTTTTCTCCTAAAAGAAAGAGTAGTCTTTCTCAAAGGTATGTGTGGGCTATTTTGTTAATTAGTAGACAGTGAAGGGAAAGAAACAAGAGAAGGGAGACAGACAATGAGGGATGGGGGTGGGGGAAAAACAGCTAGGCATATTGGGAATTGTTTTCCTTCCTCTTTATTCCTTCGCTCTCTTTAGACAGTGATAAGGTGGAGGAACATTGCATGGAATTTAAGGATTGGGAAAGGAGATTTGGTTGCCAATAGAGCTTGAGCAGAGGAGGATCTTAGGCTGGGAGCACAGCATGAGCAAAAGGGAAGCAGAAGTGAGGGTCTATAGAGATGGAGAGGTAGGGCAGAGACTGTGAGTGCAGAGCAGCTGAGCTTCCTCTGAGGCAGCCTGCGTCATCACCCATGGCAGGCAGACAAGATTGCAGCCATCTCTTTAGAAGCGCCTGAAAAGTGTTAAACTCTAGATGTAGGCCCTCATAACTACGAGCTATGAAACCTAGGGGAGGTCTTTTATCTCCCCTCTTCTCCTCCTCACTGTTTAGGTGGGGCTCAAAAAATATTCTCTCTCTCTCCGTCTCTTCCTCTGTCTCTCCCTCTGTCTCTCCCTCTGTCTCTCTCTTTTGCTCTCTTCCTCCCTCCCCATCTCTCCCTCTCTCTCTCTCTTTCTGTTTTCCCTTCTCTTCCTCCCTTCCTCTATCTCTGTATATGTATATATGTATAATATGTACGTGTAATATACTATATATTATAACATAATGTTTAATATACTATGTAATATAATAGTATAAATGTATAGTATACTTAATATATTTAAGAATAAATAAAAATTAGTATATATGGATATGTTTGTATATACACTATTTTTTTCTGTCCCCCAATGATGATGGCATTTAATAAGCCTAATTTTCTTTTTTATAAATGAGTTTTTTTCCCATTCGATGTTATTACTCAAGAAAAAAAAAAGTGCATGAAAGGATAGTCCTGAGAGGTTTCTATTTTACAGACCCTGTTGTTCTGGCAAGAGATTAAATGATCTCCCTAGAGGTTGTTGGTCTGTCTTTTGATTTTGTCATTGATCCTGAAACTCTCCCAAGCAAGAACCTTAAAACCTGAACTCAGGGCTCATTTAGACTTCCCTTAGAGGGAAATGTCCAATTTGAATGATGCTTCTATTGAAGCTAGATGGCATGGTAGATAGAGAACTAGACTTGGAGTCAGAAGACCTGAGTTCAAATCCTGCCTTTAACCCTTACTTTTTGTTCCTAGGTAAGCCATTTTACCTCCCTAAGCCTCAGTTTCCTCATCTGTAAAAATCTGGATAATAGTAGCGCATACCTTCTAGGATTGTTGTGAGGAAAAAATGAAGTAATATTTATAAAGGGCTTTGTAAATCATGAAGTGCTATATGAGTACTGGTCATAATGATAACAAACAGTGATAAACTTATTAATAATATATATTGTATAATACTATAATTATTAATATGTAATAATTATTGTCGCTATTCTTTTATGCCTAGCATTGTATAGTTATTAACATAATTATTGATATGAGTTTACATAATATTTTTATCATTATTATTTTGATTCCAGAAGACATAAAATCCAGTTCAGGAGGCAAAGCTCTATCCCTTTTACCTGAATGGAGAGAGGAGGGCAGAGGAATTGGAAGGGAAAATTCTGCCTCTGAACCATCCAAGTAGGTGTGGTCTGTGAGAATTTCAAGCCTGCTCTCTTCTGAAACAGAAAGAAAGGAGAGCCCAGACCCCTGTGACACCTAATGTTCTATACTTATCTTTTTCATTTGTAGTATCTGAGCCTGATAGCATCTCATGTAAACTTTGGGCTAAGTTTCATCCCTGGGATACACTGGATTATAATACTTTGTGGTATAAGTTTGAGTGATCATGTTATTAGAAGACTGATACACTAAGCTGAGTATAGACTCCATCCAATTATTACTCCTTAGCATAATGTGATGGAACCATGTTGAGGCCACCAGTGAAAAAACACTACAAATTGCTTTAGAGTTTCTGAGAAGGCATAGTCAATTGCGTAAGATGTTCAGGAAGGAGTGAAAGTTGTGAACATTACCTAACGGGAGTTTTTGGCAATCTTCCCAGTTTTTGGAGGGTGAGTTTGTGGTTGAGAAAGGTAATCAGTCTTGGTTCCCCACGCCACTTTGGACTCTAAATTCTTGAAACTGAAATGCTTGACCTTCCAATCTATGTCAGATAGGGTGGAACTAGGAAAATGGGAGAGAGAGCCTCCAGACCTGAGTAAGGTCACATTGCCAGAAACATGGGCAAAAGTCCTTGAGCAGGCTCTGAGAAGGATGCTAATTATAGCCATATCCTGAGGTGTCTCTTATTGGATACTGCCATTATCCTCAGGAGACAATGTTGCCCTGGAAGGAAAGTAGAGATTTGAACCTTTGTTGGCGTATGCTACTGAGATACTGCAAGAGTGACAGATGACAGACATAGAAAAGGCAAGAAGAATGCTAAAAAGCCGCAGGGGGATCTGCACGTGATTTGTGGTGGGGATGTTAAAAATGGAAAAAATGCCCAATGCCCTGCATGGATGCTTGAGGGCACTGGCTAATCACCTGGGCTCCTGGAAGGAGCTAAAGACCTTTACTCCAAGTTCTTAACTACAACCCAAAAGGAGGTTGAAAAGTTTCCAGCTACATTTGGGGCTCAAAAAGGTACTTCAGGAAATGGAGATTAAAGGTGTACTGACCATAGTACAGGAAACCTTTTTTTTTTTTAAATCAAGTGCTCAGGATAACTTTTAATAATGAAATGTGATTGTGGTAACAGAGAAGCCTCCTAGTCACTTACAACTTATAAAACTTGGGGGAGAAGAAGAAAGAGAAATTGTTAAAGAAAGTTCTAAGAAAAAAATGAAATTAGCCAAACAAGTCCCTGGGTGAAAAGTTCATATACTGGAGACCAGCATGAAGGTGAATCTCCCCAAATAAGCAGAGGTTTTGAAATCTCCACTCCAAGATCCTATTTAACTCTGTTTCTTCTACAGTTGGAGAAGTTCAAGCTCAGGGAGGTCCACCAACCCATTTATATTAAGTAATAATTTATATTTATTTGTAAAGTAATTCTTAAAGTAATGATAATACTTAGAACCCATATAGCATCTACCATGTGCCAGGCATTGTGCTTAGCACTTTACAAATGTTATCTCATTTGATCCTTACAGCAACCCTGGAAGATAAGTGCTATTATTAAGTTCCTTTTACACTTGAAACTAAGGTTGAAAGAGGTTAAGTTAATTGCCCGAGGTAACAGAACTGGTAAGTTTCTCAGACCAGACTTGGACTCAATACCAATTGATTAACCACTGAACATGGACCAAGGGAGCCCATCAGGGTAGGTTGTGTAATCTTTTGTTATCAGGCTGAGCAAAATGGAGACCTATGTGTTGAGTGCTCCCAATAATAATATAACTCTTGAGATTGCAGCATGATGGGTGATTTGAAAAGCTAGCCTAGCCTAGGAATTGTCAAAGTGTGAAGCACTGACCTGTCACAAGCCAGGGGGTTCTAAATGAATAGGGTTACTTAGTTTTGAAGGATACACTTGGTGAAAACAGAGCCAGATTACATGTTGATAGTTCTGGTTCAGGTAACTCTTTTTCCCCTTTTTCTTCATGGAGGTGGGCCATGTCAGATCATGGCAAGGCAGTATAGAGTGAACAGTTCTTAAGATACAGGCCTGCGTAGCTCCCCCTGCATTGGATATTTGTATGTATGCAGGGGTTACCAGATACACAACATTAGTGCAAAGTCAACTATCACACACAGAGACAGATATTAGTGCAATGGATAGACTCAATGGATGGAGTCAGGAAGACCTGAATTCACACATGACCTCAGACAGTTCTTGACTGTGTGACCCTGGATAAGTCATTTGACCTCTGTGTGCCTCCCTTTCCTCATCTGATAAAATGTGTTTCATAATAGCATCTACCTCACAGGGTTGTTGTGAGGAAAAATGAGATCGATTTGTAAAAAAACCCTTAGTAATGTTACTAGCACATACTAGGGTTTCCATAAATGCTTCTCTCCCCACCCTCACCCTCACCCAGGAGACCAAGAAAGCATTATTGATCTAGCTGCTGAGGCAGGGAGCTGTTGTCCACTAGCATCCCCTAAGCCAGGGTAACTTGTAATCCTATATACGCTGTAAACTGGGTATTTCTCCCTTGAAATCCTATCCATGCTATAGCCTAACAACAAACCCTTTGAAATCGTAATTGATCCTTTTGACTTGTTTCCTCCCTTGTAACATATATAAGTTGGGTCGTAGCCTACTACAGCTCAAAACTGTATAGACCTGTGAATGAGGTCAGGAAAAAATGAAAAACCTGCAAGGGTCATTAAGTTATTGACTTGCCTTGGACCCATTAGTTTAAGATGTTTAGGACCATAGAGTGAAGCGATTAAAGACTGATAGAATGGAATGTTCTGACAGTGGTCTCTGATGATAATTTGCAGATAGGCCATTTTGTGTGCAAAATGTGAGGAAATACATCTTTACAACTGTTAAGAGGACTGTCCCTTGGTGTCACAGTGGGGAATAAAGCATCCTGCCCATATAAAGGGTATTTTTTCCACTGTCTCAGAAAACTTTCACAGAGTAATGTTTACATTACTTTTCTTCTCTCCCAGACATTATATGTAGTGGGCTGTATCAGAGACCCTTAAACACATTTGGAATCTCTAAGGAAAATAGTGAATGTCAGAAAAGAGGCAGAAGGAGCTGTCTTGGTGTGTCCAGGCTAGAGTGTTATTTCTGTAATTTCAGCTTTCATTGGGTCAAATCAGCCATTTTGGAATGTTCAACTGAGTACTGTAGGTAATAATAGCCTGTGACCCAGGACCCCCATCATCCAGGCCTCCTGTGAACATTATAAGAACAGTCTACAGTTGGTCCCTTTATTTCATTTCCTCTACCTTTCTTCTAAATATTCTGCAATCTGGCTTCTGACTTTGTCATGTAACTAAGAGCAACTTTTCTCTCCAAAGTTATTGATAATCTCTTAATTGCCAAATCTAATGACCTTTTATCTTTCTTCCTGACCGCTCTTTGATACCATTGACTAAATTTTCTTCCTGGTTCCTTTCTCCTATTTGGGTTTCCATGACTCTGTTTTCTGGTATCTAGTCCTAGTATCTCTCCTGAGTCATAATCCTGCATCATCAACTAGCTGTTGGACAGTTCTAACTGGATGTCCAAAGGAGAACTCGTTATACATCACCCCTCCGAACTTTTATCTCTTCTGAATTTTTCTATTACTTGTGATGGGTAACAACACCAGGCTTCCAGTCTCCCAGGTTTGAAACCTGAATACTCTCACTCACTACATATCTAATTGGTTGCAAAATCTTTGAATTGTTCACTGTGCCATGTCCTTTCTCCTCACACAGCCATTACTCTAATTCAGCATACCATCAGCTCTTATCTAGACTAGGGTGTAGTAGTAAATAAACAAAAACAAATAGGCTTCTAATTTGTTTCCTAAAGTATGGGTCTGACCATGCTGTTGTTGTTAAGGTGTTTCAGGGGTGTCTTATTCTTTATGATCCCATTTGGAGTTTTCTTGGCAAGGATATGGAATGATTTGCCATTTCCTTCTCCAGTTCATTTGACAGATGAGTAACTGAAGCAAACAGGGTTAAGTGACTTGCCTAGGGTCACACAGCTAGTATGTATCTGAGGCTGGATAGGAACTCAGGAAGAGTCTTCCTGATTCTAAACCTAGTGCCTATCCACTGAACCACCTAGGTGCCCCATCTGTTCTCCTTGCCTGTACTATGCTTACTTTCAGCTTCTGACTCTTAGAATATTTGACTTTCTTTAAGATGCAACCCAAGTATCAGGTCTTTGGGCTATGCTCTTTCTCCTCGAGCAGTTGTTAATGCCATCTCTTCTAAAGTTGCCTTCTATTTACTCTGTCTTTATGTTCTTATGCATATATTTTGAGTCCCCCATCAGGGTTTAAGCCCATTGAGGGCAAGCAAGATCTGTTTTTACTTTTCCTTTGCTTCCTCCAGCGCTGAACACAGTCTCTGGCATGTGGTAGGTTTCTTATATATGCTTGTTAACAGAAGGACATGCAGTGATTTTCTGCAAGCCAACCTCTCAGTTTTGTTCTATAACCTCATCTCTATTTCCTCTTGTAGGAGACAAAAGGTCTTAGCAGAAGATGGAAGTCAATTGAAGAGATAATCACCTGTATTTGTTGTTGTTCAGTGGTTTTTTAGTCTTGTCTGACTCTCAGTGACCGCATTTGGGATTGTCTTGGCAGAGACGCTGGAGTGGCTTACCATTTTCCTCTCCAGTTCATTTTAGAGCTGAGGCAGCTGAGGCAAGTAAGGATTTAGTTACTTGTCTGGGGGTCACATAGTCAGTAAATATCTGAGGCCAGATTTGAACTCAGGGAGATGAGACTTCATGCCACCAGACCTGCAACTCTATGCACTGCTCCATTTAGCTGCCCCCATCACCTTTGTGCTAGGGTTCTTTTGTGAGTCTCAATCAGAAAGCTGTCCCATAAAGTACTTCCTATTATACTCAGGGACAGCAGATTGATCTGATAGCCCTTATGGGTCCAAAACTTAGACATCTGGCCAGTACACTCCCTTAAATCTTCTCTACCTTAGAAAATGGAGACAACGCATCCTGAAGCAACAGCGAGTCACAGGATTGGCATGCTATAGGATAAAGAGTGAAGGTGTAACCCACAAAGTGCCTTGGTACCCACTACTACTGAAGGTTAACACACAGTATTCTAGGGGGGGATAATGAATAACTGATAAAAGCATGGAAATTTTATGAGCATATGCATACCTTCATACATATATATGCTGTACATCATATAATGTATGTGAATATCACATTACATGTACTTTTTGGTCTAATTTTTAAGGTTTTCATCCTTTTATTTTACTGGAGTGGGATGGAGATTGTAGCTGAGTCTGGGATCTTTAGAATTTTCTTCCTCTCCTCAAAGGAATGATATTTTTGCCTGAAGGTTTGCATAACAATGGATGGGGTTAGTAACTGGAAGAGACTGGAAAATTAAAAGGAATGGAGAACTATAAAATAAGAGTGGTAGCAATGAAGAGGGAAGAAAACTGTGGAAGTTCTGCCCTCCTCTGATACCAAGGAGATGACATTCAAAGATTAGAGAACTCTGGAGAGTTACTGTTCTCCAGCCTGAGAAACTCATGCACTGAGTAGCTATGTTACATAGAGAAGAGGAACACTGGGAATTTGAAGAGAGCAAGTGAGGGGGCGAAAGCTACTCTCTCTTCCTCTCTCTGCTTCTATTTCCCTTTCAAAAGCAGGAAGAATGCATGGAAGAAGAATACTTAAAACACATTCTTTTAGGTAGAGTGCTGGACTCTGAGTCAGGAAGACCTGTGTTCAAATACGGAATTGGACCCTAGCTGAATGACCCAAGGAAAGTCCAAGCCTCAGTTTCTACATCTATAAAAATGAAGGAATTGGAGTTCCAAAAACTCTTTCAGCTCTAAATCTATGTTCCCATGACCAAGACAGGTTTCATTTTTATTTTCCTACTTTAAATGTTTGAAATTGGGGAGTCAGTCTCACTCTATTGTATGTTAGGTAAGGGAGGGGAGAAGTAGTCTCTGTCAGAGAAGCCCACATATTTATTATTATTCTGGTGAAGGGATGGTAAGGATTTTTCAGACTTTGGAATGTTTCACCTGGGACAAAGCTCCCATTGCCTCACCCTAGTTATGACTCTGACTATGAGTAAGGTAATCTCCTACCTGGATCTGCCTGTCATTCCTTCTCATTGATCCTTCTTTTGGAAAATAATAGTGATCTAAGGGCATGCATTGTGGAGAAAAAGACAAAAGGCAGTCACTACATGATGCTGATAGCTGTTGGAGAAGAGAAGAGAGAAGTGACAGAATGGGGAAATTATTAACCCTCAGGAGTCATGCCCCACATTTCACAAGAGGGACATAGCAATGGCATGTTGAACCCTAACTGCTTTGCTTCTGAGAAGTTGCATGGAGGGAATGGATTATTTTGTAAAATTGGAAAGAATAGTTTCAGAGGAACAGCAGAAGAGAAATAATATACAATGACTGGAAGAGAAGAAGCTGGCTAAAAAGGACTCCTAGGTGATCTCATTCCAGGCTGCCATATTTGAAACTATAAATTTATAAATCATCAATCATTGGAATGAATGTTTACTTTTTGAGAATGGATGTTTGCTTTTATTGATCTAGGGAGGATGCTTAAATATGAATGGTAAAGTAACTCTGATTACTTACAAAAATATTGGGTAGAATTCATCACTCATTTAAAGGTTTCATTTTATTTTCCTACTTTAATATTTGAAATTGGGGATTCAGTCTCACTCTGTTGTATGTTAGATTCTATCCAGATCATATAAGCCAAAGAAAGTGAGAAGGTCCCCCCAAGTGTACCCAAGCTGTTTCTGTCATTACAACCTCTGACACAAAAATTAGACATGTAAGAACCCTTACATAGTACTATCTATGCCATACACTTTGAAGGTACTCAATAATTATTTGTAGATGATGTTAATAATATTAATTGATAATATTATAAGCTCATTTCATTATATTTCTCCACCAATGCTATATTAAAAATTCCAGACTCTGTCTGGTTATTTTCTTTTTGGCTTTTTCCCAGACTTTACAACTTTCTTGATGTTAATGAGGATGGATGAAACTCAGAAAGTGATGACTTTTGAAGGTCATCATCAAGTGCTACATTTCTATTGGGTTTAATGAACACTTTGCCTCGGGTCAGAGTGGAGAGTGAGAAAGTTTGATTGGAAAGAGACTTTTCCAAGAAAGTCCACTAGTTCTCATTGTGAAAAAGCATTAATGTCCTCTCAAAATCTCTCCTGTCAAAGGGATAAATCTGGCAACAGATAATATTACCTTGAAGGAAAAGGAACCGGAAGAAGCAATGAGATTTTCCTTATAAGTCTACTGAAGGCTGACTGGGAGATGTGTTTGGGGGATGGGTTTCAATCTAACCTTTCCTCTTTGGTCACTTTCTCAAAGATAGCTTGTTAATGCTGAAACCACACTGACCTTCAAGTCCAGTTAGGACCAAGGGCAAGGAAAGTCAGGATTCTAATCTATTTCCTTCTCCTCAGAATTCATTATTTTTTCATCTTATCAAGTAGTTCTTACTAATAGTATATCTTCTGAGTAGCTAATGCTGCACACGGCTTCTGACTGTCCTCCGTCTTAAATGAATAGAAGGATAAATACATTCAATTGATGGGATCATAGATTTAGAGCCGGGAATTTAGAGTCCTTTGAGTACAACCCCCTCATTTTAAAGGTTCAAAAATATTCAGTGCCTTCTCATACAATCATAAAATCTTGATCCTGAGGTGACTTCACAGAATCCATTTAGTCTATCTTCCTTATTTTATAGATGAGGGAAGTGAGATCTAAGGAGTTTAGATGATATGCGCAAGGTCACTTGGACAGAATGAGGACTTGAATCCACAAAGTACATTTCTTTTTCCACACTGCTTTTTCTAGGTTTCAGAGTAACATATAACCACATGACACTTGGCTGACATAGTAGCTTTCATGTGAATTATTTAATATTACCTTCTCTGTCTAGTGCAAAACTTATAAATATCACTTAGTAGAACATGTAACATTATTTGTGTGGTTAGGGGTGGGTGTGATGTTGTATTCATTTGAGTCTGGCAGGCTTGGATCAGTAAATGTTTTATGATAAGTTACAGGGGATATGGCTTCTGTGTTTAATAATATCTAGTTGAATCTTGGAAATATACAGCTTTACATGTTTTTATTCATCTCCCTTGGAACTTCCACTTTAATTAGATACTATAAAAAAGAAAGGAAAAAAGAACTTCAAGTTTATGAACAAAATCAATAGAGAAATAAATTCACTGACTGTTGTGTTCCCTTTAAGATATTGAGACATGTTGGTGTGTTGAAATAAGCATAAGACTTCAAGTTGAGTCAAGAGATCTTGCTTCAGTAGTAGTTAGCTACTATGGGAAAGTGACTTTGCCTCTCTTTTTCTCTGCAAAATAAGAGCTTATATGCTTTTATTGTCACCTAAAATGCTATATGCATATAAGCTATAAATATTATAAAAGTACATTGCTTCTTCTATCTTCTATTCAAAGGAGGTCAAGTAGGGTAGTGAAAGCAATATTAGACTTAGAGACAGGAGAAAGCAGTTTCACCTCTGACACTAATTTTATGACCATGGATAAGTTTACTTAGCCTTTATGAGCCTTAATTTCCTAACTTCTTAAATGGAGATGATGATGATAATACTTACGATTGGGATCAAATGAAGTAAAGTATTTTGGAAACTTCAATAGGCTATGTAAAAAATCAACTTTAAGCTTAAACTTAAAGGACTGGTTTCTTCCCCATGCGCTAATATGCCATTGACTTACTCTTTAGATTAAAAATGAACTACACTTTGATATTTCCCCACCCTCTTCAGTTTACTCTGACTCCAGAATGGGTTTTTGAGAGGGTCAAGATGAGGCTTAGAGCAAAAATAACAAAAAAAGTGAGCTGAAACTCATAATAAATGAGGAGATGGTGCAAAGTACCCAGTTGCCATCCATTATTTCAAGTTATTGGGGCAGGGCAGGGCAGGTTATATAATCAGAAAGAAGAGGCAGAATTGCTTTGAAAGTTTTAGAGAATGGAGGCGGTAACACTGGGTTACTTGTAATGTTACTAGTCCCAGAGGGTAGAATCAGGAGCAGAAAGTTGCAGAGTTGAATTTAGGCTAGGAATCAGGGGAAAAGAAAAACAAGTTCCTAATAATTAGAGCTGTCCAAAAGTGGAATGGATTGCCTTGGGAGTTGTGTCCTTAATTAGAGGAGAGACTGGATGACCACTTGTTGTAAGTATTACAGTGCAGAGTCTTTCTGGTTAGGGGTTGGAGGAGATGTCTGGTGAGGTCTCTTCCACTCTAAAATTCTATGATTCTGTGACTACAGAAAGGCAAAGATCTGGGGCTTGGCAGGGGGTAGTGTCGGGGGCGGGTTGAGTGGACCAGAAGCGAAGGATAAGTTGAAAACCAGAAAAAAATGAATACTCTTCTTTACAGCATTGAAACTGACAATGCGTTCTGTATGAGAGGCTTTATTTCTACTTTGCTTTGTTCAAATCACATTGAGAGTATCCTGTTCAGTTCTGGGTACCACACTTTAGAAAGGACAGTGAGGCTAATCCTTTCAGAGAATGATCAGAACCAGATAATAAGCTATAGAAACATCTGTTGTTGAACTGGTGGGATTTAGCCTGGAGAAGAGGAAACTGAGTGGAGGATGAGTGAGGAAACAGTGCACATAATAACTGTCTTCATGTATTTAAATAAAATTATGTAGTAGGGGGATTAAACTTGTCCTTTTTTCTCCCATGGTAAATTACTGATAGTCAGATTTGGGCCCCATGCAAGGTGTGTGGCATAACCTGAAACAGATTCTTCACAATCAGATAAATCTAAAAGTAGAGTGGACTACTCTTCACTGGAGGTCTTCATTCAGAGGCTGGGTGCCATCTCCACCATTGTTCAGGTAAGAATTGGACAAAGGTTGTTCTTTGATTCTGGAGAATCTGTAGCTCAAAATCTGAGCTAACATGCTAAAACAAGATTCATTACCTCCCATTAGCAAACACAGAATTGAAAAGAAAAGATATTACAAGTAAATGAAAAGCAGCGGTAGGGATGGCTACTTTCCTTCTTCGTGGTCTTTCTATGTATGTAATTTGATTTCATTATTCTATTAAGATGAAATGAGTAACTATTTCAAAATTAAATTTGCCATCTCAGATGTCACTGCCAATTTATTAACTCCTACCACACAAATATAGCCTTGTAACAAGTGAGACCATAGCTTGCTACTTCAAAGTCCAGTATGGATTACAAAATCAAGCTCGACACTATTTTAATTCAGAAGAGGATTCACACAGTTCATATCTTTTCATTTCTGACCTCCTAACAATAGAGTAATTGAGAAAAGGGGAACAGATTGTCCTGGCAGCGAACTGGATCTCCTCACTAGAAATCTTCACATGAAAGCGAGATGAGAACTGGGATTTATAAGGGGAATTCTTGGTCACATTTGACTTGGACTACTTGGCCTCTATGATTTCTTCCAGCTGTAGGATTCTGACATTTATTCCTCTTCTTCCTTCCTTCCTCCTTCCTCTTCTCATGTTGAAGAATAATCATTATCACAGTTGTCAGCATCATGTCATGCTAACATATGCAGCATATCCCCGATGGCACAGGTTTACAATATCTGCAGGATCACCCATCTGTTCAGAGCTCCCACTTGCCAAAGAGCAATCCAGGTACTTTGCAGAATTTCCAGATTATGGTGAAAATCCAAGTTCCTTCCATGCAGTTTAGGATCTTGTGTTCTAGAAAAAAAAAACAAAAAAAGTAGCAAAAAACAAATTAAAGCTATGAATATGAAATAAAATGTGAAGACAAAAAAAATAAAGGGCTGAGAAAGTCAGTGAATCTAACTTACTGTGACTCATATATGTACAATAATATAAGAAATAATTATTAAGTGCCAACTGTATATGGAACATTATGCTAGGTGCTGGGAAAGACATAAAATTTAGACATGAGAAGTTTGGCTGTCCTCAAATGAAAATTAGAGTACTGACTGTTCTAATTATTCTGGAATAACCTGAAAGCATTATTCTTGTTGCTTATCAGAGTGTTGAGAGAGTTCCTACTAAGTTAGTCTGACTAAAAATTTTAGGTTCTTTTGCTATAGATCACAGAAATATGTCAATATTCTATGGTCAATTCTCTTGTGACTTCCTAACCTTAGCTTTTCTTCTCAAGGCTCATATATATATTTTTTTGTTTTTTACAATTCTGGTAGGTTGTAATGGAAAGAACTAAAATGGTCTCTATGTATCTTAAATTTTTAGCTCTGAGCCCCTAGGTAGAGATAGTGCTCTGCAAAATGCTTCAGTGTTAAATTTAGCTCTTTTTCTTCTCCAGAGATGTTTCTTCCACAGTTGTCACTTCTAGACTTCAGTTCCAATAAGCATATTCAGGCTAACAAATGTCTGTGTAGTTAACACTGTTTTTAAAGACAAAGTAAATATTGTTTTAAAAAAGAAGGTTTTCGTAGGCAAAGCCAAGATGGTGGAGTAAAAGCTGGGACTTCCTTGAGCTCTCTCCCAAATCCCTCCAAATAACTATAAAATATGGCTCTAAAGAAATTTTAGAGCATCAGAACCCACCAAATGATAGAGTGAAACAAATTTCTAGCCCAAGACAACCTGGAAGGTTGACAAGAAAGGTCTCTTGCACCAGGCTGGGAGAGGAATATGGTCGAGTGCGGGCCATGCCAGCACAGACAGGGCCAGAACAGGCCTCAGGGGACTGAGTCACTGGCAGCTGCAGCAGTTCCAAGACTTCTCAACCCATAAATGCCAAAGACAACTTAAAAGATCACTAGGCAAGGTCTGTGGGACCTGGGTGAGAGAGGAGCATAGTTTCACCCCAGGTGGCAGTGACAGTAGCAGCTGCAGCAGCTACTTCTGGAGCTCTTGGCCCACAGAAAGTGGGGGAAACTAGTGACTCATCAGAGGGATTGCAGGGATCTCTTTGTTGGTGCTGAGGCAGAATTCTCTTGCTTTGCCTGTGCTTGGATCTGGGTCACAGTCCTGGGGGGAGGAGAAGTGCTGGTGTGGTGGAGCTTGTGGCTGTGGTGAAGAGGGAATGCTCCTCACAGTTCCAAGGAAGAAGAAGGGTACATGTGGTCACTCACAGACCAGAGCACAGGCCAGGAGAGGAGCAAATACCTCTTCTTTGATCTTGCAACCTTGGAAGAACTAAAAGTTTACAGATCCCTAGAAATAGCTGCACAAAACCCCTGAAGCTGGGGAGGGTGTACTCTTCACTCTGGAAGGAGAATCCTACCATAACATAGAGCTAAAAAGTCATATAATTGACTGGGAAAATGAATGAGCAAAAATCAGAAAAACAAATCAGTCTGTAGAGTCTTACTTTGGCATTAAGATCAAATAGATAACCAAAAGAAGACAACAAAGTCAAAACTCCTACATCCAAAGCCTCCAAAAAAGTGTAAATTGGTCTCAGACTATGGAAGAGCTCAAAAAGGATTTTGAAAATCAAGGAGGAGAAGTAGAATAAAAATCAGGTAGAGAAATGAGAGTGATGCAAAAAAAATTGTGAAAAATGAGTCGATAACTTGCTAAAGGAGACCCCCAAAATGCTGAAGAAAATAACACCTTAAAAACAGACTAACCTAAAAGGCAAAAGAGGTCCAAAAAGCCAGTGAGGAGAAAAATGCCCTAAAAAGGAGAACTGGCCAAATGGAAAAGGGGGGGCCAAAAGCTCACTGAAGAAAACAATTCCTTAAAAATTAGAGGGGAGCAAATGGAAGCTAATGACTCTTTGAGAAATCAAGAAATTATAAAAATTAACCAAAAGAATGAAAAATAGAAGACAATGTGAAATATCTCATTTTAAAAAACTGAACTGGAAAATAGATCCAGGAGAGATAATTTTAAAAAGTATTGGACTGTCTGAAAGCCATGGTAAAAAAAAAAAAAAAGCCTAGACATCATCTTTCAAGAAATTATGAAGGAAAATTGCCCTGGTATTCTAGAGCCAGAGGGTAAAATAGAAATGTAAAGAATTCACTGATCACCTCCTGAAGGAAATCCCAGAAGAAAAACTTCTAGGAATATTGTAGTCAAATTCCAGAGTTCCCAAGTCAAGGAGAAAATATTGCAAGCAATAAGAAAGAAATAATTCAAGTATTGTGAAAACATAGTCAGGATAATACAAGATTTTGCAGCTTCTATATTGAGATATCTGAGGGCTTGGAATATGATATTCCAGAAGGCAAAGTCTAGGATTAAAACCAAGAATTACCTACCCAGCAAAACTAAGTACAATACTTCAAGGGAAAAAATGAATATTCAATGAAATAGAGGACTTTAAAGCATTCTTCATGAAAAGACCAGAGCTTACTAGAAAAATCTGACTTTCAAGCACAAGATTCAAGAAAAACATGAAAAGATCATCAGACATTAAAGGCTGGCATGTTCAGAAACCCTCTCATTTTCTGGCTGAAGTCCAGAGAGGTTGACTTATCCAAGTGGCCAAGCATGGATCAGGAGTCATTTTAAAGTCCTAGGTTTCTCCTTTAGTTTTTTTTAAAGTAAAAATGCCTTTTAAAAAACTTCAATTTGTATTGATAAAAATTTAGAGAAAAAGGTTCACCCTCCCAATGCTTAAGTTACTATGTCATGAGGGAAGGTATGTTTGTGACTATAACCTTGCCAGCTCTAGGGTCAGGGGATGGCAGAAAAAAGAAAGGTGGAAGTCTGGAAGGATGGGGTTAGAGGCAGCAATAGGAAATGAACCACATTCTGCTCTAGATTCATTATAGAAATCCAGGCAAAGACTCCAGTCATCAGGGAGTCAGGACTAGGGCAAGGAATCTGGACACAAGCATGGGACACTGGCAGTGAGAAGTTTCATGCTGAACCAATCCAAAACCTTGGCCAGGAATCTTTTATATGCTTCCAGTTAGGACAGGAGCCAATCCTAAAGAGTGTCTTATCTGAAGCCTTTGAACATAGGAAATTGGAAAGTGTAGATGAGGCCAATGACCAACCCAGCCAAATTCTGACACCAGAGAGGAAAGGAAAAACAAGGTGCTAGTCAGAAAAGACCTTAAAAAGCCTGGTGTAGTGGGAGTAACATTCCACTTCCTTCAGGGAAGATTTCATGCCACATTGAATAACTAAAAAGCTTTGTAATCACAAAAGAAAAAAAAAGAAGGGTTTCATAATCCCAGGAAGTAACCCAAGTGGAGAAAGCAGATACATAATTATGAACTTGGGGTCTATAGTCCCAGGGGATGGCTATAAGGATTGTAGTATCTGTCCTAACACTCCTTGGATTCAACCAGCTTTTCTCTCAGGGTCCTGGCTGAACTCTTCATGGTAGGTGACACCATTCTGTTTCTGTTCTTATAGCTTCAAATAATTTTCTTGGGATGTCTCCTCTATTTCTGTAGAGATGTGCCTTCCTGCAAATGTGCTTCATCCAGATATGCATTTCTTCTTGAATCTGTCTTCTGCATGGTCTCAATGAAGTGGACTTTTTTTTAGTGTTCTGATGTTTTTTAAGGTTACTATGGGAATGTGGCAGATTATTTTCATCCAGGGACCATTGCTTCCTTTCTAATTCACTCAAGATATTTAATCTACCTCATAAAGGGATTATTGGATATGAATGTGTGTATGTTTTTAAAAATACCTTTTTTCCCCCCTCTGATTAGGTCCTGGCTTTCAAACACCAACTCCTTTCCACTCCTCCTTCCCTCCCTCAGTTAAACACTTATTATCTCCAGAAAATCAACTAAGTTTGGACATATTTGTCCAGTCTCATAATGTAGATATTCTCTAGTGCCTACAGGTCTCAATTACATGAAGAGTATATATATTGCATGTGTATGTTATATCAATATATGGAAGAAATAAGACAAAAATATGATAAATTGATATATGTAATAACAGTTCATGCATAAACAGTAGCATATGTGAAAATAGATGAACAGTGAACTTATTCACAGCTAACAAGCAGATGTGTCAATGGTACATAAATATGCAGCAATTACCATGTATCAAAAAACATATAAAGTTATGTGCAAATCACATCTTGTCTAGATAAACATTAGTATTGTCATTTGGCTATGTATATAACTACTTCAGTTTCCCCTGTCATGTCATAAATTGTAGAACACTTTTTTTGTTTGATTTTCAATGTTTTATTGATATCTTTTTTTTATATCCAATTATTTTTCTGGAGATGCAATTCCTCTTCCTTACCTGGAGTTGAACTTTCCATTGTAAAAACAAGAAACAGTTAAGTCAAAAGGAAAAAAAATAACTTGATACAGTAGTTATATTTAAAATTTTATATATAGATTTTAGCACCTGTGGTCCTTCACCTCTGCTGAGATCTATTTCATTATCTATTCTTTGGGAGCAAGATTGACCATGATAGTTACTCAGAATTTAGCTTTCTTTTAGCATTAAATTACTCTGATTATTATGTAAAATATTTTCCTAGTCCATTTATTTTTAACCAGTGTCAGTTCATACAAGTGAAGTAAGGTGAAATTTTACTGTTCATAGCTACAATCACTTACTATGTATACATCACAATGTGCCCTCCTCACCGAGTCTGAATTTGTAGCATTCTATTTCTGCAATATAAAGTTGGAAACAGTTTTATTCATAAAGATGAAGTAAAGTATTTTGAAATATTTTCAAATTGCCCACAGTTATTGATTTTACTTTGTACTCTATCCTGGTACATTCCGCCTGTTTATTTTCTTGTTTATGAGGTAGGATGTTTTGCTTCCTGATTATCCTTGACTTGAAGAAGTGCATTTACTAGGATGATGGAGCTCCTCGCATGGTTTACAACTGTAAGCATCCTGATGTATCAATCACCCTTCTTAGCAGTGGTCCCAATACTCGATTGAGCTAAAAATAACACTTTGAACTTTAAGCTCTGTAGAATTTGCATTAATTTTTCAGTCTTCACATTCTAATCCCCTGTGGCCTTGTCATGATTTTATTTCTCTGAGAACTATGGGAAGGGTTGGGGGTGGTGGTGGTGAATGTTGACTCTGAAACATTTCCTTTTTCCATTGAGGAGCAGAAAATTAGAAGGAAATTAGAAGAAATGACTTCCTCAGTTCTTGCTTGTTCCACAAGTTCATCAGAAAACCCTAAGGGGAAAAGAAATGTAATGACATCACCATAAATACAGCATGAGGCACACTGAAGGGATTCCTGTCAATAGTTCAGTCACGTCATCTTTCCCTCTTAGCCATGAAAGTAGCAAGTAGTGCAAAGAAGACATTTGAAATGTCCTTTTTAGAACTGCACATTTATAATCACTTGGAAAGAACAGCTTGTGATCAAGAGGCTAAAACACTTCACAGCTCCTCAGATTCTTGTGAAATTACTGTGTATAGATGTTTCTGTGTGTGTATGTGCAGGAGACAGGAGGGAGCTTCTAATTATCGCCTTAGGAATTCATATGGAGCCCTATAAATCAATAGCATAATGGAATCTGAGCTCTTTCTTTCTTGGAGGCACTACTGTACACAATATATTCAATTAAGACCAAAGTGGATGAAGATTCTTCAAATGAAATCTCTCATCTGTTTTTTTGTAACTGTCTATTTGTGTCTTCTTAGATATTATCCTACTTAGTTTGTGATCTTGACAAGTTAAGTTGAATAAATGCTGAACACAAATTTGTGGAAAAGGCAATAAATATTTTCATCATTTCATGATTCAATAAATTTAGATTCAGAGCAGAAGTCAACAACCGTCAGAAGTGGCATAACAAGTCCTCACTTATTCCCTTTAATTTAAAATTTCTTGAGACAATAACAAATTCTTTCTTCCCCTAAATTAGATCTTATTAGAAGCTTTCTTGTCAGTCTAGGGTCAGGGAAACTGATTGTATAGACATATGCTATTATTAGACAAGAAGACTGACTTAGAAAATTGGCCTATTTCCATGTCCTTTAGGTGGATTGGTATATAGCCAAATAAGATAGAAAGTAGAGCTGGAAGAACAAATGTACACAGAAACAAAAGTAAAAGACTTGGAATTTTTAAGGGATTTATGAGTTCATAAATGGAGGAAGACATGGAGAAGTTATGAAAAACAGAGACATTTTAAGGGAATAAAATCTCTAGGGAAAAGTAAGAAAAAGCTCTTTCCTCTTTTTCTTCCTCTTCCTCTTCTTTAAGATTTTCCTTTCCTTCTCTCTTTCTTTCATCTTTCCCCAGTTTCCTTTTATGCCTCTACTGCTTCCCCTCTTCTTTTTCCTTTCTATCCTTCCCTATCTTTTTTCTACTGCACTATCTCTTGTCTTTTGTCCCAACAGGGAGAATACAGAGTGTTACTGTCTACTTCCTGACTTCTCAAGTCTACTCCAACAAAGAATGTGGTTACATTTCCTGCATGAAAAAGGTAAACTATATTTGTTAACTGTTCTAGCATTGTGAGTGCCCCTCAAAACAATTTCTAATGTGTCATGGACTGAGAATTCCTGCTCTAGATGAAATGTTCTTAACTAGGGTCTGTGAATTAAAAAAAAATTGACATCTGCATTTCAATTTAATTGTTTCTCTCTGCAATCTTCTATAATTTATGCATTTTAAAACATTATTCTGAGGAAGGATCCATAGGTTTCACCACACTACACTGACAAAAGGGTTCATGGCATACACACACGCACACACGTAACACACACATGTACACATACATACACACACAAAGTGAAGAATTCTTGTAGTTTTCTGCTGCATAATCTGTTGCTTTTTCTTTTTTTTTAATTTTGGAACAGTGATTAGCTAATTCTTTTTTTCTAACAAGAATCCTCTGCCATATGCTAGGTCTGTATAACATAAGCAAATGCTTGGTAAGAAATGACTTAAAATATAAGAATAACTGGACTTGAACAGACCAGTAGATTATCTAACCCAATATTCATTCAAACGTAGTAAAAAGGGTTAGAAGTGGGAAAACCTAGTTGTTGACTTTAGAAGGTTAGGAATATACTGAACTATCCATGCTTTGTCTTAATATGAGAATGCTTCAGCTTTACAAAACATTTCATCCAAGAGAAGATTTTACATCAATCCCTCAATAAGCATATATTAAGTAAGCCTCTCCTAACTGCCAGACTGTGCTAGATCCTGGGGATGATGAAGACCAGAATGAAGCAGTCAAGGAGTGCATTCTTTTAGGGAAGACAGCATGAATGAAATAGAATGAATGCTTTTATTAAGCATTTAATAAATGTCAAAAACTACTGCAAATGCAGATATAAAAACAGACTCCCTTCCTTCAAGGAGTTTACATTCCAACAAGAGGGGAAAATACATATATGGCATAGTTTGATTGGGAGTGGTATTTTGTTTTGGAAATTTGCAGGAATGGTGAGTGGAAAATAGATTAAAAAACTTTTACCTGGAGCAAGGCAGTATTGATTTATTATGGTTCTAGAAATGGAAAAGGATCTAGAGCACAGAACCCTTGTCACTATAATGCATGTAGTGAGATGTTTAGAGAGTAAATGGAAGGAATATTTTGTTCTGCCTGAAAGAGAGGATCAAGTGGGACATTCCCCAATCAGCATTGTGAAATATTTTGAGTAAAGGATACATTAGAAGCTAGGGAGATCAGAAAAGGTACTCCTGTAGGAGATGTGTCTGAACTGAGCTTTGAAGGATATTAGGAATTGTAAGAGTGAGAGGTGAGGAGGGAGTGAATTCCAGGCATGAGGAACAGTCTGTGCAAAGGTATGGAAAAAAAAGAATGTCATGCACAAGGAAAGAGCAAGGACAATTTGTCTGAAATAGAGACTGTAAGAAGGAATGTATAAGTTTTGAAAAGAGGTTACCACCACGTTGAGAAGCCCTTAAAATGCCAAACAGAGAAGTTGCTAGTGGACTCTATTTAAGTCTCAATTTTTCTTAGGAATAATCGTTTCCATTCTGTGATAAACTTGTCCTTCAAGGTACTCCCATTGTGACAAGACTCCCTACAGGATGACCCTCAGTGGTAGCTGCAAATTCTTTCTCTAATCCCAATTAGTAAGAGAGTTGAGTGCAACCCTTAGAGCACCTATCTTCCTAAGAGTGTTTTTTCCAACATGGCTCTACCTAGGAAGGGGGCTGGTCTCCCTCTGAGAATATAAAACACAGTTAGACCTAGCCTATTATCCCAGAGGACATTGAACAAAAAGTAGATGATCTGCTACCCTCTAAACAGCTTGCTAAAGCCAACCCTTCTTCCTGTGCTCTGGATCACATCCCTTACAGCTTCTCTGGGACTTTGCTCCATCAATCATTCTCTCTTTCTTTTGCATCTTCTTTCTCTTCTTCTCCATTGGTTCCTTTCTATATATAGGATCAGGTCTCTTCAATCTAAAAATACCCCAAATAAAATCACTTCTCTCAACTCTAATGGCCTATAAGTCCTTCTTTTCCTTCTGCTATTTACTTTCCACTACTGACTTGTGTTATTTGCATTTCTTTACTAAAAGTTCAAACTCTAGCAATTTGACTCTTGTTTCTACCACTTTATTGAAACTAGTTTTTCACCTGACTGTTAACCCACTAAAGATACGTTCTCAGCCTCCTGACTTCATGTGAAAGTTGGCCAGTGCTACAGCCAGTTCCCTTGTAGGGGATGTAGTTGTGATGCCAACAGAAAGGTAAAAAGGGGAGAACCCTGAAGACATCAAAACTCCAATGATCTTATAGCTACAGCCTGTGTAGCAAGGGATTTATGCAACAGAGTCAAAGAGCAACGTAATGGGTGTAGCCATAGAAACCCACACAATACACAAAATTTAAGAAAGGACTGATACTAACACCATAGAAGAAAAGGAAGAGTGGGAAATTGCTCATCCTATCACCTATGGGAGGGGAAAGCCATCCTTTTCTGGAAGAAGTTTGCATGTTCAGGAGTTAATGTGAAGTTTGTCAAGTTCAGTGATCTGTAGATCAGACCCCAAAATGTATTTTTCTGTCTGGAAAGTCTAAGCCTGAAGGACTGGAAGAGAGCCATTCATCAGGATGGGATTATGTAGAGAAAAATGATACACTCTGAGCAGATAGATTTTTACCAGCATGAGAAGGTTTGCTCCAACACTTGCAGAAGCACCAGATTTGACCTCGTAACTAGCAGTGCCTGAACACTAGTGCAAGGGCAGCAGATAAGCATGGTGTAGACATGCACTTCAGCTGAAGGAGGAGTCTTCTAGAGGAGAGTATTGAGGAGGCTGGGCTGAAGTAGAACTCAGCTCTCACAGCAGTTGACACCATGGCCACTGAGGAAGGATTGAAAAATCTGGAAGTAATTTCAGAAGATGCCCTAATATTCTGGAAGGGCATAGCTAATGTGGGGCTGATGGAGGAGGCAGTCAGCAACATACAAAAGGAAATAGAAGAGGTGCTTAGGTATGTCTGGCAAAGGCTCTGTCAGGTTCCTTTTCAGATTACAAATTCTGCTCTCCTTAACAATATTGCCCTTACCTTTGGCCCAGTGAACCAAAGAGAGTTTTAGACAACAGGAGGAGCAAGACAGAGCAAGAAGAACATTTTCTCTTTATTCTGACAAACCTAGAACTCCAGTTGGAGGAGCAAAAGAAGCAGGCACAGGGCCACAGGCTGAAATCTCAGAAAGTACAGAATGTGGCACTGATGCCCACAAACAATCCCAGACCAGAAAAAGGCCTTGCCTCCAGTGCCTGGTCTCTAGCACTATCCTGAGCCCAGCAGCCTCAGTTCACCATTGTCTTGTCCATTTCTATAGCACCAATGGGCCAGTCATTTACCACAGACAACGTTGCCATGATTATCTTAGGGTTCTAGCCCTATGTCTGTCTATACACTGCCTTTTGGTTCCTAGTTCTCCTGCTATGCAATTATTGTCTCTTCTGCCAAGACCAGCTCCCCTGATGCAATGATCATCCACCATTCATTCAACCTGACATTACTGAGCTCAGATACCATATAGGATGGGGGCCTTGGGCAACATAGCCATGGTGGCAAGCCCTGTGGAACTGGTTGGCCATGAAGTCTGGCATGACATTTTGCAAGCAGACTGTGGAAAGCACTTCTGAGGATGGGCTGACCATCAATGAAACTGATCCTGCTCCAGATTCAGAGGCAAAGGAAATTGATGGCAAAAATCCTGGAGACTGAGCTCAAGATTGAGCAGAAGATTGTGGGACTGAGGTAGAAAAGCACTAGCACCAAGTGCACAATGTGGAGATTATGGTCCTAGAGGATTAACTGGGAGCCTGGGTCCAGGAGACTCATTCTTTGATATTTTAATGGTTTCTTCATTTTTATCATTGTCCTGTGCTTTTCTCCATATGATCTTTTTGTTTGTTTTTTCCAATTAAAAAAAGAAGAAAAATCTCAGCAATGAGATTAAAAATGCTAACCCCTTCTGCCTCTTCCTTTCCTCCCACCATGTGATCAGTGGACAAAATGAGAAGGGTGAATCTTCAGAGAACCAAGAGAAAACCTAGCAGCCAGAAGAGTTGGGGGATGCCCATATTGCTGATGGGAAAGACAAGTATACCAGCATCATTTTTAATAAGGGGAGTGCTTTGACAGAGGGATCAGGGTGGGGGGGGTTGACTTTCTTACCTCTCAAAGGATGCCCAACTCCAGGACCCAACAGAACAGCAGTCAAATATGCCAGTGATGGGGAGGGCCAGGGTAGGAGGGAGAACTAGTGTTTTCAAGGAAAAATGGTCTCTAGGGCCCCCATCACAGATAAGTAACACAATAGATTCACCAGTGGCCATTCAGAGGAGGTCTGAGCATGAATCTAAGGACATAACAGACTTTGAGCCAAGTATTCTCAAGGATTAATCCTCAGGTGTGTCTTATGGGGAACAGGACAACCCTTCTCCCAGTCTCTCTCTCCCTTTCCCATTCTGTTCAGGTTTTTGGCTTTTAAAACTCACATTAGCCAGTTGTCCTCATAACTCTATGGGTTGGTTTTCCCTCTGGTGCTCATTGTTCATTATTTTACCCTCTTCCTTGTAAGCCTTTGCTCTGAAGCAACAAATTTTTCTCCCTGTGTGACTCCAGGAGCAAGAGAATTTTTCTGGGCAAAGTCAAGATGGCAGAGTAGAAGGATGGACCTGTAGAAGCTCTTGCCCCAGAGCCCATAAAATACCTGTAAAAAATGACTTGAAACAAATTCTAAAGAAGCAGAAACCACAAAACAACTGGGGGAAAGAGATTTCCAGCCCAAGGCAGCCTGGAAGGTTGACAGGAAAGGTCTATCACGCTGGGCTCAGAGTGAAGAGCAGCTCAGCTTTGGCCATGTGGCAAGGCAGGCACAGAACTGGAGAAGGATGGGGTGAAGAATCCCAGGTAGCAGCTGTGGTTCCCAGATTCTTCAGCCCCAAAACACCAGAGATAGTTTCAATGGTCATTGAGAAGGCTCTTTCACCTGGGTAAGACGGGAACAAGGTCCTCCCCTAACTCTGGTCCCAGGTGGCAGCAGCATCCATTTTTGGAGTCCTCCGCCTAAAGCCTGTAGGGGAAATTGAGCTGCTGATCTGGATCTCAGCCTTGAGTGGTGGTCCTGGGGTGAGGAGGAGCACTGGCTGGTAGAGCTGGAGTCAGTTGTAGAGAGGGAATTTTACTAGCAGCAGGTCCTGGACAGAAAAGTTTGTGGTTGCTTCCAGACCAGAGCATAAGCCAGGAGAGAAGTAAATTTCTCTCCCTTTATTGTGTCACTTGGGAGGAACTGAGAACTTACAGGTCCCTAAAATATACGCTCCACTTGGCAAAGGACTCAAAAGTCAAGTAATTGGCTGGGGAATATGCCCAGAAAGGAAAAAAAAAAATGAGACTATAGAAGGTGACTGTCTTGGTGAACAGGTATTTTCCTCCATTCTTTCAGGTGAGGAAGAACAAAGCAAACCACCAGAGGAAGACATAAAAGTCAAGGTTTCTGCTTCCAAAACCTCCAAAAAAATATGCAAGTTCTCAGGTCATGGAAGAGCTCAAAAAGGATTTGGAAAATCAAATAAGAGAGGTGGAGAAAAGATTGGGAAGAGAAATGAGAGCAATGCAAGACAATCATGAAAAGCAAGTCAAAAGCTTGACAAAAGAGACCCAAAAAATACTGAGGAAAATAACACCTTTAAAAATAGACTCACTCAAATGGCAAAAGAAATCCAAAAAGCCAATGAGAAGAAGAATACTTTAAAAAATAGAATTAGCCAAATGGAAAAGGAGGTTCAAAAGCTCACTGAAGAAAATACTTCTTTAAAAATTAGAATAGAGCAGATGGAAGATAACTTTATGAGAAACCAAGAAATTACAAAACAAAACCAAAAGAATGAAAAAATAGAAGAAATTGTGAACTATCTCCCTGGAAAAACAACTGACTGGAAAATAGATCCAGGAGAAATCATTTAAAAATTATGGGACTACCTGAAAGCCATGATCAAAAAAAGAGCTCAAACATCATCTTTCATGAAATTTTCAAGGAAAATTGCCCTAATATTCTAGAAGAAGAAGTAAAATAAATATTGAAAGAATCCACTGATCATCTCCTTAAAGAGATCCAAAAAGAGAAAATCCTAGGAATATTGCAGTCAAATTCTAGATTTCCCAGATCAAGGAGAAAATATTGCAGGCAACCGAAAAGAAACAATTCAAGTATTATGGAAATAAAATCAGGAGTAACACAAAGATCTAGCAGCTTCTACATTAAGGGATTGAAGGGCTTGTAATATGACATTCCAGAAGTCAAAGGAGCTAGAATTAAAACCAAGAATCACCTACCCAGAAAAACTGAGTATAATACTTCAAGGGAAAAAAATAGTCATTCATTGAAATGGAGGACTTTCAAGTATTGTTGATGAGAAAACCAGAGCTGAATAGGAAATTTGACTTTGAAACACAAGAATCAAGAGAAGCATGAAAAGGTAAATAGGAGAGAGAAATCTTAAAAGGCCTTACTAAAGTTGAACTGTTTACATTCCCACATGGAAAGATAATATTTGTAACTCTTGCAACTTTTCTCAGTATGTGAGTAGTTGGAGGGATTACACATACATACACATACACACACAGAGCACAGGGTGAGTTGAATAGGAAGGGATGATATCTAAAAAAATAAAATTAAGGGGTGAGAGAGGAATATATTGGGAGGAGAAAGGGAGAAATGGAATGGGGGCAAATTACCTCTCATAAAAGAGGCAAGAAAAATCTTTTTCAATGGAGGGGAAAAGGGAGGAGGAGAGAGGGAAAAGTGAAGCTTACTCTCATCACATTTGGCTTTAGGAGGGAATAACATGCACAGTCAATTTGGTATGAAAATCTATCTTACACTACAGGAAAGTCGGGGAGAAGGGGATAAGTGGGGTGAGGGGGATGATAGAAGGGAAGGCAAATGGGAAGAGGGAATAATTACAAGTAAACACTTTAGAGGAGGGACAAGAGAATAGAATAAATAGGGGGCAGGTTAGGATGGAGGGAAATATAGTTAATCTTTCACAACGTGACTTATGGAAATCTTAGCAAAACTACACATATATAACCTATATTGAATTGTCTGCATTTTCAGTGGGGATGGGTGGGGAGAAGGAAGGGAGAGAAGTTGGAACTCAAAGTTTTAGGAACAAATGTTGAGAATGTTTTTGCATGCAACTGGGAAATAAGAAATACAGGTAATGGGATATAGAAATCTATCTTGCCCTGCAAGAAAAGAGAGATGAGGACAAGGGAAGTGAGGGGTGTGATAGAAGGGAGGGCAGATCCAGGGAAGGGATAATCAGAATGCATGGTGTTTTGGGGTGAGGGAGAGGAGAGATGAGGAGAAAATTTGGAACTCAAAACCTTGTGGAAACGAATGTTGAAAACTGTAAATAAATAAATAAATAGTTTTTTTAAAAAGTAAAAAAAAAAAGAGAATTCTTCATACAGATCAGTTGTTACTTTGACTTGTAAACCTTTCCCCTCCCTTTTTTTCTTTTTCCTCCTTTTTGCTTTGAAGTCTACTACTGGAGTCAATTACTAATGCTTCCTCTGGTTCTTAGCATCATCATCTACCCTCAGTGTACTGTTTTTTTGAAACCAAACCTTTGCAGCCTTTGGTCTCTGGTTTGGATAAGAACTACAGGTGCCTATTTAACTTCCCTTCTCGTTTACCCTCCTATCCCTACCTCTTTTCATGTACTGTGAATGCTTCTGCTGCTGCTGCAAGATACCTATCTGGTCTGGGCAGGAACTGATGCTGTAGCCTCAGCCGTTTTGCTAGGCACTGAGTAGATATCTCCTCCTGTCAGAGCAGGACTCCCTGGGAAAGCAACATTTTTTATGACCTATTATTGGAAATGCATCAGGAATGTTGTTTTTAAATTTTTTTTTCAAAAATTACCTAATACCTCATCCCATGGGCTTTCATGAGTTTTCATCTTTCCTGGACTTTCTTGGACTTTGTGGTAATTACCATTTTCCTTCTCTGGCTTTTATCCTGACATGCTCTCCTGTTTACTTCTCTGATTGTGCCTTTATCTCCTTCCCTCTGTGACTTTCTCTCATGGAATCCTTAGTATTGGTGATCCTTAAGATTCTATTTTCATTCTTTTCATTCTCATTCTCTTTTAAAATTACTTGTCTTGGAACTTTCAGCACAGCTTCACCTATCATCCTTCCCAGAAAAATTTTCAGTTTTGTATCTTCAACTTTAACATGTCTTCCAAACTCTAGGCTTGCATTTTCCAGTGACCAACTGGGTATCTCCACCAGAGTGTTGCTTTGGTAGCCCAGACTCAACATATGCTGATTTGAAGTTATTTTTTGTTTACCACCCAGCCTTAGTCTTCCCAACTTCCTTATTTCTGCTACCTGAACTAATGCTTACTATGTTTTAATACTTAAAATCAATTTTACTTTTGGCACTTTCCTCTCCTTCACTTCCTGTATTCAATTAATTGCCAAGTCTTGTGAATGTATTTCCTCAATATCAAGTATCCCCTAAATCTTTGTGCCATTTTAAGTTTTAACAGGTTAAAAGTGCACTAAGTCTTTTGGGACATCCTGTATGTCATATCTACCTCCTACTTTCTCTTCCAGTGGCTACTCTCCCAATAAAGACTTCTTCGTTACCACTTTTTGGACTATTACCCAGAACTGTTGCAATAGTGTGCATCATTTTCTCAATCTTCAATCTACCCTCCTCCCAAATCCATTCTTCATAACACCAGCAGATAAATTTTCTTTATTTACAGATCTGATTATATCATTTCTCTTTTCAAAAACTTTCCAGTGTTCACATTTCCCAGTGGATAAAACCCAAATTTCTCTCTCCTAATATTTGTGAATTTTTATTATCTAGTACTACTGCATCTGTCCAGGTTTATCCCACATTAATTTATCTCATTTACTATGTTACAACTAAACTGAATCATTTGCTATATACCATTTATAGCCCATCCTTTCTTATCTCACTGCTTTTTGCCTGTTCCATGCCTGTTAGTTGGGATGCCAGCTCATCCCAATCTCACCCTTATCTATTCACATTAAATTTCAACTTTCAAAACCAATCTTCAGTGCTCACCTCCAGGAAGCCTTCTCTCATTCTCCCAGATGGAAATAAATTTTCTTTCCTTAGACCTCACTTGACATTTTGGCTTTTTCTTTATGTTTTTGTCACATTCTGCATATGTTATAGACCCCTTACTAAATCTGTAAGCCTATGAGGACAGGAAATTTCATAGTTTTATACTAATTGAAGTGCTTTGTGGGACTGAGTATATTGTAACAAGACATAAATGAAGAATTGTACATGCAAAGCATTGTGAAAGATGTCATTGGATACCTATATGACTGGGTAGAGGAGATAGACTAGTTTTGCTGGTGGTCAGCCTGTGATCCATTGATATCCCAATGTCGAGGTCTACAGAAAGATTTTCAGCATCTTAGTACAGTGGAGAGAGCTCTGGTTCTGGAATCAGATGATCTAGGCTCTAATCCTAACTCTGATGTTATTTGTGTGACGTTGGGCAAGTCGCAAACTCCCTGAGTCACAGTAAAACACCTGTAAAACAAAGGGTTTGGACTAGGTAGCTTTGAGATTCCTTCTGGCTCTATGTCTATGATCTTATGTTGGATGGACTTCCCATGGAGGATTTATCAAAGGATATTGATAGGAGTCTTACAGGAAGGAAGAAAGGAAGGGAGGGAGAGAGAAAAATATTGACCTACTATGTCCCAGGTCCTATGCTAAGTGATTTATATGTATTATCTCATTTAATCCTTACAACAACTATATGAAATAGGTACTATTATTATCCTCCTTTTAAATGGTAGAAACTGAGTCCAAGAGAAATTAAGTGATTTGCCAAGGCTCATTGAGTTAATTAATGACTGAAACTGGAGTTGAGTTCAGGACTTCCTGACTCCAGGCCCATAGAACTTTCCATTCCACCACCTTATTTTCCCCAAGAGACAAGGAGGTATTGATGGGTACTATTGGACTGAGCATGTAAAAGGTTAAGATCACAGAACTGTTGAAATGAGTATTGAAAGCTGGGGTCATTTTGTATCTCATTTTCTGTCTCCTCACATGTCTAGCATAGTACCCTGAACTTGGCATTCAATAAACATTTGTTAAATTGAAGCAGTGCCTTTATCTAATCTGAGAAATAAAACCAAGACTGGGGTTAAGCTTCAGGCAACCTAATTTAGAAGAATTAATAAGCATAACCTCATAGATTTAGAACCAAATACATAGAAAAGAGTGTGTATGTGTGGATTGATTAATGTCACCTACCCCTCTATCCTTTGGGTGTGGCCAAAGATCATCAAAAAGTGATGGAGAGTCAGCCTGAATAAGAGACCCAAGCTTTGGCAGTATAGCAAAAGAATAAATGATTTGTAGAGAGTTAAACTGCTCAAATTGATAGTCACCCTCTGGATAAGGAAGTATATTTCAAACTGAAGGAAGAGAGGAGAAGAAAGATAGCCAAAGGTAGACATAAGGTGAAAAAATATACCACTCTAACTATTTTTTTATCTTATTTGGCTGATAGAGACATTCACTTACACATCAAATTTTGCTTATTTTAGACTAGTACACTGTAATGCTAATGTAAGGTTAACGGTGGTTGGGGGAAGAGTTAAAGATCTTCCCCACCCATTAATAGGCTTCAGATACATTTTGTTAATTTCTAATGAGGCACTGGGTCACCAGGGTCCTAACCTCCAGCCCTGAATAGTGTATATATACTCTGAGGTGAGGTTTTGCTTTGGGCCTTGTTTTTTGGAATAAGGTTGGTGTGTCAGATGAGATTCTGGGCAGCCATTTTAAGAAGTCCCTTGGCTTTGAAAACCCAAGTGTTGGTGCTTCTCTCTGTGGTAATGATGTATGTATTGTCTATGGTCAGACAGATGGAAATTGTTTTTTTGGAGTCCTGACTTTTCCCCCTGAACTAAGTGAATATATGTCCTTGATTAAGTAGATTGTTGATTCCTTAAAAATTGCTTTCCTTTTAGAAATGCAAATCAAGAACCCTCACAGCAGGCCCCCCCCGTGTGTGCCAAGGTCCTTGCTGATACATGCACTTGAAAAGGGCAGCAATAACCTTTGTCTACTCCCAAATATAAAATACTGCAAGCCCCAATGTCTAGTAAGTTATTCTGGCTCTGGAATCAGAGTCTGGACTAGTTATTTCCTAGAGTTTATGTATATTGCAATGCATCCCAGGGTTAAGTCACAATGTTGACACCTAGAACAGTGATGGTGCTGGTTAGAATGTCATCTTCTTGTATCTTTTTTTGTTTTTAACCACCAGTTTAATTATTAATCATGATGGGTTAGGTTGGTAAAAAACAAAGCAAAAAAAACCAAACAGAGCAGTTTTCTTTTCTGAGAATCCCTAACAGTTGACACTCTAAGTAAGATACAAGGAAAAGATCTTATGATCTCTTTAAGATTGTGGAAGCATAAATGGGGGAGGGAGGGGGAAGAAGTTGAGCCAGCAACCCAAACGATTCCAAGATGGAAAGTCCCGTACTCCAGATGTCAAATGAAGTACTTTATGAGGCTGTTATTTACATCATGATGAGACAAAAAGGGATATCTATTCCTGGAAAAGGAGCTAGTGGAAAGTTTGGAGAGGGCAAAGAGAACTTCAGGGACACCGTTCCATCAACCAACTAATGTATGTTTATTTTTAAATTAGTTATTTTTTCCAATTACATGTAAAACCAATTTCTAATGTTTGCTTTATAAAAGGTTGAATTCTAAATTTCTCCCTCTTTCCTTTCTCTCCCCTTCCCTGAGGTGGCAAATTGATAAGAGTTTATACATGTGTAGTCATATAAAACATATTTTTATATTATTCCCATTGTTAAAAAATGCAGACAAAAAACACCAAAAAAAAAAAAAAAAGAATAAAAATGGTATGCTTTGATCAGCATTCAGATTCCATTACTTCTTTCTCTGGAGGTGTTCAGTTCTCATTGTTAGGCCTTCAGAATTGTCTCAGGCTTTTGTGTTGTTGGGACTAAGTCATGCATAGTTGATCATCATGCAATGTTGTTACTATATACAGCATTCTCCTGGTTCTGCTCACTTCACTTTGCATCAGTTCATGTAAATCTTTCCAGGTTTTTCTGAAAACATCCTGCTCACCATTTCTTACAGCAAAATAGTAATCTGTCACAATCATACCACAACTTAATCAATCATTCCTCTCTTGATAGGCAATTCCTCAATTTCCAATTCTTTGCCACCACAAAAAAAAGTGTTGCTATAAAATATTGTACATGTAGATCCTTTTCCTTTTTTTTTTTTTTTAAAAAAAAATCTCTTTGGGATACAGACCCAATAGTGCTATTGCTGAGTCAAAGGCACAGTTTTATAGCTCTTTGGACATTGTTCCAAATTGTTCTCCAGAATGGTTGGATCCGTTCACAATTAAACCAACAATGTATTAGTGACCTAATTTTCCCAATCCACTCCAACATTTGTAATTTTTCTGTTTGTGTCATAGTAGCCAATTTCATATGTGTGAGGTTGCACCTCAGAGATGTTTAAATTTGCATTTCTCTAATCAATAATCATTTAGAACGCTTTTTCATATGGCTATGAATAGCTTTGATTTCTTTATCTAAAAACAGTTCATATCCTTTGAGCATTTATCAGTTTGGGAATGCCTTGTCTTCTTATAAATTTGACTCAGTTCTCTTTATATGTGAGAAACGAGACCTTTGTCAGAGAAACTTGCTGTAAAAATTTCCTCTTCCTAGTTTTCTGCTTTTCTTCTAATCTTGGCTGCATTTGTTTTATTTTTGCAAAACCTTTTAAATTTAATGTAATCAAAATTTTCCATTTTACATCCTGTAATTCTCTATATATCTTGTTTGGTCATAAATTCTTCCCTTATCCATAAATCTGACAGGTAAACTATTGTATGCCCCCCATAATCTGCTAATGGTTTCATTCTTTTGTCTAAATCATTTACCCATTTTGATCTTATATTGATATATGGTGTGAGATGTTTTAGACCTAGTTTCTGCCAAATGGCTTTACAGATTTTGTAGCAATTTTTTTTTTATGAAAGAGTGAATTTTTGTCCCTAAAACTGGAATCTCTGAATTGATCAAACACTAGATTACTATAAAAATATACATTTTTTAAGCACCTAATATATCCCAGGATATAAAACTTGGGGATACAAAAACAAAAGTGAAGCATCTGGTTCCTGCCAATATGGAGCTTACATTCCATTGAGTAAAATATTTGCACATATAATTGTATACAGAGCATAATGTAGTAATAAGCACCCTGACGTACACAAAGGGGCCTGCTATCACAGGTTCTTTGATCTGCTTTTCTAAAAGGAAAGGCAACTTTTGAGGGGTCAACAGTTACTTTTATCAAGCACATATATCATTGACTTAGTTCAGGGGAAAAAAATCAGCACCCTGAACTTCAGAGAAAATACAGAGAAATCAAAATCAACGGACACTGCTTCCAGCTGCCTGACAGATCAACAGACAGTTAACCGTCTGACCATACATACATAGTTGCCAGAAAGAGAAGCCCCAACATCTGGGTTTTCAAAGCTTGGGGTTTGGGGTGTACTGCTTAGCAGCTTCCCAGAGTCTCATCTGGCCAAACACTTCTAAAGAGTAAACTCCAAAATAAAACCTCACCTCAGAGAATTTATACATTTTTTTAGAGCCAGACAGCGTCATAACCATTGAGAACCAATGCCTCATTGAAACTTAACAAAAGGTGTGGGCCTTCCTACAAATCTTCCCTAATCAAGCTTCCTTTAATGGGCAGGCCCATTAATGTGTGGGGAAGATCTTTAATCACATTAAAATAATTAACAATACAAATACATATAATGTTTCTAGTTAAAGAAGCTCTTGTTTCTGTACTTTACTCCTAATAAAGACTCTTGGTTGATAAAGGCAAGATTCAATCAGAGGCACTTGATTATACTAAAAAACAGCAAAAGATCCTATTTTGCCTACCATCACACATATACAAAATAAAGACAAGGTGTTTTGGGGAGGGAGGTATGACACTTAGAGCTGGGATAGAGGAGCAACAAGAAGGACTTTGGCTTCAAATAAAAAGTGGTGCTTGAGCTGAGTGTTAAGGAAAACCAGGAGTTTCTAGGGGCAGAAGTGGAGGAGGAATGTGGTCTGAGTTCTGACTCCTAGGGCCTGGCTTGGCCAAAAACTGTGGGGCATAGAGATGGAATGACTGAGGAAACAAAGGTTTGATCTTCTAAGCATATTGATTTATTAAGCAGTGCCTGCCAATTCCTTAACAGATTGGTACCAGAACATTTCTCTGGCTTTGGGCTGCACACCTGAATACAGGAGGAGACAGACTTTTACATATTAAAAAATAAATAAGGCCAATTAATTAAAAGGAAAAAATACGTTAGGTAATCTTATTCCTAATTGGAAGAAATATTAGGAATTTTCCCAAGTTAGGAGGAGAACAAAACAAGTGCAATTCTCTAAATTCAAAAGAAGTGTCCTATTCCCCCATGTCTGCAAACAAAGGAACATAGAAGTGATAGCTAATTGATTAGTATGGGTCACTTTTCAGATAAGACATACTGGTTACTTGAGATGTACAATTGTGAGAAAACTCCTTGAATCAATCTTTAGATCTGATTGGGTTTTTGGTCAGCATAATCTAGGCCCTTAGTTAAGGGTCTTTAAACATCAGGTAAAGGGGGTCCAGCTTCCCAGCCACACAGGGTCAGGTTCAAACAGTGTATCAAAGTTTTCTCTCAATTCTCACAAACTGAAAAAAGTTTTCTTACAGAATAGAAGTTGGACTAGACCCATAATTGAATAGAAAGGGAATTGAGTTAGCTTCAGAATTAAGTAACAAGATGGATTCATTGTGGTTCGTTCAATTCCCACAATTAATCACTTGCTGTACTAATCACCTCAATTCCCTCAGGATATTCTAGGCATGGGGTGTGGCTAGCGCATAAGCACATAGATAGAGGAGTATCTAATAGACCAGTTTGGATGATTATTAGATTTCCTGGAGGGGTATAAAATATTAGAGTACTGGGCAGGTAGAAAGGGGTTCAGCTTGTGGAAAGCTTTAAATACCAAATTAAGGACTTTAATTTGATCATAGAAATAGGGAGCCACTAGAGTTTGAGCAAGGAGGGTGACATGATCACATCTGTGCTTTTAGCATATACTTCCGTGGCTGTGTGGGGAAAGGATTGTAGAATAGCCATATAATGTTGAGGGGGAGTTGTCAATTAACTCAGTCACCCTTCTTAAATTAATTATTTTAATCAGGTGAGAGTATAACCAGTCAAAGGCATTAAATAAAGTAAGAACAACCTAGTTAATCAAATTAGGAAGGCATAGATGCTTCAGGCATCTAGGTGGCCACAGGCAATAAAATGCTGGGCTTGGAATCAGGAAGACTCCCATTCAGGAGTTCAAATCTGGCCTCAGACACTAACTGTGTGACCCTGGGCAAATCACTTAACCCTGTTTGCCTTGATTCTCAATCTGTCTGAGCTGGAGAAGGAAATAGCAAACCACTCCAGGATCTTTGTCAAGAAAACCCCAAATGCAGTCCTAAAGAGTCAGACATGACTGAAACACTGAAGACCAACAGCAGAGTGTTTTAAGCCACTGGATGAAATGATGCTTCACAGGAATTGTTTTTGATTCATTGAAGAGAATAACAACATATTATTTAAAAGAGCAAAGTTCCTATCCCAGAATTTGAGTGATAGGGTCACCCCTGAGGAGACCCTTAGAGGGAACCAGTCATAGTGGGAAAGGGATGAAAAAGAATCTATGTCTCTTTCCTCCTCTTTCTCCAAAGGACAACCTTGTGAATTTAGAAAGCAAAGAAGATTTTTGGACTTCTCAGAGGTGTCCAAGTAATGTTACCAGAACACAGATGGCTGTGTTTACATTGGGATCTGGGGAAGGGAGGAAACTAGACACATTAAGGAAAGACAGCCTCTGGGCTCTACAAGAAGCCTTACAGAAATGCCTTAGGATAAGAATTTTTAACCTTAGGGTCCACAAACTTAGATTTTGGAGTGTTTTTGAACTTAGATGGCAAAAAAACACCTTTATTTTCATGAAGCCATAACTAAAATCAAGCATTTTCTTCAATGACAAATAAAAAACCTCAGTATTCTAAGAAGTATAGGCTTCACCAGACTTCCAAAAGTGTCTATAGCATATATGCACATATACACACAGAGTTAAGAATTCCTGCCTTATGGGACCTTCAGGAGGTTACCCCTCCACCTCCCAAGGGAGAAAAGGATTCCCTGAAATCAAGAGGTGTGAGCTATCCCATTGTCACATATACTCTCTTAGCATGAATGCTTTTCCTCCTGGACTCTGCATGTATTTATGGGAGAATGTGTTGAAGACTTTTAGGGGTGAATGGTTTTTAATTTTTTTAAACCAATTTGTCTTACTAGAATCATGTCAGTAAAAATTTATTTTCAAAAGCTGATTGTCCGGCTGGCTAATTGATATCAACTGATAATGTTAGTCCCCACACCAGTGGGAACTAATGAGTGTGTAGTACTAGAGTATTAGAGGAACCTCACAGCCCCACTTGGGTTACCCTTAGAACTTTGATGGAGGGGAACAGTAGATGAACTCAAGGGATCTGATCATCCAGAGCTAACAGAAGTTGAGAAAGCTCAGAGTCTGTACTAAAGAAACATAAGGACTATAAGGAGTGGGGGTTGACATGCCTCTTCCTAAATGTTGTGAAGAAGGTGTCAGCACAGCTCAGTTTATCCTCCTGAGTCAACGTACCTCCAACCACAGTGGGAAGTGGTGGAGAACAGTTCTATGTTGCAAGAGACAGTCACTCTGACAAGATCTAGGGCTGAGAAGGCTGAATCATAAGTGTGAACCCAACTATGAAGCTTGCTCATATAAAACAGATAAATAAATATGTAACCTCATCAAGATTTTGTGAAGTTTTCTGAAGTAGAAGTCAGAGTATTGAAAGGTTTTAATTGGCCTCTAGAAACTTAAGTCAGGAAAATCTGAGACAATTTTCTTCTTCATTCTCAGGTTTAAGAGATGAATGAATGAATGAATCCAAAAACATTTTTTCAGTGCTTATTAAGTGTCAAGCATTATGCTAAGCATTGGGAAAATAAATAGGAAAGCAAGGCAGTTCACACTCTCAAAGAGCTTACATTCTAATAGACTGAGACAAGATAAATAAATAGGTTGATGACCCCCAAAGCACCAACCCCATTTTCAGATGATGGTCCAGGAGACAGTATCCCATGTACCAGATCTATGGTCTGACAGTCAACAAACTTTAAGTGCCTACTATGTGCCAGGCTTTGTGTAAGTGCTGGGGATACAAATGTAACTAAAATGCAAAGAAAATCCTTACCCTCAAAGAATTTACAATCTAATGGAGAAATCCATCAGATGAGGAAACTGAAAAGAAGGGAAAGGGGAATTTCTTGGAGTGGGGCCATGACAGAAAATTCCCAAGGAGTCCAACAACAAGGAGAAAAACTGTGTCCAACGCCCTCTTTAAACAAGGCCTTGGAGCCCATAGCCTTGTCCTCCAGTCAGAAAATCTAATCAGAAAGAAGGTCAAAAGGACCACAGAAGATGTGAGTAGCAGGCAGATTTAATAATACAGGGTAATGAGATTTCCAAAATGTGAATTAGTTGGGGAAGGAAGGACATGTTGGAGATATATACTCAAGATGAACAACACTCTACCCCACATTAAGCTACAAGACCTGGTTCAACAATACCAGGGAGAAATTGTTAAACGATTGATATGAAGGGATCTCTGATTTTATAGCTGGAGAGGGGCACTGGAGATGGTGAATGCTTCAAAATCAGTTGTTCTAGACTCACTAGGTCAGAGCATTGTTACAGCTATAGCCGAAAGGATTAGCATGTGGACCCTCTACCTTCCTAGAGTAGTTGTGTAATGCATGAATGGGAAGGTGGCTGAATGGAATCGTTACTGTGTACACCATCCATGGAATAAGACTAAGAAAGAGATCACTAAAACTTAGAAAAAGGGCATGCAATTTTATATGTCATACCACTTCTCCTACTTCTCTCAATCATGTGACCTCAAATGAAATGTCTTTTGTGAATACAGAATCCATGAAGCTCACACCTCTGGGTGGAATATTCTCTTCAGGAATGGGACTAGGGATTATCGCCAAGGCAGCTGTAAACAATAGGATGCAAGTTACAACACGCCTTATGCTGATAAATGAAGTAGAATGTGAAAACCCTAAGTAGATGGAATCAGAGAAACTTTGAGAGAAAGAGGGAGGGAAGAAAACAGAACCTGAGAGAACTGAGGAGGGGAATTGTTAAAGTTCTCTGTACTCTGAGACTCAGAACACATCTCTATAGACTGAGGGAGCTGGATTAGGTGAACTTTGAATTTCTTTATAGTTCTATGATCCCATGATCTAAGGAGGAAATCAATTCTCTTCCTTGATAGTAATGTTCTTGTTTCAAATTAGTGGCTTATATAACTATGACCAGAGGAGAAGCAGTATGACTGATTTATCCATGGATGACCTATCACCCTTTTGTGGCTTCAGGCAATTGTAAATGGAAATTTTGCCCTCCAGTGTAATGATATCCTTACTTAAAGGATCCATGGAGACTCTCTCTGCTACTTCATGGCAAGTTGACTTGTCTGGTCTCTTTCCACTTTTCAGGTCTAAAAGTATAATCACTAAAATATATTTGTCATGGATCTTGGTACTTTTACCACATATGACTCTGAGTGTGGTGAGTATAGTACAGTAGAAAGTATTGGATTTGATGGTAAAGGATGTGAATAAAATTCCAGGATGTCCATTTTATTGTAGGTGTTAGTTCTGGTAAACTGTTTAGTCTCCCCAGGTCTCAGTTTTCTTATCTGTGAAATGAAGGGGTTGAAAGAAACCTCCCAGCTTTAAATATGTGGTTTTAAGACTTGACCTTTCTGCATCTGCTACTTTTACTATCAATGTCCTTAAACAGAAATGAGTTTTCCACAGCATATTGCCTTTGATAAAAGATAGAGTTCAGGTAGAAGAAGGTTGGAGCCATACCTTGAGCATTACTTGAATGATATCTTATACCCTAACATTCTCCTTGTTCCTCTCATTTCACTCAGAATCAGTCCATATAAGTCTAGCCAAGTATTTCTGCAGTATACCTGTTCATCATTTCTTATAACACAATACCATTCCATTCTATTCATATACCACAACTTGCTCAGCCATTCCCCAGTTGATAGGCATTCCCTCTATTTCCAGTTCTTGGCCACCACAAAAAGAGCTGCTATAAATATTTTTGGACATATGGGTCCTTTTCTCATTTTTATGATCTCTTTGGAATACTTACCTAAAAGTGGTATTGCTATATCAAAGGGTATGCACAGTTTTATAGAACTTTGAGCATAGTTCCAAATTGCTCTCCAGAATGGTTGGATCATGCCCAATTCCACCAATAGTGCATTAGTGTTCCAATTTTCCCTCATCTTCTCTAACATTCCCTTTTCTCTCATATAAGCCAACGTGATAGCTGTGAGGTAGTACCTTAGATTTACATTTACATTTCTCTAAGCCATAGGGAGTTAGAGCATTTTTTTTAATATGACTATAGATAGCTTTAATTTCTTCCTCTGAAAACTACCTGTTCATATCCTTTGAACATTTATCAATTGAGGAATGACTTGTCTTCTTATAAATTCGACTCATTTCTTTATATATTTTATAAATAAGGTCTTTATCATAAACACTGACTGTAAAAGCTGTTCCCCATTTTTCTGTTTTTCTCCTAATCATTGTGCTTTCATTTTGTTTGTGCAAATTTAATTTGATATAATCAAAATTATCTTCCCTTCTCCATAGATCTGATAGGTAAACTATTCCTTAATCTCCTAATTTGCTTACGGTATCATCTTTGATGTGTAAATAATGTACCCATTTTGACTTTATCTTGGTATTGGCTATGAGATGTTGGGCTTTGCCTAGTTTCTGCCATACTATTTTCTGTTTTCCCAGGAGTTTTTGTCAAATGTGAATTCTTATCCTAGAAGCTGGAGTTTTTGGGTTTCTCACACAGCAAATCATTTACTACTGCTTCTTGTGTATCTAATCTATTCCATACCACTCTTATTTCTTAGCCAGTAGCAAATAGTCCTGATGATTGCCACTTTATAATAAAGTTTTAGATCTGGTATGGGAAGGCCACCTTTCTTTCCATTTTTTTTCATTAATTCCCTTGATATTGTTGACCTTTTGTTCTTCCCAGTGTATTTTGTAATTTTTCTAGTTCTACAAAATAATATTTTTGGTAATTTGATTGGCATGGCATTAAATAAATAAATTAATTTAGGTAGAATTGCCATTTTTATTATATGAGCTTGGTCTACCCATGAGCAATTGATACTTTTTCAATTGTTTAGATCTAACTTTATTTTTGTAAAAAAGTGTTTTCTAATTGTGTTCACATAGTTTCTGAGTTTGTCTTCCTTGGCAGGTAGGTTCTCATATTTTATGTTGTTTACAATTATTTTAAATAGAATTTCTCTTTCTATCTCTTGTGGCTTGACTTTGTTGTTAATACATAGAAATGCTGATGATTTATGTGGGTTTATTCATATCCTGTGACTTTGCTGAACATGTTAATTATTTCAACTAGTTTTTTATTTGGTTCTCTAGAATTCTTTAAGGATGCTATCATATTGTCTTTTAAGAGTAACAGCTTTATTTCTTCATTTTCTATTGAAAATTTCTTCAATTTTTTTCTTCTCTTATTGTAAGTGCTAACATTTCTAGTGCAGCACTGAAAGTGGTGATAAGAGGAATTCTTGCTTCACCCCTCCTGATCTTATGGGGAAGACTTTTAGATTATCCCTATTACAGATAATGCTTGCTGATGGTTTTAGATAAATACTACTTATCATTTAAAGGAAAGGTCCATTTATTCCTATGTTCTCTATTGTTTTTTTTAATAGGAATGGGTGCTAAAAAAGCTCTTTTTGCATCTACTGAGATGACCACATGATTTCTGTTGGTTTTGTTATTGATGTGGTCAATTATGCTGATAGTTTACCTAATATTGAACTACGCCTGCATTTCTGGTATTAATCCCATCAGGTCATAGTATATCATCTTTGTGATATAATGCTGTAATCTCTTTGCTAGTATTTTATTTAAAATTTTTGCATTAATATAAATTAGGGAAATTGGTCTATAATTTTCTTTTTCTGTTTTGGCTCTTCTTGTTTTATTTGTGTCATAAAAGGAATTTGGTAGAAATTTTTCTTTACCTATTTAGTTTATATACTATTGGAAATAATTGTTCTTTAAATGTTTGGTAGAATTCACCAGTAAACCAGTATGGTTCTGGATATTTTTTTCTTAGAGAGTTCAATGATATCTTGTTCACTTTTTCCCCCTAAAAATTGGATAAGTATTTTATTTCCTCTTCTGTTAATCAGAGCAATTTATATTTTTATAAATATTCATCCATTTCACTTGGCTTGTTAGATTTATTGGCTAATAGTTGGGCAAAATAATTCCTAATTATTGCTTTAATTTGCTCTTCATGGGTGATGAATTCACTCTTTTCATTTTTGATACTGGTAACTCGGTTTTCTTTTTTTTTTTTTGATCAAATTAACCATGGTTTTTGTTTATGGCTCCCCCTCCCCACAAAAAACCAGCTCCTAGTTCATTTATTAAGTCAATAGTTTTCGTATTTTTAATTTTATTGATCTTACCTTTGGTTTTCAGGATATTCAATTTGTTGCTTATTTGGAGATTTTTTATTTTTTTCTTGTCTTTTTCAAATTTGTATGCCCAATTCACTGGTCTACTCTTTCTCTTTTATTGATATAATTATTTAGAGAAATATTTCCCCCTTACTATTGCTTTGGTTGAAACCCATAAGTTTTGGTATGTTGTCTCATTATTGTCATTCTCTTTAATGACATTATTGATTGTTTCTATGATTTCTATTCTTTAGGATTAGATTATTTGGTTTCCAACTGACTTTTACTTTATCTTTCCTCTGTCCTTTATTGAATGCTATTTTTGTTTCATTATGTCCTGAAAAGGATGCATTTAATATTTTTTCATTGTACAATTGATTTTGATGATTTTATGCCCTAATACATAATCAGTTTTTATATAGGTGATATGTACTACTGAGAAAAGGTATATTTTTTTCTATCCTCATTCAGTTTTCTCTGGAGGTCTCGCATATATAACTTTTCTAGAATTCTATTTATCTCCTTAGTTTCTTTCTTGTTCATTTTATGGTTAGATTTATCTAGTTCTGAGAGGGGAAATTGAAGTCCACCACTAGTATAGTTTTGCTGTCTTTTTCCTACTTAGGTGCTATTCCATTTGATATATATGGTGAGTTTTTTTCATTGTCCATGGTACCTTTTAGCAAGATGTAATTTTCTTCCTTATCTTCTTCTAATGAGATCTATTTTTGCTTTGTATTTGAGAGCATGAATGCTACCTCTGCTTTTTTAAAGAAAAATTTTAGCCAAAACGTAATAAATTCTGCTTAATTGTTACTCTCTGTATGTGTTCTTTCAAGTGTTTCTTATAAATAACAGATTGTAGGACTCTGTTTTTTAATCCACTCTGCTATCCACTTCTACTTTATAGGAGTGTTCTTTCCATTTACATTCGCAATTATGATTACTGTGTGTTTCTCTACATCTTATTTTTCCTCATGTTTATATTCTTCTCTGTCCTATCATCCTTTCCCTCCTTATCAGAGTTTTGCTTCTCACTACCACCTTCCCAAGTTTCCCCTTCCTTCTGTCAGTTCTCCTTTCCCTTTACTCAACCTCCTCTCCTCCCACTTCCCTATATGGTAAGATAGATTTCTCTAATTAACTGATTGTGTGTATTATTCCCTCTTTGAACCAACTCTGATGAAAATAAGTTTCAAATGATGTCCACAGCTCACCCTCCCATCTTCTCCTTCACTGTAATAAATCTTTCATCCCTCATCATGTAGGTAATTTACCCCATTCCACCTCTCCCTTCTGCTCCTTACACCTTCACCCCTTAGTATTTTTACATCATCCTCTCAAAGTTGATTTAAACCCACACCCTTTCTATGTATACTCCTTCTAAATAAAATTCTCAACAATGACAAGTAGCATCTTCCCATGTAAGGTTGTAAACAGTTTAGTCTTATTGAATCCCTTATGTTTTCTCTTTGTTTTGTCTTTCTTTTGTTTCTTTTCTTGTGCTGAAATTGAAAATCAGATTTTTTTGTTCAGATCTGGTCTTTTCATCAGAAAAACTTGAAAGTCTTCTATTTCATTGAAAGATCATTTTCCCCCCGAAGGATTGGGCTCAGTTTCACAAGGTAGGTAATTCTTGATTGTAATTGTAGCTCTTTTACGTTCATATCACATTCCATGCACTCTGATCTTTTAATGTTGAAGCTGCTAAAATCCTGTGTAATCCAGTCTGACATCTGAATGATTTCTTTCTGCCTGCTTGTAATGTTTTCTCCTTGACCTGGGAGTTCTGAAATTTGGCTGTGATGTTTTTGGGAGTTTTCATTTTGAGATTACTTTCTGGAATTGATAGATTCTTTCAATGTCTATTTTACCACTGGTTCTAGGCTATCAAGGCAGTTAGATAATTTCGTTAACTCTAATGTCTGCCTCCTTTTTTTGATTATGGCTTTCAGAGAGTCCAATAATTTTTAGAATATCTCTCCTATTTTTTCAATCTATTTTTCAATGTTTTTCCAATGAGACAGTTCACATTTTCTTCTATTTTTCATTCTTTTGATTTTGTTTGATTGGCTTTTGATTTCTCATAGAGTTGCTAGCTTCCACTCGTCCAATTCAAATTTGTGGGGGGTTATTTTCTTTAGTCAGTTTTTTAAACTTCCTTTTCCATTTGGCCAATTTACTTTTTAGGGAATTGTTTTCTTTAGTAAAATTTTGTACATCTTTTTTCATTTTTGTTGTGCTTCCTTAATCAAGTATTTTTTATACCTTTTTCATGATTCTCTTGCATTACATTTTCCCCCAATTTTCCTTCTACCTCTCTTATCTGACTTTTGGATGCCTTTTTGAGCTCCTCCAGGAGTTCTTTTCATGTTTGAAGCCAATTCAATTTGAGATTTTGCATATAAGTATTTTGCATTGTTGTCCCCTTCTGAGTTTGTGTCTTGATTGTCCTCGTCACCATAATTCCTTTCGATGGTCAGGTTCTTTTGTTTGTTTGTTTGGTTTTTGCTCTACTTTTCCAGTCTGCTTCATTATTTTTAAAACTGAGTTCTGCTCCTGAGGTAGAAGGGGTACTCGCCCAAGCTTCTTGTGAGGGGGACTGCAAACCCTGGCTGTTTGTCTAGTGCTGTCCTGAGGCCCATGTAGGAACTTCATGCTGCACTGGGGTTATGGGGACCTAGTGGCTCCCCTGGTGCTCAACTGAGGTGGGCAATGGGAGATTAGGGGTGTGGTGGCTGATACTGTATGGTGCTACAGGGGCCTGCCAGGGTAGGGGAGTGGGAGTGATTCTTCACCAGGTCGGGGGGGGGTAGTTGCTCATCTGTTGCTCCAGTGGAGTCTCAAGGCTTCAGTTGCTGTCCTGTGCTGGGGCTCAGGGCCTCCTGCTGGCTTACTAAGGCAGGACCTGTTGCTGGCTTGCCATAACACTGCCTACTCGAGGCTGTGTGACAGGCTTTTCCTGCTGGCCTTCCAAATTGTCTTCAACTAGGAAATTGGTTCACTCCATATTTTGATTGGTTCTGCTATCTAAAATTCATTTTGGGGTGCTAATTTATAATTGTTTAGGGGTGAATATGGGATATTCCAAATGATTTTCTGCTTACTCTGCCATCTTGGCTCCTGGACATCTGTTCAAATACATTTTACCAACAAGTTTGAATTTTTATCTGACCTGCCTGTGGCAATATTTATATGATTTTTCTTGTGTTAGACACATTTTCAAAAGGTGCCAATGTCTTTTATCTACTCCTGAGTAGAAAACAATATTAGCCTAAGAATTGTAGCCAACTTTAATCAGTCTGCATGCCCAGATCCATGCAGGTGACTCAGAACTAGTGGCACCTTTGTTAGTACATGCTTGCTTGATGAATCCTTTATACTGTAATTTTATTTTTATATTGATAAGTTATAGTGAAATATTTGCTAAATGTTTCTTTTCTTTTAATCTATAATTGCGTTATTATAGTGTCATTCATCATTTTGATAACTACACTTTTATCCGAATCGTTGGTAAAATGATTGAACAGAACAGGGTCAAACTATAGATTCCTTCCAAGCTGACTTCTTCATATTCATGTACAGATTGTGTCCAATTAATCAACCCAACTGTCCAATCAGTCAACCCAGCTGTAACCCCAGGTTCAAGAGAAATGTCTTTGATGGCCTTTCGAATGCATTTTCCATTTCGGTTCACCAGTCAGTAAAAAGTTTCTCTTTTTCATGTGGTAAGGATGCCCTGAAACGGGGATCAGGGCCCTTCCTTTACATATCATTTCACTTTTATAGGCTCCCTAACTCTTCTATGTGGGGATTGCATTGACCAGACATGATGTTCGTGTTTATCAAAAGAAGGGTCTATAGTGAAGAGGGTTGGGGGTTGATGTGTCTCTCTTTGGAGAGGGTCTGTGACTATATCCCATGTAACTACCTGATCTACATCCCTATTTCCTGTTCACAAGAATATCATTAAAACAACAATGAAAATAAATCCTTTTGGATGCTTTTCCAAAATCCAGATAAACTGCACTCATGTCACTTTCCTGATCTATTAGTCTAGTAAACCTGTAAAAAAATGAAATTAATTTGGAACAACTTGTTCTTAATGAACTCATCTTGGCTTATAATGATTTTCTTTCCCATTTCCAAGTGTTCACAAACTATAGCCTTAATCCAAACTCTCTGGTTTATAGTTACAAATATTTGCCATTTTCAAAATTTGGGATGTTTGATCCATTACAATGACACACACATATCCTGACCTAGAGTGATCCTGGTGGATTCTGACCACCCAGCCTGGCAAGCTCACTTCAAAGAAGTCACCATGCTCAATAAGCAAAGCAGAATTTCAGTAGCTCACAAGAAATGTGAGATATGTAAACGCAGAGGCATCTCTACTCCAAATATTCATGTGAACTATTTGTGCTCAATCTGTGGTAAAACTTTCCAAGCTCATATTAGTCTAATCAGCCACAGTTGTATACACTGTACTTTGACCCCAAAATAGTGAGGTCATTTTGGTCCTCTCTGAGAATGAAGGACAAATAACCATTGCTTTATGGGTTTGTGACCAGTACTTTTCATATACAGAGATGGTGGTTATAGATGACTTGGATTTGGGTTCAGGAAGAACAGTGGTTAAATATCATTTCTAAAACTACCTGAATGAACCTGGACAAGTTATTTAAAGTCTGGTCAGTTTCCTTTCAGCTAGGTGGCAGTAGATAGAGGTCTGGGCCCAGACATATAAAGACCTCAGTTCAAATTCAGCCCAATATACTAACTGTTTGACCCTGGAGAAAGCACTTTATCTTTGTCTGCCTCATTTTCCTTAGCTCTAAAAGAATATAATAGCATCTACTTCTCAGGGTTATTTTGAATATCAAATGAGATAATATTAGTAAAACACTTAGCAAAGTTCCTGATACATAGTAGACACAAGTCCTTCCTTCCTTCCTTCCTTCCTTCCTTCCTTCCTTCCTTCCTTCCTTCCTTCCTTCCTTCCTTCCTTCCTTCCCTCCTCCTTCCTTCCTTCCTTCCTTCCTTCCTTCCTTCCTTCCTTCCTTCCTTCCTTCCTTCCTTCCTTCCTTCCCTCCTTCCTTCCCTCCTTCCTTCCCTCCTTCCTTCCTTCCTTCCTTCCTTCCTTCCCTCCTTCCTTCCTTCCTTCCTTCCTTCCTTCCTTCCTTCCTTCCTTCCTTCCTTCCTTCCCTCCTTCCTTCCCTCCCTCCCTCCCTCCTTCCTTCCTTCCTTCCTTCCTTCCTTCCTTCCTTCCTTCCTTCCTTCCTTCCTTCCTTCCTTCCTTCCTTCCTTCCTTCCTTCCTTCCTTCCTTCCTTCCTGTAACTGCAAGGACCCTGGCATACATAAGAGGGTCTGCTGAACAGGTTTTTAGATCTGCTTTTTGGAAAGGAAAGCAATTTTTGAGGGAGTCAACAATCTATTTTAATCAAGCACATATGTCATTCACTTAGTTCAGAGGAAAAAGTCAGCATCCTGAACTTCAGAGAAAAGACAAACAGGAATTACAAGCAGAAATTACAAACAGAAAGACCAACAGACAGGACTTCCAACTGTCTGACCATAGACAATACATACATTGTTACCAGAGAGAGAAGCACCAATACTGGGTTTTCAAAGCTGGGGGCTCCTTAATGGCTGCCCAGAGTCTCATCTGGCATACTAGCCTTCTTCCAAAAATTAATCCCCAAAGCAACACCTCACCTCAGAGAATATATACTCTTTCTTGAGCTGGAGAGAACAACCCCTTGTGACCCAGTGTCTCACTAGCAATCAGCAAAAGGTGTGGGTCCCCATACAAAACAAGCTTGCCCCCATACAAAATAAGTCTCCCCCAATCAAGCCTTCCTCAGTAGCCCCATCTGAGGTCTATCCATGGGCAGGGAAGATTTTTGATTCCCATTACGTTTCATTCTTTCCTCTTTCCTTCCCTCCCTTCCTCCTTTCCTTCCTTTCTTCTCTTCCCTTCTCTTTTTCTCACTTCTTCCTTCTTTCTATCCATCTACAAAATGTGAGTAATAATAGCATATTGGAAGAACTGGAAATTGAAGGGATGATGATCAATTGGGGAATAGCTGAACAAGTTGCCGTATATAATTGCAATAGAATACAATTATAATATAAGGAATGATGAGCAAGATGATTTCAGAAAAACCTGAAAAGACTTAAATGAACTTATGCAAAGTAAAATGAGTTGAACAGGAGAACACTGTAGATAATAACAGTAATATTGTAAGATGATCAACTGTGATCCAAGATAATTTGGAAGGACTCATGCTGAAAAATGCTATCTACCTCCAGAAAGAGAACTGATGAATCCTAAATGTAGATGAAGCATACTCTTTATACTTTATTTTTCTTGGGTTTTTTTGGTGTCTGTATTTTCTTTTGCAACATGGTAATATGAAAATATATTTTGCATGACTTCATATATATAATCAATTTTGTATTACTTATCTTCTTAAGGAATGAGGGAAGGGTGGGAGGAAAGGAGAGAATTTATAACTCAAAATGAAAAAAAGAATATTCTAAATATTTTTACATGTAATTGGGAAATATTTCATGAAATAAATAAAAATATATTAAAATATAAAAAAATTAAAAGATAATATCATATTCCAGAATTTACCACATAGGATTGTAGTATCAGATGAGAGTATATATAAAATTCTTTGTCTTAAAACACTTTATAAATGAGGACTATTATTACTGCCACCTCTGGTATATTGTAGGATCTTGCCACTGTTTAGTTGCAGAGAGAAGAAAAGTTTTCAGAAACCACAATGACTTGCAAAAAGAGTTGGTGAATTTTCCTTTTTTTAGCAGAGGCATTGATAAGTGTAAGTCTGAAAGGCACAGTTGCAAATGGTGAAATGTACCATCAATTGCAACTGTAGCCACAAACGAAACCACTCATTTTGTGTATGGGCAGTATGGGAGAGCCTCCTGGCTAACCACTGTGAGTTTTTGCTATGCTGTGGTTATCTTTGATATCAATATCATCTTTGAACTAGAGAAAAAAAATGCTATTTCTATGTATACTCTAAAGCTCCAATTTCACATGTGTGAAATTAAAACAAACCACTAGCTTATTTGCCACATAGACCATTACCCCAGCTGTGCATATACGATTGGGACCAGTTTTTCCTCTAAAGATCACACATGCCTTGGGCAATCCTGTGATCTAATTTACTCCTGGTCTGTTGAAGAGAAGCTGAGTAATTGAGTTCCAGAAGGACTGTTTCTTTGTCTTCCCAATTAAACTGTATCACATAGTTCATATAAGAGAGTAAATCTCAGGACTCAAAGGAATGGAAAAGAAATTTACCTTTCAGAATGACCCCTAAAATAATATGATTCATAATTAGCATAGTAATAACTATTGCTGGGGGGGGGTGTGACTGTGCTATTTGGGCTGCATTTTTTAAAAGTAGATTTAACATTCTAACATTTTTGGATTGAGCTTTATAATACATCTTTCCCAGGGTTCCAAATCATGTCAACTGAAAACAGTCTCTTAAACTTCCACCAAATATTTTAGGCATATAGGTAGTATTTAAATGGAAGTGATTTGCTTTGGACTGAAGTTTGGAATGGTACTTTAGCTTTATTTTCTTCCCCTTGTTCTAATGACTTAGCGGTTCCATTTTGGTGATGACAATATTCAGAGAATTTGCCAACGTAGGAGAGAGAATCTCAAAGCAGAAAGCAGGTATTACTGGTTTGATCTGGAGATCTCCAGTGAAGAGGAGGGGAATCCAGAGTGCCTGTCACCCAACCTACTATACCAAGGTTACCTGATGAAGAAATATTTTCCTGAAAAGTGTAGAAATAGCCAGAAAGCAATGTGGCCTCAAGGAGGCTTCCAGAGTCATTGAGCCTGAGATAAAAAAAAAAAAATTAAAGGTCCAGAGTCGTTGTGAGAAGCCCCTTTGGCCTCTTTTGTGGGGACAGCTTCCTTGTTCCAAATGATTATTAACAGTTATCTTATCTGGACAAGTAAACTAGGCTAATGGAGTGTTACAAATGATATTGATTAGGGTGAGTTGTTCCTGATAGTTCTCTGTTTCCCTGGACTCCAGAGGGTAAGACTGTAATAAATTTAATAATAAATAATAAATTTGGCAAGATTTACACCCAAAGAATTCAATAAATAAATGTATACTAATAGACTACTATATACGAGGCACCCTGTCAGGGACTGTGGATAAAAAAAAAATGAAAAATGACAGTCTCTTTCCTCAAGAAGCTCACAATTGGTTTTGTCAGATATATTCATATGGAGAAATATAATAAAATATAGAGTGTGATAGGGAAAAAGGAGGGCAATCAATCAATAAATATTTATTAAGTACCTGCTATGTACTAGGCATTGTGCTAAGTGCTGGGGATACAAAAAGAGTCAAAAAACAGAGCCTGCCTTCATTGAACCCATAAGCTAATAGGGAGACAACATGCAAGTAACTATATACAAATAAGCTATATCTAAGATAAGTAGAAAATAACTGACAGAAGGAAGACTTTACAATTAAGAGGGACTGGCAATGACTTTCTGTAAAAGATAAATTTTAGTTGGGAATAAAGGAACCCAAGGAAGTCAGTAACCAGAGTAGAGGATGGAGGGCATTCCAGGCATGGGGGACAGCCAGTAAAAGTTTCCAGAGCCAAGAGATGGAGTGTCTTGTTCCTGCTAGAGCCAGAAGGCCAGTCTCACTGGATTGGAAAGTATGTGATGGGAAATATGGCATAAGAAGGCTGGAAAGGTTGAAGGGACTAGGATTTGAAAGGCTTTGAATGACAAACCAATTTTTGTATTTGATCCTTGAGGCAATAGAGGGCCACTGGAGTTTACTGAATAGGAAGGTGACATTACTGGACCTGTCTCTAGGAAAGATAAAACTAAGTGCCATAAAAATGCTTGGGGACATGAAATTACTTGTAGGAGTGAAACAGGAAAAATAGGGAGGTAACACAAGCTAGCTCTTAAAGGAAGAGGCAATCAAGAAACTTTTATTCAGTGTCTACTATGTGCCTGGCGCTGTGCTAAGACATTTCAACAGGCAGATATAAGAATGGAGTGTGTTCTAGTATAGAGTTCTGAAGATATTAAAATGAAGGTGGATTCCTTTTGCGGAAATTTCAGCTATGAGTTTTACTTAAGTAATCTTAAAAGTCCCTTAAAACTCTGAGATCCTGTTATTCTTAAATACTTGATCAAATGATGTGATTCTGTGGAATAGGGAGAAGTAGCTGGGTTTTTTTCAAATGCAGAATTAGTACAAAATGAAAACAGAACATAGGAAATTCAGAAAAGGTTTAGGGTGTAGGATGGGTAGTAGGAGGTAGCATCCGAGGACTGGAAAGTGGGAGGAAAGAAGCAGATAATTTGATAAAAGTCAACTTTAGGAGTGGCTTTCTTTAATGGAACAGAGCCACCTAAGCCTATAAAAAGGGCACAGAAGTAGCGAGCAGTTGCTTGGGGAAAATTTTCCCAGACAGAGAATGAGCATCTAGAGAAAAGTACTTTTTTCTAAAGAAGCAGAATTCAGGGCTGTTCACTGGAGTGCATAGAGTTCTGTTGTTTGTACTGAGAACAGTTCTGACCTGGAATTGAATGGCAGACCTGGGGCATAATTGTGGATATAAAAGCCAAGTGGGGGAAACTATTTTGGAAAAAGACTTTTTAAGGTCACTGATTTTGTGAAATTTTTTAAAAAGGACATATTTTGGATTTTTTTCTGAAATAATGTAATACTTTTATCCAGTTTCTGTCTTCAAAATAATTTCTGAGAATTGTGCAATGATTCTTGTTCAATAGTCCTCATAGTAAAACCATCTATAGACAATCAATACACTTGCCAACTGATAATTTTCTAGTGAAAGGATGAGGTGAAATTTAGCCTATGGGGGTGCTATTTCCATTAGAAAATGTACACTCCAAGTATTGATTTTTAATACAGAACTAAATGTACTTTTCTTCTTGTAGACATTTAATCTAAAACTTGGTTGGATATGTTTCTGTCCTAATGACTAAGCCTGACAGTCCTGGCAGGAGAGTGGTTGGCACTGCATGCATTTGTTCTTTAGAATTTAAAAATGAGGGGGCTTACTTGATTCAAATATGTAATACAGAGAAGAGTAAGATTAAGTCCATAGACTTTGGAGCTGGAAATAAGTAGGATCCTCCTGCCTCTTGAGACTGCCTAATGTTGGGAAACAGTTTGGTAAGGTGGGAAGAACTCCCATTTGAAAGTCAGAAGATTTGTATTAAGTCCCTAGTCTGATACTTACGGCTACGTGACTCTGGGCAAGTCCCCTACACTCTCTAAACCTCATATCTTCATTTATATATCTCCATTTGTGATGGAGATAATAATACATGGAAAGAGGGGAGGATGTAGTAGACAGTCTGCTTTGGAAATAGAAAATCCTGAATTCAAATCTAGCCTCTGAAACACACTGGACAAGTCACCTAACCTTTCAGTACTTCTGGGAAACTGTCTGATTATGAACTGCAGAGAAGATTCTGATTGGCATTGGTGGAAGGCAATTGCTTTTACCAATGAAATTGTCATTAATTCCAGTGACGTCACAGGTCCATTCCCCTCCCATCAAACAGTTCTTGTACTATCTACCTTAACCCAGTTATTATCTCAAGAGAATACTTTGTAAATCTCAAATCACCATATAATTACAAGTTACTATTATTATTAAGATAATAATAATCCATAAAGGATCTAGAATTACACTTCATTATTCAAAAATCAAACACTGTAATTTTATGAGGAAATCAAATTGAACAGAATGCATTTTTGTATTCTCAAACTAAGAAAATTAATTAGATAACTAAAAGCACTAAAAAAAATATTGCATGAGTTTCAATTTTGCTTAAAATTTCTATGTTAAAAAATTTTCACAAAGCCAAAAATGATTACCAACTCCCTATCCCATCCTACCCTCCTACATTCCACCTCCAAGGCTTCAAAATTCTACAGACTTAGCAAGGAATCACTGAATGATCCATGAACTCTATTCATACAAGATTGCCTCACATAAATAAAGTAGCTCTCTCAGTGCCTATCTTTTTTTTTTTTTACAAGAAACAATTCTAATGGGAATAGTTATTTGATTTTCTGATCTATACAGCAGATTGAAATCAGTTGAAGGTATTGCACAGATACAATCAGTAAGCATAATACTGTGCATTGACATCAGTAAGAAGTGATAGTTGACAACTTAACAAGAAGGAAAAAATAAATAAAAAGTAGATACAAAAATTACAAGTACCTTAAATTCTGGGCTCATTTTTTATAGAAGCAAATAGCCCTAAATACCTTGCTACCCACTGAGGGCACCACTATATTAGAGTAGACTAATTGACATTCATAATGATTGTAGGATCTTAGGATGATATAATTAGAGCTAGAAGAGACTTTAAAGCTATTTAATCTAACCCTCCCTCTTTTATAGACAAAACAACTGAGCTCCAAGGAAGAGAGAATTGTTCAAGTCACAGGGATAGTGGGGGATGATCTTGAGTAATTAAAGAAAAGTTAAATGTTCAGTGTATCTGTCTAAGAAGACAAGGAAATGTATGCTATATTTCTGAAAGTGAAAATAGTTTTTAAAAAATAACCTAAGTTTTGGTGCTTATGAAAACTATATTAATTAAAAAAAAACTCCCTTGGGGAGAGAAACTCATTTTTGGCCAATGCCAAATCAATAATGTGCCACCTATACATGGTTTTTACCCTGAAATTTCATATACTGTGTGTATATCTCTATTTCTATGTTTATCTAGATATTTATGTAGATGGATATGTATATTTAGGCACAGACGAAAACACTATATACATTCACTACATGCACACATGACTATATATATATATAAACTATATATATATGCACACAGTGGATATGCATATATAATTTAGATATATTATAGATATATGTACATATGCATACATTATCTATATATACACTGTCTATGCAACACATTACATATATACATACTATATACATGTATGTTATATGTATATATACTTTACTATATATGCAATGTACTATATATGTATACACATACTGTATATGCATATATATACATACATGGTATGTACATACACTATATATACACATATACTGCAAATGCACACACACTACATGTATGCTATATATGCACATAGCATATATAATATGCATCATATATACACATATGTGCAAAATGTGTGTTTATGTATTTGTTTATATACTATAATGAATACATTATGTTTGTGCTGCATAGGATACTGTGGAGGAGGGGCCACAAATGAACACCAAGCTCTCAGAATAATGAAGATAGAATTCCTCCCTGCCAAGAAATTGGGTTTTAGATCTACTCACAGTCGCCTTTGCCCTAAACTCTAGATCTTTTTCTGTCTCCCCTAGGCACTTTCTCTTCCCTTAAGGAGACTGTAGGGAATTCAGAATGTCAATTCAGGTAAGTTGTAGGAGGCAAAATCTAATTAAAAGTCTTTCATAATCGGTCCCAAATACTAATATGGGGAGACATAACTAGGAAAAAGACCAAAGACTTTTATACAAGCAGGCTTGGTCAAGAGCCCTGTCAAACAGAGCAGTTTTCCTGAGAACCACATGGTAGAGAACACCAGACATTTTCTAATTAAAAGAAATGGTCTGTCTTAAAGTTCTAAATTCTTCACTAAAGTCATTGCATGGAAGTTAGCCTGAATTTCTAAAGGTTGCCCCAGGGTTACACCCTATCAACTCTTAAAAACATTTTATGTTCAGGTCTGGTATTTGGCTAAATATCTGGCATTTAAGGGCTAGCCTAGCCAAATTTGGGAGTTGGGGTAGGGGAGGGAGGGACCATTAGTATTAGATCAGCCATGAAGATAAAGATACATATGTATGTATATACACATGCATATACATATAAATACATGTTTGCCTATATATGTACACATAAATATACAACACATATATGTATACATATATACAGGTATACATGTATATATCTACATGTATATGCATTCATATATATATGTTATTGATACAACCTTTAGAATTCAAAACTCTTTGATTTTACAGATGAAGAAACTAAGGCTTAGAGGTGTTAAGAGACTTGCCCAATGTCAGAAATGTAGTTAATTTCAGAACAGGGATTTTAATCCAGGTCCTCTGACTTTAAAGTCAACATTCTTTCCACTGTGTGAGAATATCTGCCTAAAAGAAAAGTCTTTGTCTTTCTCCTCATTATGTTTCCTATCTTGGAGCATCTATAAAGTGAGGAGAGGACTAGCTGATTTCTGGGATACTTTCCAGCTTTGTATCATGAGCTTAGGATGCCATGACTCTCTGTGCAGACAATTCCTCTCTCATCAGAAGTTAGTGCACAGTCAGATCTTGCCAACTACACATTCTCAGTGCTCACTCACTCACTATGTGCCTTTTGTATCCCTCACACATCCTTTCCCTCTCTCACTGAATCTTCTTCATTTACTCCTTCCCTTACTCCTTTCAAGGGTTGGTTTCCATCACCAATAACTACATCTGTGTGAATAAAAACAAAATCACTTGGTGGCTGATCTGCGACAATGAATCGCATCCACCTCTACCAACTCCCAGAAATAGCTAGGCTAGTCCTTGAATGCCAGATATTCAGCAAAGCACCAGGCATGTGCTCAAATCATCTCCAGGTGGGTAGCATCTACCAGAACTTATTTTCCTTTGGTGCAACCTTTGGAAACCCAGGGTAACCTCCATGTAATGACTTTAGTGAAGGGCTTGGAAATCTTAAGATAGGCCATTTCTTTTAATTAAATAATTTTGGGTGTTCTTGATCTGGTGGTAGCTGGGGCAAATGGTTTTGTTTGACAAGGCTCTGGATTAAGTGTTCTGTATGCTGTTTCATTTTCGTGGGGGGTGAGGGAAGTGAAGTACAAGTCACTCACTCAGCTCCTGTCTTACATTATCTCTCAATTTTATCCACTTGTTCTGTGTGATGTCATTCCACAAATACTGCCACCGGAAACCCTGTTTTCTGTTCCTAAGGAACTGCCCCTAGTGGTATGCCACCAAAAAAAAAGTGTCTTCTCTGCTGAGTAAATAAATGGCCACCAAATACTTTTCTTTCCCATTCTCTCCCTTAGTGACATAATACAAGGCCCAGAAAAATGATGATGCCAATAAACAGCAGCAATAGCTAATACTAAAAAGAAAATACTTCCTTGCTCCAGAAAGTCTTATTAAATATCATTAAATCTGGGATTTGCCCTGTTTGTTTCCCAGAGTTAGTCCTGAGCATATTATCTCTCTCCTGAGCTCAGATACCATAGTTCCAAGTGTCCACTGAGATTCAACATCTGGATATTCTTTAGACATCTCAAATCAACATGGCTAGAACAGAACTCATTACCTTTTTCCCCAAACCCATCTCTCCTCCTAATATCCTTATTTCTGTGGAAAGCACTCTCATTCTTCCAGTCACCTAAGGTCACAGCCTACAAGTGGTTCATGATTCTACATTCTCAGTATTCCCAATAAACTATCAATTTCCTCATTTTGCCAATTGTCCTTCTACAACATCTTATGCCTTCGTCCCAATTTCTTTTTTTTTTGTTTACTTTAGGTAATATTCTTTTTTCTTATAAATTTATTTATTTGACTTTTTACATTCATTTTCATGAAATTTTGGGTTCCAAATTTTCTCCCCATTTGTCCCCTCCCCCCCACCCCAATACACTGAGCATTCTAATTTCCCCTATCACCAATCTGCCCTCTCTTCTATTATCCCTCCCTTCCCTTGTCCCCATCTTTTCTTTTGTCCTGTAGGGCCAGATAACTTTCCATTCCCCATTACCTGTATTTCTTATTTCCTAGTAGCAACAACAATATTCGACAGTTGTTCCTAAAACTTTGAGTTCCAAATTCTCTCCATCTCTCCCTCCCCACCCATTTCCTTTGGGAAGGCAGTTAATTCAATATGGGCCATATCTGTGTACTTTTTCAAATGACTTCGATAATACTTGTGTTATATAAGACTAACTATATTTCCCTCTATCCTATCCTGCCCCCTATTGCTTCTGTTCTCTCTGTCTTTTGATCCTGTCCCTCCCCAAGAGTGTTGATTTCAAATTGCTCCTTCCTCCCATTGCCCTCCCTTCCATCATCCCCCACACCCTGCTTATCCCCTTCTCCCCCACTTTCCTGTATGGTAAGATAGGTTTTCATACCAAAATAAGTGTGCATTTTATTCCTTCCTTTAGTCGAATGTGATGAGAGTAAACTTCTTGTTTTTCTCTCAGCTCGCCTCTTTTCCCCTCCACTAAAAAGTCTCCTGCCTGCCTCTTCTATGAGAGATAATTTGCCCCATTCCATTTCTCCCTCTCTCCTCTCAATACACTTCTTTCTCATCACTTAACTTCATTCTTTTAAGATATGATCCCATCCTATTCAATTCACTCTGTGCTCTCTGTTTCTGTGTGTGCGTGTATGTGTATGACGTGTATGTGTGTGTGTGTGTGTGTGTGTGTGTGTGTGTGTGTGTTTATGTAATCCCACCAACTACCCAGGTACTGAAAAGTTTCAAGAGTTACAAATATTGTCTTTCCATGTAGGAATGTAAACAGTTCAACTTTTGTAAGTCCCTTATGACTTCTCTTTGCTGTTTGCCTTTTCATGCTTCTTTTCATTCTATTCTTAGGAAAAAACTAAATTGATTTGAAAAAAAACTATCCTTGGTTTTTACATCAATTATATTCAAGATATATCCCTCCACTTTCTTTTGTCCAGGGAACTACTGTCTTTTAAACAAAGAATAAAAAAGAGAATAAAATGAAAATTAGTTTATGAAAACTAACATATTAGCCAAATCTGACAATATTTGCAGTGATTCATACCCATCATCCTCCATCTCTACAAAGAAAAGAGGGAGTTTTTTCCTTTCTTTTCTTATCTCTCTTGTGACCAACCACACTTGTTATAGTTAAATAGCAATGTGTTTTCAGTATTTTGAGTGGTCATTAATATTTTATAATTCTTTTAGAAATTTCATATCTTTAGGAATGTTCATATCTTTGGACCAATTATTTGTTGGCTTTTGGTTTTATATATATATATATATATATATATATATATATATGTATATATATGTATATATATGTAGGGTTAGTTCCCTATATATTATGGATATCAGACATTTAGAGATATTTGATATGAAGATTAATTCCAATCTACAGCTTTTTTGTCATAGTTGTCTTGATTTTGTTCCTCCAAAAGCTTTTTATTTCATAAGCCAAATGCTATACTCTGCCTCTTGTGATTGCATCTGACCCTTGTTTAGTTAAGAACTCTCCTTCTAGCCACAGTTATGAATGGTACCTGATCTGGTGATTAGCACAGTACTTGGCTATAGTAGAGAGCTAATAAATGTTTATGGAGTTATTGACTAATTGTTCTCTTCTATTTTTATGGTATATCCTCTTTTTAAAAATTGAGTTATATTATGTAAGATGTTGATCTAAACCTAATTTCTGTAAGACTGTTTCTAGTTCACTGAGTAGACAGAGGCATCTGGGTGATCCAGTATAAAGAGTTCCTGGGTTCAGAGTCAGGAAGGTATAAGTTCAAATCCCAATTTGGAAAATTCCTGTGTGACTCTGAATAAAAGCATGTAATGGCTGTCTGCCTCATTTTCCTCATCTGTAAAATGTGGCTTATAATAGCACCTACCTTTTGGGATTGTTATGGGGATCAAATCAGATAATATTTATACACATTTAGGACACCATATAGCACATAACAGGTACTTAATGAAGCCTTCCTTCCCTCCTCTCCACTCTCTTCCCTTTCCTCCTTTTATCCTGCCTCCATCCCTCCATCCCTTCTTCCCTTCTTCCCTTCCTTCCTTCCTTCCTTCCTTCCTTCCTTCCTTCCTTCCTTCCTTCCTTCCTTCCTTCCTTCCTTCCTTCCTTCCTCCTTTCTTCCCTTCCTCCCTCCCTCCAGCTTATTTTAGGATTGTCCAATATTTGTGATTGTTCTGCAGAGTATGTATGCCACACTAAGAATAGAGACTACCTGTCATTTCATTAGAACATGAGGAGACTCCTCTTATCAGCATAGGCAGTGATATGCTAGTAAATTTTTAACAACTGGCTCTCTGAAAAAAGCCTAACACACTTTTAAGCTTAATTGCATTGCTGACATTTTCCTTATCACTTTATTAAATTCTTTTAAAAGAGCAATGAAACAATAACTCAAACCTTGAATTGTAGCATTTGTGGATTTCTGAAGCGTAAGTGGTCACACTGAAAATTTAACAATCAGATTTATCTGATGAGCTGGCTCTACTACATTTTTAATAGCTTCCCTGCAAGGTATAGTTGAGGAGAATTTCCTAGAACACTGAAACATTAATTGCCTAGGACCATGCAACAAATACATGTTGGTATCTGGATCTGAGTTCAGATCTCTATCCCCTTTACTTTGCTGACTCTTTTATGTAAAGCCTGCTGTTATAATTGTGTAGATGGCTCACAAATGGAAAGCTGGAAATGAGCATTGCCAGTACTATCCCTAACTCAGACCATCTTTTTGGTATTTGAAATATAAACCATGTGGGATTGTTTCAGTAGGATTTGCATACAATTTTATTTTTCAGAAATTTTCATCATGATGGAAAAGCTAGGACTGTCTGATGAGGAAATAGAGCCAGTGGTCGCTGGGAAAAGCTCAATATTCTGCACAACATTTCACATCAGATCATGCCAGAAATAATAAAGTAGTCTGGATGACCTTTGACATTTTATAATAGTTGTTGGATATCATTCACTTGCAAAATGAGGCTCCAGAAGGTCTCTGCCTTGATGTTGGGACACAGTGCTTCTAATTATTCCACACAAATGGCAAGACCTTACAACTTGATCACAGACAGGCTTTCAGACCTCTCATCCTGATTTGTGTGTGACCTCTATCACATCAGTGTCTCAATTTCCTTGACTGACAAAGAGGACATTGTCTGTGCATATATACATCTCTTTGTGCCAAAAGGAGAGAAGAGACAGCTTCCATGCTAGCAGGGGTTTTCTGGGGGGATATTGCCTAGCACTATTTTGTTCTGAATGACAAACAAACGCAACAGCACCTACTGTGTACAGAGAACCTTGCTAGGTGACAAGAGATACAAGTTTAAATAAGACCCAGTCTCTGCCCTAGGGGATCTTATTGTTTAACAAAGTGACAAAACATTGAAAAATAAGTATAATACATAGCAAGCTCACAAAAGGTGTGAACAAAGCTCTGTGAAATACAAGGTGGAAAAGGACATTTTCAACTATTGAGTGGGAAGGCAGATCAGGAAAGGCTTCACTGAGGAGGTACTATTTAAGTTGGCTTTAAAAGATGAGTGGGATTTCAAAACGTAGGGAAGAGCAAGGTTAGTTCAGGCAAAGAACACTAAGGCATGGCAACATGAAAGTATAAAACAGGTCCAGGGAAAAGCAAGTATATGGTGTGGATGGGAGAGGTGTATGAAATAAAGTGATGATAATCCTAATAATGATAATAATAATAGCATTTATATAACTCTTTAAGGGTTGCAAAAATACATTCTCTCCTTTGTTCCTTACAACAACCCTATGAGGTAAGTGCTATTATTATCCCCATTTTTACTGGTGAGGAAACTGATTGTCAGTTAAGTGATTTGCTAGTAAGTGTCTGAGGCCAAATTTGAACTCAGATCTTCTTGGTTCCAAGTTCAGTGCTCTATTCACTGTATCACCTGACTGCTTAGAATGGTAGAATGATGGCAGATTGTGGTGATGTTTGAATGTCGTGTTAAGTTGGGAGCCTCTGCATTGTTCAGAATGAAAGCATTCTCAGTGACAAAAAAGCTCTTTGAGGCAGGGACTATGTGATTTTTAACTTTAGTGTATATAGTCTTTATATATAGTCAGAGAATAATAAATATTTGGTTTATTGAATTGTTAGACGGGGAAAAGGACAAGAGATACTAAAAAGATAAGTTAGAGATGACTTGTTAACTTATTAGATGGAGAGGTAAAAGAATCAAAACAGAGACACTGTAACAGCAAGGTTTGTAACATGAAAGTTTGGATGAATGATGGTACTTGACAGAAAGAAATAAGAAATAAAAACAATACCTTCCCCCTCTGTTTCACTCAATGAAATCTATCTTATCTTTAAAGAGTGTGGTGAGAAGAACACTGGATGAGTAGTCCCCGGTCCTAGTCCTTAACTTCCTTGGTTTCTGTCTCATTTCACCTTATTCAATAATAATTGTCATTATTCATATGGATGTTTTCTGTATCACTACCTCCATATTTATGGAGGGCGCAGACTTCTGTATAAATTAATCAGAGGTGTGAATTAGGAGTGAACAGGGTCTATACATCTGTATTAAATTAGTCAAAAGCATTAAACTAAATGTTAACCAACTAGTTGATTAACCAAGTAAGGAAAGAGTAGAGTGCTTGAAGCTATTGGATGAACTGAAATGATCGCTGAAGGAGCAAATGGGATTGGCTGAAAAGACTCAATCATGTGATGAGTGACAGTTACATAGAATTTTATTTCAAAGGAGAGATGAACAATGCTGAGTTTACAAAATGTTTTTCTCAAGAGACTTGACATATAGGTGACCTTGGGTGTACAAATTTAGCCCACATAACGGGCATCATACCTTAGACACTAAGCCTAGAGGGTGCACTCTGCTGCACACTTCCCAGGGCTTATAAGTCTGATGATCTAGGATAGTCAATCTGATACCTACCTTGGCCCCAAAAGGAAAGATTAAAGATGCCTTGGATCAATGCATAGTTCCTTAGCTGTGGCATTCATCTTCCTTGTGCACACTCTGAGTTTCTCTTTTTTCATTTCTTACTTTCTGAATGTTCATACTGTGTTGGAGTCATAGGGGAAAAAACGAGTATACTCAGGTTCTCATAAGAGAGTCTTACACCATGTTTTCTTACTTGCAAGACCAACTAATCCTTTGAACTCTAAAAGCTTTTGATGTTTTTGTTTTTAACAATAAAGTCCTCTATATTTTTTTTCCCATTGATGTCCCGGTTTCTCTACTGGCATAGTTAAGGAGTGGCAGGGCACAGTGAGTATTGACCCACCTTACTAATAATGACCATTTCCTTTCTTTTTTTTTTTTTAAAGGAGAAAAAGCTAAGGGCAGGGAGAAAGTTATTTAGCTGGGGATGTAATCCCTAGTGTAATTGCTTTTGTATGGTTGTAATAATTTCCAAAACATTTTGATATTCAGTTGGTTGTTACAACAATCAAATAGGCAGGGCTATACCCATTATACAGGGTATTCCAAAAATCTTGGTGTAATTTGTTTCCCCATCAGGATTTATTTTATTTTTTTCCAATTATAATTGACTTAGATCATGGATCGGTATGCCAATTCAAAAGGTCTCGGAGCTATGAAGGATCTCAACTTCATTTTGTAGATCAAGGAACTGAGATCTAGGGAAGTTAAAGGGACAAATAACACAGGCAAGCCTTAGAGGCAGGATTTGAACTCAGAGCCGGTGTGTTTCTACATGTCTCTATGTCTACATGAACCATTTTTCAAGTTATGCAAGCGTTTTTCACATGTTACTTGTAAGACCCTGAATATCACATAAATTACCTTCTTGGTGTGATTTTAAGCAGGGAAACCTGCATAAATGAGGCCACTAAATCTCAGAGAGGCTAAGTGACTAGCTAAAAATCTCAATGATAGGAAGCAGTTAAATCTAGAACAAGAACCTAGTTCTTCTGGGGTCTTCTGACTCCTTGTTCAACACCTCTCCCACTGTATTATGGGACTTCCCTTATAGCGGACCTTTGTGGACAACTCAATATTTCCCCCCTTATCTCATCAGACTAGGTTTATATTGCACAGGTGAATTCATTTAAAAATCCCTATTAACTACATCCCGTCTCCATAATGATGAATAATGCACCTTTGTTGTTATTTAGGGACATAAGCTGGACCTGTGTTTTTATTAGTGTAGGGAACTCCCAGAGGAGGAAAATACTGCCATAAATGCAAGTCAGTACCTTTTCTGCAAATGTAAAATCTTAGAATTCTAGAAAACAGAGAGGTTCAAGTCAGAAGTGGGATTCAAGCTTAGGTCTTAGTTCTGACATCAGCTCTCAGTCTAATATGTAATATTATTTTTTGCAGATAGAACATAAATCAATACATTTTACCACTATTAATTACTATGATGTATGCTTGGCTGGAGAATTAGAAGCAATGCGTATCATTATAATCCTGAACAGGTTCACTGACTTCTTAGCCAAGTAGGGGTACCAAAAAATTCATCACTAGTCTGATTTACTAGTAATAATTGTGTGTGCGCGTGTGTGTGTGCATGTGTGTGTGAGAGAGATTGGGAGGAAAGAGATGTATATCTGTCTGCCCCATCTTCACCTCCTTACTATCATTCCTCCTATCCCAATCAGTTACAAAATTTTGATATATTTACTGTCATAACATATCTCTTACTCTAAAAACAATCATTCTACTTAAGCTCTCCTCTCTTTTTGTCTGGATTATTTCCATAGCCACCTAAATGCCACTTCTCTCCCCTTTCTGATCCATCCATCACACAACTGCCAAGGTGATTCTTCTAAAGTAAACTTCTGGTCAGTCAAATTGAGACCTGTTAAAGATCTTAGTTTAAAAAGGTCAAGGTCTCCTACTGCATCCAAAGCCATCTTTAGTCTTCCTGATCCATATCTGGCCACTGGACCCAGATGGCTCCAGAGGAGAAAGTGAGGCTGTTGTTGCACAGCTCCCCCCCCCACTTAAATCCAATTCACTTGCATGTCATGGCATCACTTCCCTGGTCCTCTTTAAGAATGAAGGACAAATAACCAAAACAACAGAGAAGCAACTTGGACTTTGAGTCAAGAATGTTAAGAAAAGTTCAAAAGCTGCGTCAGACATTTACCAGCTGTGTGACCCTTGGAAAATCACCTAACATCTTTCAATCCTGGTTGCCTTATCTCTAAAAGAGACCTACCTAAAAATAAACAAAAATAATTTTAAAATTAATTTTAAAATTAAAAAAATTTGAAAAGGACCTCCCTGACAGGGCTGTTTTAAGGATCAAATGAGATATTTATATGTAATGTATTTTGTGGACCTTAAAGAGATATATAGAAATTAACTCTCATCATTATTTTACAAGAAAGTGATTGTGGGATTCAGGGAATAATGGTTCTGATGGAACCCAAACCTAAGCATAAAAACAAAGCACCAGACACATAGCAAATGTCTGCTGCAGAGAAAGTTAATAAAGTCAAGACCAGATTGGAGCCTTTTGAGCTGAGTTGCAGGTCAATTATACACACACCTGCTACTTTCTTCTTCTGTGAATTCAGCAAAAAATGTTTTCATTTGCATTCCCCAGCTGGACTGATGTGTTACAGAACTGTATAGCCAGTGGTGGGGCTACATTACTTTCAGGTTTGCACCTGGCCTGGATGTGGGTTGGTTTGAGGAATGCTGTACTAGAAGGGATCCTTACTATAGAGCTGTGCACACTGCTAGGAAACCCTGAACCCACATTTGGGTTTAGATCTGGGATCAGAAGTTCTTGCAAAGGCGAACCAGGTTGGATGACAATATCATATGTCTCTTGGGGGGCCCTCTTCTGTTCACTTGGGTTAACCCCAGTAACAGCTACAACAGAAGCTACCTACATAACTCCTTCTATCAGCAGATTCAATACTAATCAAGCTCAATACATTGAGTCAGAGATGGAAAAAGGAAGGGGTGGGGTTTTTGATTTGTTTCAGTTCAATCAAGTGCAACTTCACAATCATTTATTAAACTCTTATGATCTGCAAGGCATTGTTCTAGGAGCTAAAGGAGCTTCCATTGTGTTGGGAGATTCTATATCAACTAGAGATTTAAGTGCAAGATAATCTGAAGAGGGAAAAAAAGCCTGAACAACATGGCAGATTCAGGAATTCTTTTTTCTTGATAAAGTGGAACCTGAGTTGAACCTTGAAAAAAATTAAGAATTCTCAGAGGCAGAAGTAAGAGAAGTGCATTTTAGGTGAATATTAGAGTACAGATGCAGGAAAATAAATTCCAAGTTTAGGAAGGAGCATGTAGATTAGCTTGACTGGAATGGAGAGTTCTTGAAAGGGTATGATGTAAAATAAGTCTTCAGAGATAGTCTGAAGCCAGACTATTAAGTGTATTGAAGGCCAAATGGAGGAGTTTGTATTTTTTCCTTGAGATAGGAGTTAACCATTTAAGATTGTTAAGTAGGAAAGTGACATTGTCAAGCTTGTGCTTTAGGAAAATTATTTCCATAGCTATGTGGTGGATGGATTTGAGTTTGGAGAGACTGGAAGAAGGCAGTCTAATTAGGAGACTGTTGTGATATTCCAGGTGGGAGCTGATAAGGATTTGAGCCAGTAGTGTATTGAATGGAAAGAGGAAACATCTACAATAGAAACTGTGAAGGTAAAACTCATAAAAATTGACAAATCATGGGATATGGGGAATGAAGACTGAAGAGCTGAGCACGCCAAGGTTGGAGATTCGTGCAATCGGAACAGCTGGAGATGTCCAACAGACAGTTAATGGTGTGAGACTAAAGTTTAGGAGACAGATTAGACTTAGAGATACAGACCTGATATAATCTGGAATAGTTAAGAGGGAAGCAAGTTCTTTCTACCCCATATGTTGAACTTGACTCATTCCCAACCCAGTGAATGGGAAGCTCAAGTCTTTGGAATTAAGAAGTCAACTCAGGTTCTTAAGGACCATGGGGCTATTCAGTCAATTGGGAACCATTTTTCTGAGAAGAATTATCTTTCAGTCAGGGGCTAGAGGCTTCTATGACACTGATAGACTCTTGCCTTCCGATTTCTGAGAAAAGGTGACTAGACAGTTTGGTCTGCAGGTAACACTGTGAAGTGAAATGGTTTTCTTTTTGGCCTATCAGCTATTTCTTTTGGTGCCCTGCACCAAAGTTATCCTCTTCCTATGACTCAGTGACCAGTGTTTTCTGTTTCTTCCTCCATCCCCCAGCAAAGTCCTGTTCTAAGGAAAGAATTTTCTATTCATCACATCTAAATGTGAATGAGTTTCAGTCACTGTTTTTTCCTTCCAGACATGTTTGCGTTCTAAGACTGGAATGTAAAATTTTATCCCTTTGAAATAGTAGAGTATATTGCAATCAATCCACAGCCAAGCAGCCCAGACCTTGTAGTTATGACCTTTGGAAGTCTCATGGACCATGTGAGACTTCTCCTCAGCAGATAAACATTCCTAGGGAATTTTTCTCCTCTATCTTAACTGTGCTTTGTTCCCTGCCCAATATAGCAGTGGATACTTGTGAAATTCCACAATGGCATGTGAATAGAAAGGATGTAAAAGTTATTTCTACTAATGGCCAGAAACTAGATATTAACCCTCCTTAGCAGTCTTACTCTCAAATGCTGTATAGTAGAGGATGTGGGATGAGTGAGGGAGAACCTTCCATCATCACCATAAACAGTTTACATGGAATCATGTGGATGCAGTGAAAGTCACTATTTTTAGCAGAAATGCCTGTAACAATTCAAGCTGTCAGAGATTTGTCTAGATTCTGGCCATGGGTCACCTCTCAGCTGAGAATGAAAACTGAATCATGGGGTAATTTCTTGCATACAGTGGCACAGAGCTATGGGCAGACACATTGTAAACAGATGGCTTAGTATGATGTTCCATCTCCTACCTCCATGCTTTACCACAGGCTATTTATTCGCCATACTTAGATATTTTGCTTCCCTACCTGTTAGGATACCTACCTCTCTTCAAGGATCACATAAGGCAGCAATTTCTTCATGAGATCTTTCCACATTTCATCAGGTATTAATGTTTTCCCCTTTTCAAACTGCTTTGAATTTACTTGTACTTATTAATTTGTGGGGCAGTGAAGTGGGTACAATGGATAGAGTGCTACATAAAGATTTAGGAAAACTCCTCTTTCTAGGTTCAAATCTGACCTCAAGCACTTACTAGCTGTGTGACCCTGGGCAAGTCACTCAGTTCTGTTTGCTGTAGTCTCTTCATCTCATCATAATGAGCTGGAGAAAGAAATGGCAAAGCATTCCAAGTGTGTTCGTCCTTCATTGCCAAAGAAGACCATGCCATCAGAGAAATGATACCATGACTTGCACTTGACTTTGTTTGGAGTAAGGAAGGGCTGTACAGGCCACCAGCCTCACTTCTCCTCCAGAGCCATCTGAATCCAGTGACCAGATATTCATCAGGATGACAGGAGATGACTGAGGATGAGGCAATTGGAGTTAAATGACTTGCCCAAAGTCACACAGCTAGTGAGTGTCAACGGTCTGAGGTGAGATTTGAACTCAGGTCCTCCTGACTCCTGCACTGGTGCTCTAAACACTGTTACCACCTAACCGTCCCTAAACATTCCAAGTATCTGTGCCAAGATAAACCCCAAATGAGGCCATGAAGAGGAAGAAAGAACTGACAAATGACTGAACCACAACAAAATTAGTGTAGTGAGTGGTTCTCAAAGTGTGATCTGTAGATGTTGAGGGTCCCCACAGTCCTTTTATGTGATCCTTGATATCGAAGCAATAATATCAAGACATTTTAATTACCAGTGCATAGTAATAAATATAACCCACATAACAGTTCTTTGAAAGGGTCCTCAATAACTTGAAGAGTGTAAAAAAGTCCTCAGAACAAAAAGTTTGAGAACCACTCTATCAGTGAATGTGTTCTATCTCCTCCAGAAGACCATGAGCCCTTTGAGGACACAGATTTTTTTAACCTATGTATCCTATTCCTTTACCCATCTACCTTATAAATAGGATTGGTTGAGAAGTACTTGTTGAACTGAATTGGATTGGTAGCTTGCAGGAATCTGGGCTTGGATTGCCAAGAAACAGTATCATTTGATAGTGGGGGGGAAAGGCATGAATGAAAAAAGTATGGAAGTCAAACTTGATATAAAACTCCCTCTCCCTGATTCTTGTTGTTCCATCATTTCAATTGCATGTGTTTCATGATGACCCCATTTGGGTTGGGTTTTTTTGAAAGATACAGGAGCGGTTTGTCATTTACTTTTCCAGCTCATTTTAAAGATGAGGAACTGAGGTAATCAGGGTTAAATGACTTGCCCAGAGTCACACAGCTGTAAAGTGTCAGGCAGGATTTGACCTAAGTCTTCTAGACTCCAAGGCCAACATTCTATCCAATGTACCACCCAATTGCCCTTAAAGGCTGAATTAAATTGACAGTCCTAGACCTTGTTCAGAGGGTAGTGAAGTTTTTAAGCCCAGTGAAAATTTAAAGGTTTCTCTTTTGATATCACAGGATCCTACAGCATGATAGCAATCTAATTCTCAAAACCAAATGAATTGTCAGCATGTTCTCTACCCTTCCACTCCCAAGGCTAAACAAAGTTAATGGACTAGTTTCCCCCTCTTTTTCCCCCCAAGAAGAACATGGACATGAGAAGAGAAGCTGGATCTCTTGGGGTCAGTACTGAGGTCAAATTTCTACATGAGACCAGCTTTGAGAAATAAAGCAATAAAAGTAGTCATGGACCTGGTCTGTGTGAACACAGAGTTCTGGGGTTGAGAATTTCAGCCTACACTTACAAAGAAGCAACCAGAGCATGCAAAGAAGCATCTAGGTCATGTGCGCAGAGCACATGACATAGAGACAGGAAGACGTGAGTTTGAATCCTGCTTCAGAAAGCTTCCCAGTTGTGTGATTTTTGCAGATCACTTACCCTCAGCTTAGATTTCTTTATCTGTAAAAATGGAGATAGTAATAGCACCTACCTCACAGGATTATTGTGAGAATCAAATGAAAAATAATCATACCTTAAGTCTCTATGTGACAGCATTCTGTCTCCATCATCATTACATGGATGTATTGTTTCCTAGTAGAACACTAGGTCTTTGAGTGAAGGAACTGTTTCTTTTTAAATGTTTCTATCTCCAGTGCCTAGTCTAATGCCCAGCTTATAGTAGGCACCTTGTATTTGTTGACTGCTCATAATTAGAATTCTTCTAAGAGTGGGTTTTTTTTCACATAAGAATGTCACAGCTAGAGCAGTTGCTTATAATCAGGCTGTTCTACTAATTCTGAAGAGAATTAAAAAAATTCCAGGGTGCAGAAGATATTCCAAGGAGTTGTTCTTTAGTTGTGACAGAATAGGAAACAGTCATTTATAACTTTTGGAGAACCTTTGGATATTCAGTTATCTGTTACTAATAGATTTGAATAGGGCTTGACAAATCACTCTACTTAGAGGTAATGAATGCCCAATCCCCAGGCTAGGGTGGTGACTAATATTCTGTCTTGAGTCTGAATTGTGTGTGCTATATGACAAAATCAAGCAGTTTTCTCCATTTTCTTGGCCTTCCTCCTCACATTTTCTTTTCTGTCAAGTTGAAGGTTCCACTGCAGTGCTTAAGGGTTGGTGCCAAAAGGAAACAATTGGTCATTTAAAAAAAGAGAACGCAGGCTCACAAAGAGAAATCGGTTGTGAGATACTAAAAAAAAAAGATTGAAAATTCCCAGAGGGGCTATATCTCCATATGCCCTGTAACATCAGGATTTAGGACTCCCCATCTGACTGTCCTTTAAAGTAGAGGAAGAATGGCATGCATTTGAGATAGCAGCACCCAAGTTCCAAATCTTCTTTTTTACAAGACTATATATTTTTATACTTACATGAAAAATCCTTCCCTTTTTGTATTGTTACCTGTTTCCTTTGTGAAGGTAATCTAAGCGGCTTGACTGAGTTCCCATTCAGCTGCTTAAATTGTTGAGATTTTCTTCCTTTGCAAAGCTAATATTCTAAAGAGAAGATGAAATTGCAGTTCTCAGAGAGATTATAGAACCAATATAACTCTTCCTAAATTACTAAATTCAGCCAGGAGCACCCAGGATGCCAAATTTCTACTGAGGGCTGATTGGTTTCGCAGTCCTGAACTTCAGGGCAGCTCCATTTAGAAGGACAGTGATGAGAATGGCTGGAGTTTCTAGGTGGGGGTGGGTGGAGGGATTGCTTAATGTAGGTCTGTTGGAGTCTGAAGAGCTGGCCAGGCACTGCTTATCTGAAGTGTACCTGGAGTTACTTCTATATAGGGTCTGGCACAGAACCACTGACAAATGGCAGATGCGTATATGAGTCCAGCTTCAAAGAATAAAAAAATAAAAACTAATTATGTAACAAGTATCAGAATTGAATCAGAATTTTCTGCCAACCTGGGAGAATTTTGAGCTTATTCTTTATTCTGGATTTTTTTATTCTTTATACCCGCATCACCTGGAACACTGCATTTCAAAGAGTTAGTACTTAATGAAAGTTTACCAAATTGAAATGGTTTATAAGAATTCGTAGTTTGTAGGAATCTGAGTGAAACAAGAGCAGTTAATAATTCCCAGCATTTACAGATTACTTTAAGATTTGCAAAACATTTCACATATATTATCTCCTTTTATCCTTGCCACAGTCTTGTGAGATGGGTGCTGTTATTATCCCCACTTTACAGATAAGGAAATTGAGGCTGAGAAAAATCAAGTGACTTGGCTTAGGGTCTCACAACTAGTAAGTATCTGAAGCAGGATTCGAATTCATCTTCCTAACTGTTCACTGAGCCCAGCTAAATGCTATAAAAACTAACAGAAAAACTTACTGAAACAAAGATTAGAGAAAAACATATTGTGACACAATCCCTCTAGACCCAAAAGCTGAATAAAACTGATAATCACTGTGCTCATTTAGAGGAAGCTAAATGGGGAAAAAGTTTATTCTTTGATGTGCATCTATATAATGATAGAAAGTTCTTCTTTAGGAGGTGGTGAAATCAATTAAGGACCCTTATGGTAGTGGTGGGTTTAGCAGGCAGGGGCCAGCTCTGGCTTAAGAAAGTTGAGCATTTATATCTCAGATATCAACAAATGCTGCAAATCAGTATCTGTTTCGACTTCAGAAAGAGATGGAGAAAGTGGTAAGAATGCAAATAAATTTTTTTTTATCATTTAGTATTTTATTTTTCCCCAATTGCATAAAAAACAATTTTAACATTATGTTTTTAAATTTTGAGTTCTAAATTCTCTCCTTCCCTCCCTCCCCACCCCCCTCATTGAGAAAGCAAGCAATTTGATATAGCTTATACATGTTCAGTCATGCGAAACATATTTCCATATTGGTCATATTGTAGAAGAAAACATAGACCAAAAAAGCCAACAAAAAAATTATGCTTCTGTCTATATTTAGACTTTCATCAGTTCTTTTTCTGGGAATGGATGGCATTTTCAATCATTAGTCCTTCAGAATTTTCTTGGATCTTTGTATTGATGAGAATAGCTAAATCATTCACAGTTGATCATCTTATAACATTAGGGCCAGCTAGGTGGTACAGTGGATAGAGCACCAGTACAGGAGTCAGGAGGACCTGAGTTCAATTCTCACATCAGACACTTGACACTCACTAGCTGTGTGACCTTGGGCAAGTCACTTAACCCAATTGCCTCATCTTGATGAATATCTGGTCACTGGATTGAGATGGCTCTGTAAGAGAAGTGAGGCTGGTGACCTGCACAGCCCTCACTCAAAACAAAGTCAAGTACAAGTCATGTCATCATTTTCTGATGACATGGTCTTCTTCAGCAATGAAGGATGAACACACACGTATGTGTACAATATTTTCCTGGTTCTACTCATTTCCCTTTGCATCAGTGCATGTAAATCTTCTAGGTTTTTCTGAGAACATTTGACTCATTAGCAAATTAAATTGAAAAGAGTGTAAGATAAACTATTTTATTTCCTTGCCAAGAATTTATTTTTAAACATTTACCAGTATATCTCTTAGGGGGAATATAATGAGTTCTGTTTTGGACATAGTGAGGTTGAGATGCTTATGGGATATCTAGTGGGAAATGACAAAGCTTGAAGACATCTTAGAGAGCAATCCTATGCTCTCCTTTCGCAGATGAAGAAAACCACACTGCCCTATCATTGTCCAAGGTGGCACTATCCTTCCAGTTTACCTAAGCTTGCAAGTTCCATGCTATCTTCAACTCATCACTGTAACTCATCTTTACCCACCCTACCTAGTCAATCCATGGCCAGACCTTGTCATTTCCACCCTTGTAACATCTTTCCAATGCTCCTCACTCCTAAAGCTTCACCCCTGGTTCAGGCCCTCACTTCCTCTCACCTGAACCTTTGCAATACTTTCCTAAATTGTCTCTCTGCCTCAAACCTGTTCCAGTCCTATCCAACAAAATGTCAAAATGATTTTTTCCTAAATCACAGGACATTACACTCCATCCTTTTTGAATGAGTTCCAGTGGCTTCCTATTAATTCTAGGAACAAACATCAACTTCACTGGTTTTTACAAAAATCTTCATAACTAAAAATTAATTGGAAATTAGATAATCTAATCTTAAAGAATAAGTGAGTTAAACAACAAATCACACAATCAATGACTTCATTCAAGAGAATGGCAATAATGAGACAACCTACCATAACTTATTGCATGTAGCAAAGGCAGTTCTTAGGGGAAGTTTTATATCTCTGAATGCTTACATGAAGAAAATAGAAAAAAAGGAGATCAGTGAATTGGGCATGCAACTGAAAAAGCTAGAAAAAGAACTAATTGAAAATCCCCAAGTAAATACCAAATTAGAAATATTGAAAACCAAAGGAGAGATTAATAAAATTGAAAGTAAGAAAACTATTGAACTAAGAAATAAAACTAAGAGCCGGTTTTACGAAAGCAAAACAATAAAATTGATTAACCTTTGGTGAATCTGATTAAAAAAAGAAGAAAACCAAATTACCAGTATCAAAAATGAAAAGGGTAAATTCACCCACAGTGAAAAGGAAATTAAAATAATAATTAGAAATTACTTTCCCTAACTGTATACTCATAAATTTGACAATCTTAGTGAAATGGACAAATATTGACAAAAATATAAATTGCCCAGATTAACAGAAGAGGAATTAAAATACTTAAAAAGATGTTCATAATCTGGCCCCTCCCTTCCTTTCCTTTGTTTTTACTCCCTTCTACAATCTAGTAGCATTTGTCTGTTGGCAGTTCCTTGAACACCATACTCCTTGTCTTATCTCCATCCCTTTGTATTTGTTCTTCATTTCAGGAATGTTCTGTCCCTTCAGTTCTGTCTCTCAGTTTTCTTAGATTCCTGCAAAACAAATGCCACCTTCTGTATGACGCCCTTCCCAGTTTTCAGGCTGCTAATACCTTCCCCTTTCAGACTGCCTTTCATCTGCTCCATGTATATATCTTGTGTGTACTTAATTATGTACATATTATCTTCCCCTATTTGAATTTAAACTACGTGACATCAAGGACTATTTTTTATCTTCTTTGTATCTTGAATTCTTTGCGTAATGCCTGGCATATAATGAGCACTTAATAAATTCTTGTTGATTGACAGAGACTTGGACAGGGTGCATGGTACTTGATCACCTAGATTATAAATAGCAGAGCCAAGATTCAGGTCAAGGTCCTCTCACCTCCGAATCCAGCATGCTTTTCACTATACCACACTATCTCAATATATTTGTTTTAGATTGGAAGTAGAATGCAAGTTCTTTGAAGGCAGGAACCTGTTTCATTTTTATCTTTGCATTCATGTTTCCTAGTACAATGCCTGACATTTAGCAGGTGTTTAATAAATGCTTTTTTAATTGAATTCAGTTGTTAAGCTGTTAGAAGGTAGGAAAGAAATCAATGTAATTATTTCTGTAAAGAGCCTAGCACAGAACCACTTATAAATGGCAAATTGATTAGCTGTTTATTATAAAAGGAAACCTTTTCAATTTCATTTCTTGAGGCTGAAGATCCTTCTCAAATTTGCTAATTTAATTTATTAGCTCAGGGTGCTATACTTAGTAAACACTTTAATTAACTTTTTGATTATTGAGTGCCTGAGATTCATCCTCCTATTTCTGAGTAGTGCTCTATACACAGACATAAAAAGTATGGAAAATGGGATTTATTGGGGATTGATCATAGGAGATACTTTGAAAATCTCTAAAAAAACAACAAAACTTTATTATCAGTTAAGGTTGTTTTCATTTGCTTCTTATTCCTAATAGGAGAATTCAGAGAAGAAAGAGTTAATGGAAATTTTATTACATTTGCCTTTTGAGGACCATTTAATTGGGAGTCAGAACTGACTGATCTACCAATAATTAACTGTGTGTTCTTGGGCAAGTGAGACTTTCAGGGTGGCATGACATAGCAGATAATATGTTTAACTTGCAGTCAGGAGAGACCTGAGTTTGACTTCTGCTTTAGATTCTTGGTAGCTGTAAAACCCTGTTCAATTCATTTAACTACTATCAGCCTTGGTTTCCTCTCTTTTAAACAGGAGATAATAATAGCACCTATGCCAGAGGATAATGATGAGGAACATATGAGATGACATATGCTAAGCGCTTTGCACTAGGTGGCACAGTGGATGGAGGGCTGGGCCTGAAGAGACTGATTTGTGGGGCAACAGACGAAGAAGGCATTTTGCCAGCAAAAGATTCACAATCTTATATTGTCTCATCCCTATATCTCAATGCAAAGTTACAGTAGAAACTGTTTTGAACCATGATCATGAGAACTCATATCTAACACTTCGGAGCTAGAGATTTTTATGGCCATGGATCCTGGAAACTAAACCCTAATAAATCTAACAAAATCCTCCTTACTTATGAAAAGGGACTTCCTTGTTCACTGCAAATCAGTAACTTCACTGCAACTTATATTCTTAGTGAGCTACTGCCTGGGAGTCCTGAGAATTTAAGTTCATGTAATTTAAGTTGAGAAATTAAGTTAATGCCTAAGTTCATGCAATCAGAGTTGTGACTTGAACCCAAGACTTTGTGGCTTTTGGACAGCTCTCTATATATTATATTTAGGTTTTAGGGAAGAGAGGAAGGATGGAGGGAGGAAAGGAGAAATAAAAGGAAAAAGGAGGGAAGGAAGAAAGGAAAAAGGGGAATAAAGGGAAAAAAAGTCAGTCGATGACTTACTATATAATTACTATATGATAGACACTGTGACAAACTTTGGTTACATAAAACCAAAAATGAGATTGTAACCTCGGAAGCATATGTTCTAATAGCCAGCTGCAGCAATCTAATAAGTACATATAGAATATATACAGCGTATACAAATGTATACACACACACACACAATGATAGAGAGGTTACGAATTATTTGAAAAGTCAGAAAAGGGCCCTTGAAGGAAAAGATCCTTGATCAGAATTAGGAGTCAAGATGCTAAAGTGAGAAGAGAAAGAATTTCAAGTTTAGGGGATGGCCTTGTGTGAAGACATGGAGGTAAGAGAGAACATGTATTGCATGGGAAACCACAAGCAGGCTAGTTTGACTAGGGTATGGAGTGAATGAAGACATATAATATGAAATTAACCTGGACTTGTAGGAAGAAGTGAGACAATTAAATATTTTAAATGCTGAACAGAGGTATTTATAGTTTAACCTGAAGGCAATGGGAAGTCATTTTAGTTTAGTAAGCAGGGAATGACATGTTTAAACCAGAATTTGTTAGGTATATGAAATATGGATTTTAGAGAGAAAAATATGATACAAAAATATCATTTAGAAGGTCATTAAAATAGTTTAGGTCATAGGTGATAGGGTCTTAACAAGGTGATCATGAGCAAGTAAAACAATGTGAGGAATGTTGAGAAGATGGCCATTACTAGACTTGGCAAATGATTGGGTATGAGGAGTAACAGTGAAGAGTTCATCATGACTCCTTGGTTGTGAACCTGAGTCACTGGAAGAGTGGAAGTCTTCTCAGTAGAAATAAGAACATTAGAATGGAATATAATGACTTGTTTGAGGATTATTGAAATTGAAATTTCCATGCTCCATGTAGATGGAAATGTCTCAGAGGGAGTTGGAGACATTACTGGAGTTCAAGACCCAAACCCTAATCCCAACCCTAACCCTAGCCCTAATCCTAACCCTACCTCTGATCCTTATAGAGTTAAAAGGAAAAAAGGAATGAGAAAGAGAGGGAAGGAAGAAAGGAGAAGGGAAAGAAGGGAGGGAGGAGGGAAAGAAGGACGTCAAATGGTTTATTCAAGGGTCATACAACCATTATGAGTCAGAGGTTAAGATTTAAACCCTGATCTTCCCACTTCTAAGGTCAATTCCTCATCCATTATGCCAATCTGTTTCTCAGACTTCACACCTAGAAGGAAAATAATTGACAAGCTTGACACTTACCAGAAGCTAAGTGTATCATAGACTTTTCTAATCCAGTAGTACATTTCAAGATTGGTTCCATCTCCTGTGGATGATGTCTATACTTTTTTAAACGTGACCATGAATTGTCTAGTAGTAAGGAGACATTGTCTCTTTCCACCTCTGCCATTAATTTGCTCCCTGACCTTGGACAAAAACCCTGTATCATCCTGGAATTGAGCTATCTTTTATATAAAATGTGGGGTTTGATGATGCCACTTCCCTCAATATGTTGAGGCACTGCAAGTTTAAGACTAGATGAGCCCTAAGATTCCTTCCAGATTTAACATACTATTTATCATTTTATGACCTTCTCAGAGTTACTTTCTAAAGCTGCTTTTCACCCCCTTTTTTTCTAGGCTAGGTCATTGGCTTTGCTTTTTGGGTCATTGTGCAATAAATAGCACTCTGAAATCTAGAACATGGGTCAACAGCATTTCAGAAGTAGGTTGCTAAATTGCTGACCTATTTTTTTTTTCTGGATTTTAATGGATATCTTTTGGTTTTATGTCATGTCAGGATCCCCATGCCAAAACCACCCCTCTGTTTTCACTCCTTTCTTTTTACTATTAGGAGACACCCTGATTTCCAGAGCTAAGACCCAGCAAGCAAGCTGTGCCCTGAGCTTAGCAACAAAAATGCCTAGTTCCCAAACTACAACATAACTTGTGAAGCATAAGCAATGAAAGCAACATGTACGATTTTGACTCCCCACATTAACAGAAAGAGAAGAAAAAGAGGGTGGGGGAGGGGGAGAAACAGGAAGAGGAGGAGGAGAGAGGAAACAAGAGTCTTGCCCAACTGGAACTGCCCAGTTGGGTCTCTGGGAGAGGTCAGCTACTATTCACAGATTGCTGTTCATCCTTCCTTCTCGAAGAGGACGAATGATATCAGGAGGGTAATGTCTTGACTTGCAAGTCAGTTGGGTTTAAGCAAAGGGGAGCTGTGTAAAATCATCAGCCTCACTCTCTCCTCCAGAGTCATCAGAATCTGATCGCAAGATATAGATCAGGACCACTGGCTATGGCCCTGGATACAGTGGGAGATCCTCGCCTTTTTAAGTTCCAAAGGAATAAAGAAAAGTTTTTGCTATAACCTCTATGAGCTCTTTGCTTTTATTTTGTTTTTTAGTTAGAAGTTGGTATATTACCTTTCTGTGCTCTTTGGTGTTTTGAAGAGTTAACAGTGGTCACATAATTTCTTTGACTCTTTGGTCATTTATTTTCAGAATTGACGGTCATAATCACTCCTGATTCCCACAACTCAAAACTGAACCACTCCTGGATAGAGTACTAGTTGTGGAGCCAGGAATATTTACCAGTATACTTAACAGTATTCTTACCAGAGTCCTACATCTGGCATTACTAGAAATGTAAATTTATTTATTTAACTTTTTACATTCATTTTCACAAAATTTTGGGTTCCAAATTTTCTCTCCATTTGTTCCCTCTCCCCACCCCAATACACCAAGCATTCTAATTTTCCCTATCACCAATCTGCCCTCTCTTCTATCATCCCTCCCTTCCCTTGACCCCATCTTCTCTTTTGTCCTGTAGGGCCAGATAACTTTCTATTCCCCATTAACTGTATTTCTTATTTCCTAGTAGCAAGAACAATACTCAACAGTTGTTCCTAAAACTTTGAGTTTCAAATTCTCCCCATCCCTCCCTCCCCACCCATTGCCTTTGGGAAGGCAGGCAATTCAATATAGGCCATATCTGTGTAGTTTTGCAAATGACTTAGATAATAGTCGTGTTGTGTAAGACTAACTGTATTTCCCTCCATCCTATCCTGCCCCCCATTGCTTCTATTCTCTCTTTTGTTCTGTCCCTCCCAAGACTGTTGACTTCAAATTGCTCCCTCCTGCCATTGTCCTTCCTTCCATCATCCCCCCCCTGCTTATCTCCTTCTCCCCCACTTTCCTGTATTGTAAGATAGGTTTTCATACCAAAATGAGTGTGCATTTTATTCCTTCCTTTAGTTGAATGGGATGAGAGTAAACTTCATGTTTTTCTCTCAGCTCTCCTCTTTTTCCCTCCACTAAAAAGTCTCCTGCCTGCCTCTTCTATGAGAGATAATTTGCCCCATTCCATTTCTCCCTTTCTCCTCCCAATGCATTTCTCTCTCACCACTTAACTTCATTCTTTTAAGATATGATTCCATCCTATTCAATTCACTCTGTGCTCTGTCTCTGTGTGTGCGTGCATGTGTGTATGTGTGTGTGTGTGTGTGTGTGTGTGTGTGTGTAATCCCACCAACTACCCAGATACTGAAAAGTTTCAAGAGTTACAAATATTGTCTTTCCATGTAGGAATGTAAACAGTTCAACTTTGTAAGTCCCTTATGACTTTTCTTTGCTGTTTACTTTTTCATGCTTCTTCTCATTCTTGTGTTTGAAAGTCAAATTTTCTTTTCAGCTCTGGTCTTTTCATCAAGAATGCTTGAAAGTACTCTATTTCATTGAAACAGCATTTTTTCCCCCTGCAGTATTGTACTCAGTTTTTCTGGGTAGGTGATTCTTGGTTTTAGTCTTAGTTCCTTTGACTCCTGGAATATCCTATTCCACACACTTCGATGCCTTAATGTAGAAGCTGCCATATCTTGTATTATCCTGATTGTATTTCCACAATACTGGAATTGTTTCTTTCTAGCTGCTTGCAATATTTTCTCCTTGACCTGGGAATTCTGGAATGTGGCCACAATGTTCCTAGGAGTTTCTCTTTTTGGATCTCTTTCAGGTGGTGATCGGTGGATTCCTTAAATACATATTTTGCCCTCTGGTTCTAGAATATCAGGGCAGTTTTCCTTGATAATTTCATGAAAGATGATGTCTAGGCTTTTTTTTTGATCATGGCTTTCAGCTAGTCCCCTAATTTTTACATTGTCTCTCCTGGATCTATTTTCTAGGTCAGTTGCTTTTCCAATGAGATATTTCACATTATCTTCCATTTTTTCATTCTTTTGGTTTTGTTTTGTGATTTGTTTCTCATAGTCATTACCTCCATCTGTTCCATTCTAATTTTGAAAGAACTATTTTCTTCAATGAGCTTTTGAACCTCTTTTTCCATTTGGCTAATTCTGCTTTTGAAAGCATTCTTCTCCTCATTGGCTTTTTGAACCTCTTTTGCCAATTGAGTTAGCTTATTTTTCAAGGTGTTATTTTCTTCAGCATTTTTTTTGGGTCTCCAACCTGGTTTTCATGCTTTTCTTGCATCTCTCTCATTTCTCTTCCCAGTTTTTCCTCCACCTGTCTAACTTGATTTTCAAAATCATTTTTGAGCTCTTCCATAGCCCGAGTCCATTGAATATCTATTTCAGATGTTTGGGGTAGAGAGGCCTTGACTTCTATGTCTTTCCCTGATGGTAAGCATTGTTCTTCCTCATCAGAAAGGAAAGGAGGAAATATCTGTTCACCAAGAAAGTAACCTTCTATGGTCTTATTTTTTCTCCCTTTTCTGGGCATTTTCCCAGCCGGTTACTTGACTTCTGAGATTCCTGTCCACATCTACCACACCTCCAGAGCTGTCCAGCTAGTGCTTGGGGTCTGAGATTCAAATGCTGCTTCCCAGCCTCAGGGCTTTCAGTGGGGGAGCAGGGCTGCTATTTAGTGTGAGATTAAGTTCAGGTTCTCAGGTGGGGGCGGGGCTGCCACCCAGGCTCACTTCCCTCAGGGGGTTTATGCAGAGACCTTCAACAATGCATCTGAGCTCCTTTCTGCTTTCGGAGCTCTGGTCCTCTGCTGCCTCTGCTGCTACCTCCCGAGGGGGCCTGAGTTATGGAGACACCATGCTCCCCTCTTGACCAGCCCAGAAGTCTCTCTCACTAACCTATAGTGCCTGTGCATTGAGGGACCTTCGAGGCTGCCAGAGATTCCATCCCTGAATCCTGCTCAGATCTGCTCCTCTCAGTGCCGTGAGGCCAAGGCAGGGCTGGGCTCTCCTCTGGGTCTGGTGCGTGATGGACCTTTGGTGTCGGTTTTTCAGGGCTCTCTGGAACAGAAATCTCCTCCACTCCATTGTTGTGTGGCTTCCGCTGCTCCAGAATTTGTTGGGAGTTCCTCTTTACAGGTAATTTGTGGGCTGTGTGTTCGGAGCTAGCATATGTTAATCTTTCTACTCCACCATCTTGGCTCCTCCCCCATTACTAGTAATGTGAGTCTGTACAAGAAGCTGAATTTTCCCCTTGCCTTTTTTGAACCTGATATTTCTTATTTCTAAAATGAGAGAGTTGAATGATGGCCTTTAAGCTTCCTCACATCTCTAACTTTATGAACCCTTATATGTGTGTGTTCATCCTTCACTACTGAAGAAGACCATGCCATCAGAGAAATGATGACATGACTTGCATTTGACTTTGTTTTGAGTGAGGGATGGCTGTGCAGATCACCAGCCTCACTTCTTTTCCAGAGCCATCTGAATCCAGTGACCAGATATTCATCAGGATGACTGGAAATGACCCAGGATGAGGCAATTGGGGTTAAGTGACTTGCCCAAGGTCACACAGCTAGTCAGTGTCAAGTGTCTGAGGTGAGATTTGAACTCAGGTCCTCCTGAGTCCTGCACTGGTGCTCTATCCACTGCACCACCTAGTGACCCCTTCAACACTTATAACAAAGTAAAACAGTGAAGTATCAACAATTGATACCTTAACTGCATCTAATAATGTAGGTAACATTCTGCCCTTGTAGTTCCCTACCTCTCTTTTCAGAGGAGGGAGGAATGTTTCATTACCTTTTGCCTGGGGCCACTGTTGGTCTTGCAGTCACTTGGAGTCTAGCTTCCTGTTAGTTGAGTGCTATTACCGTAGTCATTAAGATTATTCTTCTTACTCCCTTTATTTCACTTGCAATATCAACCAGTAAACATTTATTAGGCACCTCCCATGTTCCTGGCACTGTGCTAAGCACTTGAGATACAAAAAGAGGCAAAAGACAGTCCCTGTCCTCGAGGAGCTTCCAGTTGAATGGGAACCGATTTCTTAATAGTCATCATTTCTTACTACATGACAATATTTCATTGCATTCATACACTATAGATTTTTATGATATAAATTGCTACACAAACATATTTTTGCTTCTAATTCTTTGCCAAGTGGCATAGTGGAGAGATTGACGGACCTGGAGTCAGGACAGGTCTTTGTTTAAATCCTTTCTCAAATGCTGCCTAGCTGTGTGACCCCAGACAAATCGCTTAACTTCTCTCAGACTCAGTTTCTTCACCAGGAAAACGGGACCTACCTCAAATAGCAAATCAGTGAGCTATGTGTGCAGATCTTAAAATGCCATGTAAATATGGGCTTGTATTATTATTCTATTACAAAAATTGTTGGTATGAATATTTTGGCACACAACATATCTGACTTTCTATTTTCAAACTCCTTGAGGGCAGTTGGATCACTGGGTCAAAGGATATGAGCTGATGAGTTACTTTTCTTACATAATTGCAAATTGATATCCAGAATAATTCATAGCTCCCCCAATAGCATATACACTTATATTCTCACCTTATCTTTACATTGGCTATTTCAGCTTTTGTTAATTTTGCAGTTTTCAAGGTGTTAAAGTGATTTACATTTATCTTGCTGTTAATGATTTGGGACAAATTATCATGATTTGATAATGTGATTTGATCATGTGATTTGTGATTTGATTTGATCATGTGATTGCTATTTTGTGACTCTTTTAAAAAGTGATCATGTTCTTTCACCACTATTGGGAAATGCTTTTTGGTCTTATACATGTGTTAATTCCTTATAGATTGTGAATATCAGATTTTGTCAGTAACATTTTATACAAAGGTTTCCCCTCATTCTGTGGGTTTTCTTCTTATTCTCTGAACTGATTTTCTAAATGGGATTTATGCTTCAGGTAGGTGTTAAAGTAGGTGACTCCTAAGGTACCTTTTGAAGCTAAGATATTATGATTTCTTTCTCCAGACTCTCATAGTTGCCATGGTGTCAAATAAACTTTTACTAAAGGTTTACTAATTGCCTGGTGAAGTAAAGGACACTGGATTTGGAGTCTGTAGAAGGAGGTTCAAATCACAGCGCTTATTAACTGTGTAACTTTGGACATGTCATTTCATGGACCTGAACCTTAGCTTCCTCATTTTAAAAATGCCAGTGTTGAACAAAATGATCTCTAAGATTCCTTCCACTTTTTAATTCTATGAACTTACGACATTGCATAAGAAACAACAGAAATGAGATGATAGTGGAGCAGTAGAATTCTCATTTCCTCCCCAATCTCTGACTTCATGGAACTCTCCAGTGATCCTTCATCTATCTGCTTTCCTAGACCATCATCCCTATTCTCATCTCGTTTTCCTCCTTTTAAAATTTTGATGCTTTAATTAGCTATTTCAACATTGCACCCCCAGCTTCTGTCTTAGACCCTTTCCTCTTTTCTGTCTATGTTCTGTCTTAATGATGACATCAGCTGCCCTAAATCAAATGATCACTTTATGAAAATTACTACCAAATCTACTTATCCAGCTATCATCTCTCTTGGGAACTCCACGCATGTCTCCAACTCCCTCTGAGACATTTCCAACTATCTGAAGCATAGAAATTTCAACCTTAACATTCCTCAAAGGAGTTATTATATTCCCTTCTAATGTTCTTATTTCTACTGAGAAGACTTCCACTCTTCCAGTGACCCAGGTTCACAACCATGGAGTCATGATGAACTCTTCACTGTTATTCCTCATACCCAATCATTTGCCAAGTCTAGTACTGTCCATCTTCTCAACAGTTCTCACATTATCTTTACTCACTCATGACTACCTTGTTTAAGAACCTATCACCTATGGCCTAAACTATTTTAATGACCTTCTAAATGATATTTTTGTGTCGTATTTTTCTCTTTAAAATCCATATTTCATATACCTAACAAATTCTGGTCTAAACATGTCATTCCCTGCTTACTAAACTAAAATGACTTCCCATTGCCTTCAGGTTAAACTATAAATACCTCTGTTCAGCATTTAAAATATTTAATTGTCTCACTTCTCTCTACAATTCCAGGTTAATTTCATATTATATGTCTTCATTCACTCCATGCTCTGTTCTCTCTCACCTCCATGTCTTTACACAAGGCCCTCCCCTAAACTTGAAATTCTTTCTTTTCTCATCTCAGCATCTTGACTACTAATTCTGATTAAGGGTCCTTTCCTTCAAGAGCCCTTTTCTGACTTTCTAAATAATTAGTAAACTCTCTGTCACTTTTGTGTGTATATATGTATATACTGTATATATCCTGTATGTACTTCTTTGATTGTTGCAGCTGGCAATTAGAATGTAAGCTTCCTGAGGTCACAACCTCATTTTTGAGTTTATACCACCAGAGTTTGTTGCAGTGTCTGTCATACGGTAATTATATAGTAAGTCACTGACTTTTCCCCCTTCCTTCCCCTTCCCACGCTAGGAGTGGTTGGACAATAGCTGAATGAGCAGTTCAATACCAGCTAAGTTTGCTAGCTATCTGCCAAATTTAGTGTTATGCTGTTGGTTAATAAAGTTCCTGGGCTTATATGTTCAAATTATCTTGTTAATAAAAAAGAATATGAATAAGTGCATTCTTCCACCTAAATTTAATTCACTGACTCTCTGTATGTTCTCAAATTGACATGTTTTCACAACGTTATGATTGTACTCTGTTGATTTTCCAGTAGGGGATTCTATTCAGGTGTGTGACTTTACTTTCTTTTTCTCTTTCTTTCTTCCTTCCTTCCTTTCTTTCTTTCTTTCTTTCTTTCTTTCTTTCTTTCTTTCTTTCTTTCTTTCTTTCTTTCTTTCTTTCTTTCTTTCTTTCTCTCTTTCTCTCTCTCTCTCTCTCTCTCTCTCTCTCTCTCTCTCTCTCTCCTCCCTCCCTCCCTCCCTCCCTCCCTCCCTTCCTTCCTTCCTTCCTTCCTTTCTTCCTTCCTTCCTTCTCTCTCTCTCTCCTTCCTTCCTTCCTTCCTTCCTTCCTTCCTTCCTTCCTTCCTTCCTTCCTTCCTTCCTTCCTTCCTTCCTCCCTCCCTCCCTCCCTTCCTTCCTCCCTCCCTCCCTCCCTCCCTTCCTTCCTTCCTTCCTTCCTTCCTTCCTTCCTTCCTTCCTTCCTTCCTTCCTTCCTTCCTTCATCTTTCCTTCCCTTCCCTTCCGTTCCCTTCTGTTCCCTCTCATTTTCATTTTATGTTTGATTAATTCTCCTCAAATTCAAAGTCTTAGCTGGAATTATTCTTTGTTTCTGAATGTATGTTCATTTATTAAGTCTTAATATCATTTGCCTTTGTTTCCCAAACTAAACCATGCTTTCTTTCAAGTCAAAAATGCAACAGAAAACCCATCTTTAAAAGGGCAATGTTAGGTCTGTTTGACTGAATAAAGAAATGCACTCTCAGAGTTTCTGGTCAGTGGCTGAATAAAGTAGAATGATTAAAAAAGACATAGACTGATTTTTTTTTTTTGCTTCTTTTCTATGGCCTCTTTTTTTCTTTTTCCCATTTTGCCTTTTTGTTTTTCAGCCTGTTTGACAATATCAATTTCCTAGCCTGGAAAAAGCAATTACTTGTATGATTTCTAGAACAGTCACAGCTAAAAGTAGTTCAGAGAGACAGTCAGTTCCATTAAGGATAAGCAAGAGAAAGGTAGAGTGGCAGTGGTTAGAACCAATGAAAGATTGAAGGGAAACTTGTGGCTTGAATTTAGCTCTGCCCATGTCTTTTTGTGTGGCTATGGGTTAATGGTATAGCTTCTCTGAGCCATACTCCTCAATTTACTAATCAAAAACCTCAATACAGTATCAGCCTACTTCCTACAACTGAAAGCAATCTTATGAACACATATACATCTTGTGTAAATATATTTATAAGCTTATTTTCTAGAAGTAGAAACAGTTGTAATAGAGGCTATAGCCTTCATCACCTCTATAGAGCATATTTTTATCTAGAACTTTAAAATATATTAAAAACCTAAATTTATCCATTCATAACAGCCTGGAGAGGGACAATGCTTCCTATGAAAATCTACACATCTTTTGCCTAGTCATCTCAGACAATTTTCAAGTAAGAGTATATTCAGCACCCATTCAGAAGATCATCATTTGCCATTTCTTCTTATTTCATTGCAGGGCAGCTAGGTGGCACAGTGAATAAAGTTCTGGGCCTGACTTCTGGAAGACCTGTAATCCTGAGTTCAAATCTAATGTTGGATACTTCCTAACTGTGTGACCCTGGGCAAATTACTTAACTCTGTATGCTTCAGTTTCTTCATCTGTAGAATGAGCTGGAGAAGGAAATGTCAAAACACTCAGTATCTTTGTCAAGAAAACACCAAATATGGGTGCAAAGAGCGGGGCATGACTGAAAAACAACTGAACTAAAACAGAAGTTTCTTTGCACTCAAATATTCTTAATCCAACTGTCTTATACTAGAAAGGTACAAGACCATAGGTCAAATACACACAGGTCCAGGAAAAACCACAATTATCATTTCTCTTTATAGGAGACCTTAGAGAACTGAAGCCACAGCTATGACATTACCATTACTTAACCACTTACGAACAAATTGATTTTCTTATTCTTCGGTGTCTTTATTTTTTAAAATATTTTTATTTATTTATTTTTATATTTCAACATTCATTTCTACAAAATTTTGAGTTCCAATTTTTCTCCCCATCTCTCCCCTTCTCCTACCCCATAACACCTTGCATTCTGATTATCCCTTCCCTTGATGTGCCCTCCCTTCTATCACACACCACCCTTCCCTTATCCCCATCTTCTCTCTTTTCTTCTAGGGTAAGATAAATTTCTATACCCCATTACCTGTATTTCTTATTTCCAAGTTATATGCAATAACAGTTCTCAACATTCATTTCTAATACTTTGAATTCCAACTTCTCTCCCTCCCTCTCTCCCCACCCATCCCCACTGAGAAGGCAGGCAATTTAATACAGGCTATATATGTGTCATTTTGCAAAAGATTTCCATAATAATCATGCTATGTAAGACTAACTATTTGCCCTCCATCCTACCCTGTCTCCCCCTTTTTTCTATTCTCTCATTTGACCTTGTCCCTTCCCAAAAGTGTTTGCTTCTTGTTACTTCCTTCTTCCATTTGCCCACTCTTCTATCATCCTGCTCACCCCACTTATCCCCTTCTCCCCTACTTTCCTGTAGTGTTAAATAGTCTGCCCGATTCCATTTTTCCCTTTCTCCTCCCAATATTTTCCTCTCTCCTTCCTTAATTTTTTTATTTTTCTATGCATAATATGTTTTCTGATTCAACTCAACCTGTACTCTGTGTATATATATATATATATATATATATATATGTGTGTGTGTGTGTGTGTGTGTATGTATGTGTATGTGTACATGTATGTGTATATTTCCTCCAGCTACCCAAATACTGAGAAAAGTCTCAAGAGTTACAAATATTATCTTTCCATGTGGGAATGTAAGCAGTTCAACTTTAGAGAGTCCTTTATGATTTCTCTTTCCTGTTTACCTTTTCATGCTTCTCTTGATTCTTGTGTTTGAAAGTCAAATTTTCTATTCAGTTCTGGTCTCTTCATCATGAATGCTTGAAAGGCCTCTATTTCATTTAAAGACCATTTTTTCCCCCTGAAGTATCATACTCAGTTTTTCTGGGTAGGGGATTCTTGGTTTTAATCCCAGTTGCCTTGACTTCTGGAATATCCTATTCCAAACCCTTCAATCCCTTAATATAGAAGCTGCCAGATTCTGTGTTATTCTGATTGTATTTCCACAATACTCAAATTGTTTCTTTCTAGCTGCTTGCAATATTTTCTCCTTGACCTGGAAACTCTGAAATTTGGCCACAATATTCCTAGGAGTTTCTCTGTTCAGGTCTCTTTCAGGAGATCAGTGGATTCTTTCAATATTTATTTTGCCTTCTGATTCTAGAATATCAGGGCAGTTTTCTTTGACAGTTTCATGAAAGATAATGTCTAGGCTCTTTTTTTGGTCATGGCTTTCAGGTAGTCCTATAATTTTAAAATTGTCTCTCCTGGATCTATTTTCCAGGTCAGTTGTTTTTCCAACAAGATGTTTCACATCATCTTCTATTTTTTCAATCTTTTGCTTTTATTTTGTAACTTCTTGTTTTATCATATCCAAGAACTCCACTCTTATGTTTAAAAAACTATTTCATTCAGTGAGTTTTGGAACCTCCTTTTCCATTTGGCTAATTCTGCTTTTAAAGTCTTTTTCTCCTCATTGGGTTTTTGGACCTCTTTTTCCAATTGAGTTAGCCTATTTTTAAAGGTGTTATTTTCCTCAGCATTTTTTTTTTTTGGTTCTCCTTTAGCTAACTGCTGACTCACTTTTTGAACTCTTATATGGCCTGAGTTCATTTCATATTCATTTTGGAGGTACTGAAGGCAGAAACCTTGACTTCCTCTGACATTATACCTTCCTCATCTGAAAGAATGGAAGGAGATACCTGTTCACTAAGAAAGTAACCTTCTATGGTCTTATTTTTTTTCCCTTTTTTGGACATTTTCCCAGCCAGTTACTTGACTTCTGAATCCTTGCCAAGAGGAAGGTCCTGATGCTCCTCCTCCCCCCAGGACTGTGCTCAGGGCTGAGATCAGCTGCTCAATTCCCCCAGGGGCTTTGGATGAGGGCGAGGCTGCCACTGAGGGTTGAGGTTCAGATCCCCTCCTCAATTCCCCCAGATGGTTTAAACTGAGCCACTTGGACAACGGATCCAGGCTGCTTCTGCTGCCACCATGACCCCTGCCACCTGCTGCTGCACTGCTGCCACCTCTTCTGCTACCTGGGGATGGTGCTGGGGGGACCCTGTTCCCTTCTTGCCCAACTGGGAAAGCCCTCCCAGACTGACTTTTAAAGTTTTCTGTGTTGCATGTTGTTGAGGGATCTGGACCCTCCCCACTTGGAATTCTGCCCCAGAGACCTGTTACAGTTCTACTTCTCCCTGTGCCTTGTGGCCTGCTCTGCTCAGCATCCCATGGGATAGACCTTTCCTGCTAGCCTTCCAGGTTACCTTTGGCTGGAAATCTCTTTCATTCTGTTGTTCTATGGCTTCTGCTGCTCTAGAATTTATTGAAAGTCATTTTTTACAGGTATTTTATGGGCTGTGGGGGAACTGCTAGAGTATATATGTCTTTCTACTCTGCCAACTTTTCTCTGCCCCCTGTCTTTATTTTTATAGTGAGGCTCATGAATGTAGCTCAACAAATACTTATTTAATGTTTACTATTGCAAAGTACTGGTAGGTGTTGGGAAGGCATGCAGAAATTCATGTAAGACACCTATAAGTGGAATCTTACAATCTAGATCAGTATACAGGACATATTTTGTAAGATACTGATAGAAATTGGTAGGTAATTAACAACTGAGGCACTGTGATGCAGTACAAAGAGTCTTGGACTTGGTGCCAGAGGACTTGAGTTCAAATCCCAACTCTTCCTTTTGTTATCTCTGTGACCTTACATATCATTCCACCTCAGTTTCTTCATTTCCAAAATGAGGAGAATTGGATTCAATGGTCTTTAAAGTACCCCCTAGCTCCAAACCTATGATCCTAATAATAATCCTTGAGTTAGCTTGGGGCAAGGACCACTGGAGCCTAGATATCTAGGTAAAAGTATAAATATAAATGACTAGGATAGGCATAGCTAATGACCTGTAAATCTATTAATAAAGTCAAGGGTCTATGCAAATATGCAACATCTTAGATTCTCCCATGGAGGAAATAAACTACCCCAAAGCTACAGCTTCCACTGAAGTTGCTGCTTCAGTGAACCTAATGGGAATTTAAGATCCTCAAAGGTAGCCGAGTTTCTCAAAATAGTCACCAAATTACTTCATTATTATGGTTTGAGAAATCTCCTGGAAGAGTTTCAGTTTCCCAAGTGTGGACAAGCAGCTGCTGTGGCTGCCAAGGGATACCCAAGAGATATCAAAAGGGTGCTCAGGGCTGAGTAACATTTCACAAGCTATTTTCTTCCTCTGGGTCATCTCAGTCCAAAACACTAGGAACTTGAGAATTATGGAACAGAAACCAGAGAGATTTATGTGCAAATTGTCTCAAATGAAATGCAAATGACCAGGACACCCAGTTGTGTCAGATTAAATTGCTAGGGAGAGTATTTTAAAAATAAGACTTCAATAATAGGGTGGGTGGGGTTTGGAACAAGTGTTTCAGCTTTTCTTGAGCATCAGGGTTGACCAGACAAATAATGAATGTCAAAAATATGTATGTGAATTTGTGAGAAATGGAAAAGTGAAAAATAATGAACTTGGAGTGCTGTATGGCTTACAGCAGTATATAAAAACAATAGTCCAAGGAGGAAAAAAACACAAATAAACAATGAATTGTAAAATGTAAATCTAGAGAAAGAAAGGTTTTTTGGTTTGGTTTTAAACCTGATTAAAACTAAAATCCCCTAAATTGTAAAGCTTTAAAAAAAGGCCTTGAGCAAGAATTTTGTTAGTTTAAAGAAAGAGTGACAGCTGGTCTAATTGTCAGGACACTGACTAAAGAGGGGAGACAGGCCTAGTGAGGTAAACAGATGCAATTTAATAAGAAACTAGAAGGAACAACCTCAGGTAAAAAGGGAGAGCTGCAAAGAGGAAGGTTGTCATGTTTTCTCAGCCTAGGCTATCAAGCTTAATGAGGCTGCTATTAATAATTAAACTTTAGGAAACTGATATCAGCCTTTCATTTGGTAGTCACTAAACATCTGATGCTCTAATAGAACGACATGGTGATAAGGTTGGCAAAAGTTCTAGCCTATGGTATAGAAGTGTGGGGGGAGAAAGCATCCTCTGTGACTCTCTGGCTCTCCATCTTAGGTCTCCACAATATGATTTCTCATAATAACCTAAACAAAAAGAGAATATTTCTTTATTCTTTGTCTTTGAGGTCATTCTTACACTTTGTGTGCCTTGTTTTTTGTTTTTTTTTTTTAATTGTAATTGCTTACTGCAGATAGTGTTAAACTTGGAGTCAAGAAAACCTGCCGTAAGCATTTAGTAGCTCTGAAACTCTGGGAAACTGCTTTATACTTTCTGAGCCTGTTTCCTCATCAGTAAAATGAGAAGGTTGGACTCAGTGACCTCTGAGATACCTTCCAGACCAAAAGCTTTGAATCTGTGAATAAAGTTTGAGACCTGAATGTGTCATACTAAAAAATGCATAAAATTCAAAGCTTGAACTTCTAAGAATTTTGTGTACCTTTTCTGGGAGGAATACCACACTGAAAAAAATTGGTAAATTTTATTTCAATATATCACATTCCCATTCTTCTAACTGAATTCCTAACCTCTATACCTACCATGTTCAATTCTCTATAGCAGTTCAGGAAATAAATGTGAAGAAATGATTGTGATTATTACAAAAGTACCCTTATTTTTGAATTCTTTTCCATTTGTCAGAAGAAGGGACTAGTGTGTGCTTTATCGTTTAGTATCAACATTATTTAGCACTGATCTGAGTTCAGGTTCTGTCTTAGACACTTATAAGCTGTGTGACCCTGAACAAGTCATTTAGTCTCAGTTTCCTCGTCCATAATATGGGTATAGTAATGGCATTTATCTCACAGGGCTGTTGAGAGAATCAACCGAGTTAATGTACATGTATATTATATATATATACACACACATTTATATATATAATATTTATATATAAATATATATTACATATGTAATATACATACCCACATATATAAACTTTAAGTACTTTGTGAACTTTAAATTCTCTATATTAGGTATTATTATTATTATATTAGTATCTCAGTGTTTGACATATAATGTTGTTTTCATTTACATAGCTATTTATCACAAATCTTTATGAGAGGGTTCTGCTTTGTTCATTTCGTATCACTTTGTATGTCTTCATTTTATGTCCTGCTCGCTATGTGCTAAGCACTTTATAATCATTATCTCATTTGATTTTCACAATAACCCTGAGAGGTAGGTGCTATTATTATCCTTATTTTACAGGTGAAGAAGCTGAGGAAAACAAGGGTTAAGTGGCTTGCCTAGGGTCACACAGTTTCAAAGTATCTGAAGCTAGATTTCAACTCAAGTCTACCTGACTCCAGGTCCACCTGTGATTGGAGTAGGGGTAGGAGTGAGATAGGTAGATGCCAACAGTGAGATTGAGAAAAGTGTGTGTGTGTGTGTGTATGTGTGTGTGTGCGTGTGTTCGTGTCCAATGCAGCATAAGTGTAATGTAATTTTGCCACAAAGAGTTATCCCATAGAGAGCTGTAGACTTCTGAAGGGTTGCTATTGATGGGGAAAGGGAATAGAGCAGAGGCTGATGAGACTATCAGTTAGCAGAGAGGAGGTATGACACTAGGACCCTGGTGGTGAGGCTAGTGGAGAGTGTGGGATTGTAATGCATGGTACAAGCCAGGAGAACACCACAATGCACAAAGATGACTGTCTCTGTGAGGAATAAGACACGAGGTGCAGGGTCCTGAACAGCGCTGAGGAAGCAGTAAATCAGTTTAGATAACAATACAAGCCACCAAAGTCCCAGTGGTCCTAGCTTACTCTTGTCTTGATGCAGAATTTGAACCCAGGTGTCCTGATTCCAGGTCCAGCATTTTATCTGATATATTAGATGATCTTGTGGAGCAGATTTTTCACTCAAAGTGAGAATGAATCATCTTTTAGTCTACTTTCCCTCCCCCATCCCTCACCATAAGTTGGGCTCATAGTACAATCTTTTCAGTATAACGCAAGTTGAATAAATGGATTATGGTAATTTTTACTGAGCTCTTTGACAGTGAATGGTTTCAAGATTAATACCTATAGGCTTTCTAAGCAGGGCTTTTATTATCTTTTTTTTCTCTCTCAGACTCTTTCATTGAGATATCTTTTTTTTAAATCAGACTGCAGTTTTATATATCAATTATTCACCTTTTGCTTAAATAAAAAAGAAAACAACTTATCAGAGAATGAAATTCCCTTAATGAAAATACAAAGGTGGGAGGGGGTACTCGATTAGCAGAAACATCCATTGAAAATATTCATTAAGTCCCTACATGTAGAGTAACGTCTGTAAAAGGAATACCATTCCTTCATGAAAAGACACTGCATTTCTATTAATAAATATTATGTAAATAGTGATTGGAAACTCTATAGTAAATAGATTGTTGTTCTTTGTGCTAAGTGCAGAAGAAAGTTGATGCTCAGTTTTGAGAGACTATTTTGTCTCTCTACAGAGATTCTTTGCATATAACCTAGTAGTTTGCATGGGGAATAAAAGGTCCTGGGGTTTGAGGAACACATGGCGGCAATTCAGGTTTCTGTTCTTTCTTCTAATATTTGGCAAATCATCGAGAAGCTCGAAAGCTAATCAGAAAATTATTCTACATGCAAGGACATACCTTACTAAGTTAGCCAGAAGTTCCTGCGCTGGGCACGGAACTCGGAGTTAGGAAAACTTGGGTTTAAATCTCGCCTCAGATACTTAATAGCTTTGTAAATCTGGGCAAGCAGCTGAAACTCTCTGGGCCTCAGTTTCTTCATCTGTAACATTGGGGGAGTAGATCTAAATGACTCAAAAAGTTTTGTCCAGCTCTAAATCTATGATCATATGATCTCTGCTAAAAAGTGGCCTCTGATAAGTACGTTCATTCTGCTGACCAATCCTGTGAAGTCATCCACTTGGCATAGAGTCACAGAATAATGTATGTATATATATGTATATATGAATGTATATATGTATATTATATATACATGTGTGTCTACTTTTGTATACACATATTAACATATATGCATTTACATTGATCTGAATATTCACAGAATATATACATATAAAAACTATTACATTCATACACATAATTACTCATCCATATATGTGTATATTCATACACATGTATATGAATGTGTATATATGTATAAATTTTATACACATATAAAACAAAAATATATATAAATAATATATAATGTTATTCTTTTATATGCAATTTATATTGCATTATATAAAAATTATATATGTATATATACATATTACATATGTATATATAACAAATTATATATGTATATATACACATATTATATATGTATATGCATACATACATACATACATATTTATGTCATTTTAGAAGAAGGGCAAGCATTCTACTTCTCGAGTCAGAGAACTTGCATCCAGATCCTACCTCTGACATTAGCTCCCTATGACTTTGGGCAAGTCACTTAATTTCTCTGGTCCTCATCTTTAGAGTGAAGGGGATAGCATCTGAGGTCCCTTCCAGATCTGGAACTATGACCCTTAGTCTCAAAGCTCATTTGCACGAGACTCTCTGCATTATGGAAATTAATGATTATTCAGTGCCCTGAGCTTGTGTGAGAAGCTGCATTTGATGAGAACTTGGGAGAAGAGAAAAGTTGCACTGTGGGCTTCCAGCTTTGAGAAAGAAGACATTGAGTTCCAGATTCTCTTTTGGTCCTGGAGGGGAGATAAAGATTTTGGGAAAAAGCTGACGAGGAGAAAGCTAGAACCTTTTCCTTGTTCCCATCTCCTGCTTATTACATTAGAGACTTCAGGGAATTTCCTCTTGGATGAGATTTGGGATTCAGCTGAGCTGAGTTTTCTTGCTCCCCTCTGGAGAGCTCATTCATTCTGTGTACTAGATGGTATATTCTCATCTGTATAACATTCTTTGATTTCTGTTAGTTATCAGCTTAGAAAAATGAGTTTCTTTTCTATTTGTTTTTTTTGGTGGAAATGGTATTTGATGGGAAGAGGGTCAAGGCTTGCTTATATAGTTTCTCCCTGAAAAGGGATAGGGATCAAGAGTTCAGCTTAAACCTAATATTATTCCCCCTAGACTAACAATGTTTAATGAACTTTAATTCAGCCTGGTATATCTTTCTTTCTGATGAGAATAGAATGTCAATCTTCTATCCCCAACCTCCTACTTCTTCCTATCCCTCAGCAAGAAACAGTTTCTCTTGGAAAACACTAGGTGAAAGAAATTCTCCAGATATCTATTAATTCCTTCCTTTGAACCCCACTTAGGCAGATGTAAAATTACAAACATAAACCTACATGTTTAAAATACATATTTTACAATATCTCAAAAAATTATAGGACTATGTATAATCTTTAAATATAAGGAATAGCTTATTCCTTAATATTTCCCAATCAACTCTTTACTTTTACTGATTATTTACCCTTCCTCCATTTCCTGTTCTCATGAGAATATTACTTGAGAATTCTGGAACATTGAGGCCAGAATGAAATCACTCCTTTACTTGTAATCTCTTCCTGCCACTCCTACTTGTTCAGTTTGCCAGGAACAGCACATTGTTTTGTGGGGTGCTCCCTTAGGCAGATATCTGAGCTGCAGAATATCAGAGGAACCCCACCCATTCCCCGTTTGGCTGCAGCATTATACTCTGTTCTGCTTATGTTTGCCAAATTAAAGATGATAACTGTAATCTCTCTTCTTTTTTAAAATTTGCAAAGTACTTCATAGATTTGATTTCATTAGTCTGACAACAACTTTGAGAAATACAGATGAGGCAACTGAGGCTCAGAGAGTGACTTGTCCATAGTATCACTAGTTAAATGAACGTCAGCCCTAGAGTTTGAATCTATGCCATTCTAACTCTAGATCACAACACTCCATCTACTGTCATGCTGTCTGAGAGCGAGAGCGAGAGTGAGCGAGAAAGAGAGAGAGAGAGAGAGAGAGAGAGAGAGAGAGAGAGAGAGAGAGAGAGAGAGAGAGAGAGAGAGAGAGAGAGAGAGAGTTTTTTTAACCTGGATGGAGATGGTGTTATTTTGAACTAGATTTCTCCTATAAAAAAATTCACAGCAATTATACCACATGTTTCAAGATGTACTAGGACAGGAAAGCCACTAGACCATGAAAAGGTAGGTTAATGCCTTGACAAATGTGTATTCTTCAAGGTAGCTAGCTTTAAAAACATGTTTTGTTTTTTCCTAAACTAAACAATCAAAGCAAAGGGCAAAGTGGCCAAGTGAACTGGAAGGTAAACCTAAGCAAAACCCTCCTCCCTTGGAGCCCATGAAGTTCTAAAAGACAAAGAGCCAGCCACAGATGCCTGGGTTAAGAGCTAACAATGAAATGTAAAAGAGCAGCCATGGAACTGAGACCAAAGTGAATATTATTTTAAAAAGATTAAGGATGAATGTTGTACATAGTTTTAGATAAAATGATGACTCACTTAAAACTGAAAGCCTAAACTTCCAGGAATTTTTTATTTATTTTGCTGGGGGTAACTTACAATGAGACTTAACAGACTGGTCCAAAGCAAATACTTTTTTAAAAAATTAAATTTAAACAATTGGCTCTTTGCTTCTCAGTATTTCCTGCTTTTGCCAAGATCAGAAGTTAGCCTAAGTCGCTCTCCAGGTAACAGCATTGACCAAAGGGCATCTGGTAGAAAGACCCAGATGTTTGAAATGGGTACAGCATTGCTGAAATAATGATGTTGCTCCAGAAATTGAGGAAGAGGATAGGTGTAAGGGTGGGGACCCCTGCTTGTTAGACCGTCCCAGAGGCAAAGGAGCCTGGGTCTTATGGAAGTCACCCATTCTTGAAGTCCCCGTGCTTTTAGCCCCTTGGTTAGAAAAGCAAAGATCACAGGACTGCAAATCTAGAGAGAAAAGGGAGTTTAGAGTCTGACTTTCTCAGTCACAGATAAGAAAACTGAGGTTAGTTGATTTGCCCAAGTGTACATCAGAGCTGGAATTTGAATCCTCTGACCAGGGCCCGTGTTCTTTCCACTATACCACACTGAAAATGTATAGCTTGGGTAGGTTGAATAGTGACATCGAGCCAAAGTCCCTTCTGCCCAGTTGCCTTGTCCCAGTATCATCCATTAATTTTCCATAAGGATCCTAAAGGTTAGGTGCTGATAGAGGCCTCATGGGGCTTGGGGACAGTTTCTTTGCTGCTCCTATTGCCAAAATGGCAGAATCCCCACTGTTCTGCTGTTGTTCCTGCTGTGTCCCTGTTTAATCAAATAAACAGTGGCCTGGGTACAGGAGGAAGGAAGGGCATGATGCAGCTATCAATCTGGGAAGCAACCTTTATGGAGGTGTGGTCTGGCAACTGCTTCTGTTGAGGATGGATCTTTGGGTCCTCAGCAGTCATAGCTACTGAAGGCCCAGTAGAGAAAGTTCTTGCCCTTAAAGTCCTCGGCATTATCAAAGAATGTGACATCATAAACGGATATGATTTTATCAGTGGAAATAACATCAATGAAGATGTATTACAAACTGCTTTGCTGCTGCATCCTAAGGAGCACTGGATTTTCCATTGCAGTGGAAATTTCAAAATATGTTGTCATTATACCAGAAGTTCCTTGACAGGAAAGATTAAATTTTTTATTTTCTTAGCACTTAGTAAGTGCTTAATGTATGCCTACTTATTCATTCATCCATATTCCTGCTGTAAAAGCAATAGACTTGTTACCTAAGAGAGCTAGGTCTCTGTTGCGATGGATTAAGTGAGAAACTAAATCTGTGGCCTGCAAATAAAGGCAACTAATATTCTTCTCTCTTGGGGCAAACTTCACAAAGATTGTCAGGGATAAGCAGTGGGAAAATACTCTTAAATCACCTCGAATAAAATCAATCTATTTGGGATGGAGGCAGAGACTCTAGAACAACATTCTCTTTGGGATGAGACCCCGGGACTAAGTGAAGCTTGTTTACTACCAGAGGATGCCCCCTGGGAAGCTCCAGGTAGCACAGTTATCTGGTAACTTCCTATATAAATTTGCTGCTAAACTCCATTGTTTCTACAATGAGTCCAAGGGTTGTCAACACTGGCTAAACTTAAGTACCCAAGGACAAGGAAATGACTTCTTCTGCCCTAATTATGTCACTGCATTCAGTGTGACTTCATGCAACGTAAAATTTGTACCCAAATTTGTTAATTATGCAAGTTTGAGCTTTTGTTATCTGAATTTTCTTATGGTGGGTAATACAAACTTATGTATACACACATACACACACACAATGTCTAAAGAAAATAAGGATAGATATTGTGCCATACAGCATAGAGCACTATCCATGACATCAGGAAGTCCTGGGTCTAGAACCAGGAATATCTGCATTCAGATCCAGCTTCAGACGTTGACTGTGCCATCCTCTATCTGCCTTGGTTTTTCTCCATTTACCTCCCGGGACTGTTGTGAAGATTCAATGACATGATATTTGTAAAGCACTAAGCATGGGACCTGGAAAAGAGCAGCTGATTAATAAATGCTATGTCCTTCCTTCCTTCCTTCCTTCCTTCCTTCCTTCCTTCCTTCCTTCCTTCCTTCCTTCCTTCCTTCCTTCCTTCCTTCCTTCCTTCCTTCCTTCCTTCCTTCCTTCCTTCCTTCCTTCCTTCCTCCCTCCCTCCCTCCCAACGGCATTTGGAAATACAGGATGTTGTTAGCTATGCACCCATGCTTCCATAAAAAGAGACAGGGAGGGTGGATGCATAAAACCAGTCAGATGAGCAACTTGACCTCTTTCGTTTTACAGATTCAGAATATTAAAGCCAGAAAAAACTAGGTAATACTCCACGTAAAACCTTTTACATGTAGTGGTGTAAGGGTTCTATGCCGTGCTGGTGGGCATGGCTGTTACTCCCTCTTACTTGCTGCCTATGTAAACTGGATGCTCTTTCCCTAGCCACTCCTTTGGGTCACTCTCTTGGAAAGACTTTCCTCTTAAGTGAAATCTGGGGGTGGGAGAAAGTGAAGAAAAATACAAGACTACTACATTCTGTTATCAATCCAGTTAGTCATAACCTAGCACCTATTCTGGTCCCCTTAGTCAGACCAATAGCTCATTTCTTGTTTAATGAAATTTTGGTATACATCTTCTACCTATTTTTCTCCTCCTTTCTTCTCCCTCTCCTTCCCCCATCTGTCTTCCCCAGCCCGCCCTCTCCCTTCCCCTTGCTCCTCTCTCTTCTCCATCCTCTCTCTCTCTCTCTCTCTCTCTCTCTCTCTCTCTCTCTCTCTCTCTCTTTCTCTCCCTTTCCCTCTCTCTCTCCCTTTCCCTCTCCATCTCTCTCTCCTCTCTCTATCTCATAGCTGACATTGTTTCCTTCCATGACCTCCTAGGGTCCATCTCTGCTGCTTGTTTCAGTGGCCCTCACTCCTTTACTGCTACCATTTTACTAGTGTGCTGCTCTTGACTTTTACATGTCTTCAGTGGCCCACATTCAGATAGGCTGAAAAAGTGGGTCTGTGAGTCCTTCCTCTGAGTTTTCAGGTTAGGGCAAATGTCTTGATGCTTCAGGAAAGGAAATGTTCATGTGAGTTAGAAAGCATTTGCCTCTTTAATCCTGGCCTTTTTTGGCACCACCAGCACAGTGCAACAGAGACAAGGAAAACGAGAAAACTAAACAATTTCACACATGCAGAATTCAGTTCCCTTGTTTTAAAAAAAACAACCCTGGGACTCCGAGTTTAAATGACCCTACCCAATTCGTAAAGCTAGTTAACAACAGAGATGGGAATTGACCATAGCTGCCTTCTGACTCCCTGGGTATTGGATATACCACTGCATCATTCTTGTGATCTGTGTTGCTTAACTTTAAACTCTTCCTATTGGACTCACACCATTTTTTTATCGCCCCTTCAATTAGACATTCCTAGTGCTCAGCTGTTGATGTAACTCTTGCTAATCCTGGGTCTGGATCCTATTTGCTCCAGGCTTCTCTGCTGCTGCCTTGTTGTCCTTGATCTCTGGACAATACCAACTAATACTTCTTTGATGGAGACTTCCAGTCAGATGAGAGCTTGTTTCCAATTGTCTGAGACTACCCTGTAAACTGTCTTTGCAAAAGGACTTTCCCATTAGTTACTCTATTGCTGTTCCGATGACATTTCTCAGATGTCTCCCACACAACAGACTCATCCTTGGTGGCTATTTTGTCCTATTAGTCAGAAGAGCTGAAACTGAAGGAGTTGGCATAGGTGACTCCTGGGGCCAAAGTTAGAAATTATCAAACCAGCCAACATATTTATTGAACTCCTGTATGAATAGCTCAATATGGAAGATACATCGAGACAAAGAAATATTCTTTCCCCTCAAAAAAGTGAATATCTAGTTACATAGATAAGGCTTAAAGCCATAGTGAGACAAGTAACAATACAAGACAGTTTATTATTTCTTTAGTTATAAAATAAAAGGGTTATTAAAAATAAATGCCCTTATAGGTATGATTCCTTTCAGATCTCTATGATAAGTGCCAAAGGAGAGGCATAGTGAATAATGTGATCCCTGAAGAAGCCACTTTTTTGCAAACATTGAGTGGGGATCTTTTTTTCTGCAAGGTATTTTTTTCCACCCTGGAGAGAATGGTTTAGTTATTCAGCCATTATCAACTCACTTTACCACCATCTGTTGCTCTGAAGCAGGGATAGTAGAGCTAGCATTTCCCTGATGATTTCTCATAACACTCTGCAATATGCTACAGAATTTTAAATTCACAGAAATAATTTTTATATGGATGGAACCCTCTCCTGGGGAATGGATGCCATAGGATCTGAATCGATTACCTGAGAACAATAATAAAAAAAAACAACTTAAATCAATGAATAAATGCTTAATGCCTCTCAGGTTCTGAATTACAGGAAGAACTCTGTTGAAGTGCAATAGATTTATCTTAAGCAATTCAATCATAGTCTAAGTCATTTATTGTTTCCTTTTCTTTTCATCTAAAATTCATCAATAGTGGTGATAATATTCACAACAATTTTCAAGGCTAATGTGAACTATTTATTATGATGGTCATAGTGCAATATCAATGAATTACATTTTCTTATGATTATTTCACATTTTTTCAAGGGTGCTGTCTTGGATAGCACCTGATGATAATGAAGGGAATGTAATTCCATGGTCTTCCTATGTTGTCCTCCTTACCCATGGGGGATGAATCAGCATGTAAATTAAAAATGAATCATTACAGTCACTTGTCAATTTCAAAATATATCAACAAGGTACATGCCAAAAATATCACACTGGGGCTAGGACAAGTCATCTGAATATAGTCCTTTCCTGAAAACACATTGCATAGTATAATTTTATTGTCAACATCATTTGACTCAGTTAGATGAATAGCCAAGGGATTAACTAATAGGGTGAGAAGGAAATAGTGACTTGGTGCTAATGTGGTATAGGGGAAAGTGAAGTAAATCTGAAGGAGGCAGGACATCTGGATTCAGATGCTGGCTTTGAACCTTACCATGTGTCTGACCATGGGCAATTCAGGAGGAACCACTTTGAGCCTCAGTTTCCTCATTTAAAACTCTTTACAAGCTACTTTCTAGTCATTATATTTTAATCCCCTTTAGATACTCAACAGTTCAGTCAAACTGACATTCTTGATGTTTTTTACATGTGACATTTAATCTCCCATTTCTATGGTTTTTCACAGGTTGTTCCCCATACCTAGAATTGGTTTCCCCTTCCCCATTTTTACATCACAGCAACTCCAGTTCCTTCCAAATGTCAATTCAAGCATGACCTCTTACATGATTCGTTTCTTGATCCCTCTGAAATGCTACTGCCTCCCCCACCAAACAACCATGTATAGATTTATGTGTACAAATGTTGCCTCTCCCATAGAATATAAACTTTTTGGGGAGTGAGACTGCTTAATTTTTGTCTTTGCATTTCTGTCACCTGTGGCAGTGCCTGGCACATAGTAGGTCATTACTAAATGACTATTGATTGATCTATGAAATCAGCATGATAACAATACTTTTGTTAGTTGTCACAGGGTATAAGGAATAGTGCTACACAACTCCTAAATTCCTTTACAAATATGAACTCTCTGTAAAATTATAATCATCAATCTAGTCCACCTAAGTACCTCTCTCGCTTCTTTGCAGAGGTGGGAAACTATGGGAATGGAACATTGCATCTAATGTTGGATTTAGCTTATGGGTTGGATAGTTTGCTGAATTGCTTTTTTCCCTCTTTTTTATTCTTTGTAATAAGGTATGGCTTTCCGGAAGGGAGAATAAATTTTGAAATAAAGATGATTCAAAACCAAAAGATATTAACAATTTATAAAAACGCGTGTTATTGTTACATCTGTATGGTTCCTTATTGCAATGATGTGATTTTGTTACCTTTGAGTTTGGGGGGGGTTTAATTTGTTTGTTTGTTTTTTACTTTGCAATGATTTTCATAGTAACTTCTGTTACCATAAAGTATGGTAATGGTTGAACTCATCCTTTTTCATCTTACACATAACTTGGAGCAATTTTGGATTAACCATTGAATAATACAAGTCTTATGATATCTTCTAGTATAACAGTGCTACTTTATGGTAGTGGAGGAAGGGGTGTTGAGAGGATATTTTCTTTCACTTGCATCCTCCAATCTTTGAACCATATTTTAAAAAATTAACTGTAGCACTCAGGTTAAAGAAGGGAGGTAAAGTTTCAAGTCAAAGGAACAGGCATCATTATGGTCTGGGGTGACTTAACTTTTAACCTTAGGTTTCTACATCCATATAAAACTATAAATCCTTATATAGGCTCAGAAAAGTGTAAGAGTTGCCTGTGGATTGATTTTTTAAAGAATTAGTCATATGTAGTCATAGGATCATGGTAGATTTTCTATTGTTTCTTAAGAGTTGGACCTTAGATATTTTCTAAATAAGTTTTATGATTTTGTAGACCAGAAACTGAAATTCAAAGAGAAGTGACCTTCTGCAGTGTCACATAGGGAGTAAATAGGTAATCTAGAATCTGAACCCAAGTCCTCTGATTCAGAAGCCAGTGCTCTATTTCCCACTACATCTGGGCATTAGAATATAGTAGCAGGGAGGGAGGGAGAAGGGCTTTATTTTTTTCTATGTCCCTATGTTTATACTATGTTTCAATTCTCTGGTTGGAAAAGCATAGTCAAGGAATTAATGTATTGAGCACTTCAAATGAATTACCAACATTCCACTTCGTAGCAAAATGATCTGAAAAAGATGGACATACCGACGTGGAAATAGTGTCATTAAAAAGAAAATAAAAAATTTATGGCCCCATGTGTATGCACAGAGATGCCACTTAATTACAGATTCAAATAAATGACTCTCTCAGGGAACTCTTTGGCACATTTGTATGTAGTTACTTGGGAAGCAGCATATTTATCTTTAATAGATTTTGAGAACTGTACTCTTTGCAAAAAAAAAAACACCTTAGGGAACAAGCATGATAAAATCATTAATTACAATATTGAACTCGACTAACATCTTACAGTAGAATTATTACTGCTGGAATAAAGTTTGATTATTTTCCTTTGCTAGAAGATGATTCTACTGTTGAAATGGGGAGAGAACAGATATTTGATTAATGAAGAAATATATTTATACATGCATATATGTGTGTATGTATATATACATATATATACAATATTGTATATGTGCATTCATTTGTGTAAAAATACATTTATTAATTCTATTCTTCCTGTCCTGAAATAACTGGAAGGTATGATTGTAGAACTACTGTCACTGATGTTTGAAAGATCTTGGAAAATAGGTGAGTCACCTAAAGGTTGAAGAAGGTCAGATTTCTAAATTTTTATAAAAAGAAAGAAAGAGAACTAGGAGGAGGTGGAGGAGGAGAGGGCCTGCCAGCAATAAGCCAGGGAGTTTGATTTTGATTACTAGGAAAATTCTGGAACACATCATTGGAGAGATGATTGATGAACAACTAGAAATGTAAATGGTGATTACAAAGAGATAACATGACTTCATCAAGAACTGATCATGCCAACATAACCTCATTGCCTCTTTTGACAGGATTACTAAGCTGATAGATGAGGTGAATGCTAAGGATTTAGTTTGCCTAGAGTAGATTTGAGTAGGGGTGTTTTTGTTTTTAAATAGAGAGGGCATGGCATTGTGGATACAGCATTGTCCTTAAAGACAGGAAGACCTGGGTTTAAGTTCTACTTCTGCCATATACTGGCTATGTGATCCTGAACAAGTCCCTTAGCCTCTCAGTGACAGGCAACTCTCAAAAATTACAAAGTGCAGGGAAGGTGCAGATCTGCATTGGTAGAAAATTTACTCACCTGTGATTTCTTTACCAATTAAATTACAGATCCAGGTCCTATATAGTTTTGACAAATAATCTCATACTATATGGAGAAGAAAGAGAGACATGAGAATATAATCAAATATATTCAGAACTGGTTGGATGGCCAATCAGTCAATAAACATTTATTAAGTGCCATTGAAAAAGGACATTGTTACTAGATCAGTGTGCATGGAGTGAGGGAGGGAAGAAGGTCTGAGATTACTGGAAAGGGTAGAGGGGATCAGACTATTTAAAATCCAAACAGAGGATTTTTTTTTTTTGATCCTGGAAGATGCACTGAGTTTGTTGTGTAGGGGATTATTCGTGGGACATATGATACCCAGAGTCAGGAGATTAGCGCCCGAGTCCCCTCTATCCAGAGGCTTGCAGGATGTTTTCCCTCAATTGAAGAAGGAGAAGGAGAAGGAGAAGGAGAAGAAGAAGGAGAAGGAGAAGGAGAAGGAGGAGAAGGAGAAGGAGAAGGAGAGAGAGCGTGCACGCATGTGTGTGTAAGCTCAATTAGCTCAATTGTTTTTGAGGAAAGAATTTAAAGGCATTTTTTCACCATGAACAAAAGGTATTGGAAACAGTCACAGAATGCCTAAATTTAGAGCAGTACACCAATATAATGTGTCAACACACGCTTTTAGAAGTAGGCTCCCCAAACATCCATATGACTTGGTATCAGGTGGCGTAGGTTACTCTTGATGAAAGAACTGAGTCCCTGTGGGCCAGGTCCCCAGGAGAGATAGTTAGAACTATCTTTTATTACTGCCCTTCTTTTCCCCTGTCAGAGATCCCAATCATTGGTTATTACCTTGTTTTAATGCTTTCCACAATAAGCTTTCTGAGATTAATTTCTTTTTTCTTGTGACTATTTCTTACCTGATACACTAAAACTTCATTCTCCCCTTCTTCCCTTTCCCTATGCCCCCCCGTTTCCCTTTGGAATTTATTGATTTTCTACAACAAACTGCGTGTGTTTGTTAATGTGTGTGTTCAACCTCTCTTTGGTTCATATAATGTAAGGTAAGGTTTTCATATGATGTCGGTCCTTTTGATCCTTTCATCCATGTTTATTCACCTGATTATGAGACAGAGCTTCTCCTTGAGTGAGAATTCAAGATTACCTATGTCTGTTATATGAGTAAGGGATAAAATATGGTTGTTTTTCTTTTTTGAAAGTAAGTTATAATTGATTTATTTTATTTTTGTATCACCCAATGTTGCCCTTCTCCCAACCCCTTTTAGAGAATCCTAAATAAGAAAAAAACTGGAGAAAATTAATAAAAAACTAACATACATGTCTGACATTATCTACTATGTTCCATATTCTCTACAGCCCTATAAGGAAGGGAAGGAGATACTTTCTCACATCTTTTATTTGGGGGTCAATCTTCATCATTTTAATTTCACGGTATCCATTTTTGTGGGTTTTTTTCCATTCACATTGCTGTAGTCCTTGTGTATGTTGTTTTTCTGTTACTGCTTACTTCACTTTGAAACAGTTCATATATGTTTCTTTATGCTTCTTGCTCATTTTATTTGTAACAGTAATGTTTCATTACATTTTTATTCTACAAGTTATTTAGTCATCTCCCTTTAATGGACATATCTTTCATTCAGTTCTTACTGTAATAAAATATGCTACGATAAATATTTTGAGGGTATTTCTTTCTATATTTGAACCTTTTGGAGGTTATGTATATCTAGGAACAGAATCTCTGAATCAATGAGTATGAATATTCTAGCCATTCTTTTAGTATAATTCCAAATTACTTTCTAGAATGGTTGGATCAACTCATAGCTCTACCTTAAATGTATTAGTAGGCCTGTAATTCCTTAGTTCTTCCAACATTTGTTCCCACATATTTTAAAATTATTTTTTACCCATTTGCTAATGTGAAGTGAAAGCTCAGAACTGTTCTGATTTGTTTTTCTCTTATTGTTAGTGATACTGAGCACTCTTTCACATGGTGGCTAATGGTTTGTAATTCTTTTGAGATCCATGTCTTATGGAATGTTTTTTTTTTTTATCTTACACACTTATGTGGGTTGCCTGTATCCCTTGGTTGTCAAACTCTTACGAAAGATATTTGTTACCAGATTTCTCCCTACCCTCAGTTAGCCATTTCTCTTCTTATCCTGGTTGCATTAATTATGTCCATGCAAAAGCTTTTGAATTTCCTGTGTTTAACACTAGCTTCAACCATAAATCCCTATGGCACATATGATCAAAGTTATCTATTGTATCTTTTGTGATCATTTCTATCTTTTGATCAGAAATTATTTCCTTCAACATTGCTCTGAGTAACCAGTTTTGTTCTTTATATTTCTATGATTCCTTTTTCACAATGTTTAGCATATTGTCAGACACATAGTAAGCACTTAAGGAATGTGTATTGATGATAGCACTTTTTAAAAAAGCCAAAGAAAAGCAAAGTTTATTAAAAATTCACCATATTGGGTTGACTCTTAAGGAACCTAAGCATATGTGATGCTTATATTGACAAGCAGGCCAGATACAATCTCAGGTAGACGATGTCAGAGCTGCATTGAATCTGTGGTGATATCACTTTAAATACTCAAAAAACACGATATTGAGCATGGTTCAATCTAGACTTACTTCATCTTGTATCAGACTTTAGGCTCCATCAGGGCAGGATTTATGGATAGTTTACTTAAACTTTGTAAGCCCCTAATATCTAGTGTAATGACTTGTAGGAAGCCCTTAATATGGTTTAGTGAGTGAAAGAATCAAAGCTAACACAAGTGACAGAAACAATATTCAGAAATGAATGGCTTCCTATTAAATAATCTTTATGTTTCTGGTTCATTGTGGTATAGTGTGAAAACTGATTTCCCATCCCAGCTGACACCCACCAGTGGTGACTCCAGGCAAGTCACTTAGCAGCTTTAAGCCTCTATTTCTTCACTTGTAAACTGCTGACAGTAATACAATCTTCCAGAGTTGTTATGAGGAAAACACTTCAGTTAACCTTCAAATGTCAGAGAAATGCATTATTATTAATGAAAAACTGACACTATAACACTATCCTCAGTAAGGCAAGTGGTTTCTTGCCATGGTGATAGACTTGCTCAGTGTCTCACCCATACCTGCTTGTGAACAATGGTATGCTTTTTTAATGCATTCTTAAATGATAAAAGTTACAGTCAAGTATCCACAAAACAAAGCTAATTGACCCATAACCCATATGATCTTGATTACTTGGCACCATCTTCCAAACTACTGAGCTAACTTGGACAATACTTTGCATAAATGTTGCACTTATTTCATAAAGAAGAGTCAGATAGAATTTTTCTGTGGCTCAGCAGTCCTTTGGAATAGCATGAACCAATTAGAGGGAAACTGTTTCTTTGTTAGGCAAATTTCGGGCTCAGTTAATTTCTAACTGTTGTCTGATTTAGGAAATTGATGTAGAAATTTTCTACTTCTTTCATGACATGACTAGAAATAGAAACACTTAAAAAACACTTCAATATTACTGAAGTTTTAACTTTTAAGGAGCTCAAATAGCTTAACAAACATTCTCATTCGGTCTCATCAAAGGATGTTTAAATTTGTACCTAAAGGAGGACATGGACAAAGTGCCATTGTACTGAAGCTGCATAGTCACCACTCTCCTACAGGTCATCATCAGCTTTTACCTGGATTATTACACCACTTCCCCCCAACATTGGTCTCCCTACCTCAAGTATCCCCCCTCCCTAGTCTATCCTCCACACAACTATGAAGATAGTATTTTTTCTTTAATATTTTATTTTTCCCCAATTACATGTAAAAATAATTTTTAACATTTTTTTAATTTTGAGTTTCAAATGATCTCTCACCCTCTTTTCCCTTCTCCCATAATTGAGAAGGCAAGCAATTTGATATGTTATACATGTGCAGTTGTGTAAAACATATTTCCATATTATTCAAGTTGTAAAGAAAACATACACAAGAAAATCTAAACAAAAAATAAATTAAAAAAAAAACATGGTTTGATCTGCATTCAGACTCCATCAGTTCTTTCTCTGGAAACGTATAGCATTTTTCATCATAAGACCTTGGGAATTGTCTCGGATCATTGAGAAAATAGTATTCTATTTTCATACTGTTCTGATGATATCATTCTTCCTTTTAGTAATCTCCAATAGCTCCCTATGGCTTGTAGGATCAAATACAAGCTTCTCTAGTAAGCATTTGAAGCCCTTCATCAGCAGAATCCAATCTATCTTTCCAGTAAAATCATGCCCCTTTTTGTCCCTTTTTGCACTCAGTCACTTTGACCTTATTTTATTTCTCCTAATTCTTTCTCTTATCTCTGTGTCTTTGCTCAGGTTGTTTCCCTCATGCCTTGAATGTCCTCCCTCCTTAGCTTCCTTCAGAGTGATAATGATTATATGGTTGTTTTGTTTATGTAATGCCTTTGGAATGAATTCTAACATCCCTTAATGAGACAATGTGAGATTATTAAGTCATTGAAACTCCTTTAAAGTAAAAGGTTCTCTGACAACACTTCCTCCATGAAGCTTTTTCTGTATTTCCCAAATCTTAGTACCCACCTCCTAACTAAATAACTTTGTATTTACTTTGTGTATACATATATGTTTACATAGTTACACATACACATACATATATGTGATATTTTTGTTGTTGAATTGTTTCATTTGTGTCCAATTCTATGATCCCATTTGAGGTTATCTTAGCAAAGATGCTGGAGTGGTTTGGCATTTTCTTCTCCAATATGTGCACATACAATATGTACGTGTATGTGTATGCCTGTTATTTTCCCCCAATAAAATGAAAACTCCTTGTAGGGAGGGGCTAGTTTGTTTTTTAATTGGTATATTCAGGGCTTAGTCTAGATCCTAGCACAGAGTATATGTTTAATAAATGCTAATTGGTTGATTGACAATTTTGACTCAGAGGATTTGATTACAGCTTCCCCTAGACAAAATTATGTTTTGGGACATGTTTGGCTTTGTCTCTGAAGCTCCTAAGTGTTTCATTTCTTGGCTCCATCCCGCCTTCCTCTCTGCCATGCCTCATCCCAATCCCTGCTAGCAAAATCAGATTTTAGAAAAGTATCCATGATGGACATTTACACTTTAACAACTTAACACAGTGGCTTTAGGGAGCTGGCTAAAGGAGGTGTTTCAGAGATCAGCAGAGTATTTCCAGAGCAATTGAAATGGTGCCATTCAAATGGTCACTTACTCCTCCTTTCATCAGTCAGGTCCTGCACTTATCTTGTACAGATTTCAGAAAATAGAAGCCATCTGTCACATGTTCCATCTTGTCCTCTATCCTCAAATTCCCTCATGATCTTGTACTTTCTATTCTCTCCTTTGTTTTGATCTTTGATGGTGAAGTAGCTGTGTCAAGGCTAATCTCTCACTCAATTGATCTCAACCCTGTAGCAGATAAACTCCTTCAAGTCAGTGACTGCCTCACTTCTGTATTTGCATGCTCAGTGCCTCATACATAGAACTTATGTAATAATTGCATGTTTACAAATTGCTTGTTTCCTTTGGAAGCTTGACCCACTTTCCTTCCACCTCCCTCCCCCATAATTCCATCTCTTTTACTCATCATCCTGTCCTTATATACAGGCTCCTTCTCTATATACATACTCAGGTCCCCTTCATGCTAGAAAAAGAAAACAAACAGCCAAACTTCTTTTGGCTCTAGTATTCCATCCAGCTTTTATCTTGAAACTCTTCTCTGTTTCACGCCCTCACACCTAAAAATTGTTGGGTATACTTATCTGCCGCCATTTTCTCACTTCCATCTCCTTTCTCAGTCTCTTGAAATCTGACTTCTGACCTCATGACTTGAATGAAAATTTTCTTTCCAGGGCAAGCAGTTATCTTTTAGCTTTCCAATTCAATGGGATTTTCTTGGTACTCATTGTTCTTGGCCCATCTGTAAATATCAACACTGTGAATTAACCCTTTCTCCTGGCTGCTATCTTCTCCCTTGACTCTTGGATATTACTTTCTCTTGGCTTTCCTCCTGTTAGTCTGATTGATCCTTCTTAGTCACTAATGCTGGATTGTTCCCCTCTTCCCACTCACTAAGAGTAGGCATATCTCAAGGCTGGGTCTTGGACCCTCTTCACTAGTTATTTTCATAAATGTTTTCTTTTGATGATCTCATTAATTCCCACAAACTCAGTTTTTATCACATGCTCCCAAATCTATATAGATTACTCTCAAATCTTTATCTACTGCCATCTTCTATCTCCGGAACCATAGCTCTATATTATCAAGTGACTCCTGAATATACTTTAAGCATTTCAGACTTAACCTATTAAAATTTAGCTCATTATGGTTATCTCCAAATGTATCCTTCCTTCAAATTTACTTGTTCATACATAAGGTACCACCATTTTTCCATTCACACAAATTCACAACCTTGCACTCATTCTTGACTCTTCCTTCTACCTCAATAATTATAGCTAATTAGTTTCTAAATCCACAAAAGGCATCAAGATCCATCTTCATTTGTTCAAATCCAGCCTTAGATACTAGCTGTGTGACCCTGGGAAAGTCACTCAACCCTGTGTATCTCAGTTTCCTCATCTGTAAAATGAGATGGAGAATGAATGGCAAGACACTCCAGTATCTTCGTCAAGAAAACCCCAAGTGAGTCATAAAGAGTAGGACATGGCTGAAATGACTGAACAGCAAAAATACCCTTCTCTCAACCCACATAACCATTATCCTAGTTCATATTCTCACTACCTCTTATCTGTGCTATTGAGATAGCCTCCTAGTTGGTCTCCTGCATTCAGGTTTCCCCTTTCTCTAATTTATTCTGCACACAGCTTCCAAACAGATATTCCTAAAACAGATTTCACTGTTACTACTTCTTTTGAAATATCTCTAATATATCCTTCTTGCTTGTAGGATGAAGTACAAGTTCCTCATCCTAGTACTTAAAGACCTCTGCAAAGTAGCCTGGTACAATGGAAGAGTTACTTGGTTTACAAACAAAGGACCTAGGCTCAAGTCTTGCTTTTGTCATGAACCATGTGGCCCTAAGCAAATCACTTGATCCCTCTAGTCTACTTTCCTTATCTAGAAAATTAGGGCATTTACCTAAATATCTTCTGAGAGTCCTTCTTAGCTCTAAATCTGTATAACTATTAAAACTATGTTTCTAGGTACTTTATAATAGTCCCTTTCATGAATTCTCTATCCTAATCAAAACGAGCTTTAAGTTTTTCTTCATATAAGACATTTCCTAAGCCACCTCTATGATGCCTCACCACAAGTAGTCTTCCATGTTTAGAAGGTACTCCCTCCTCATATTCCCTTTGCAGAATCCCTAGTTTCCTTCAAAGCATAACTTAGGTGCCACTGTCTTTAGGAAGCCTTTCGTAAAATCCTTGGTTAGTAGTATCATCTGTTTTTTAAATTTATATATTCTACTTACTTCTCAGGAGAAAATGAGGTCCTTGAGGTTGGGACTGTTTCCTTTTTGATTTTGTATCTCCATTATCTAATACATACCTGGCATACAATGGGTATTTATTAAGTGTTAACTGAATTAAATTGAATAACAGGAGAGCTGAATTCAATAGAAAGGCCTTTACATTTTTGTGCCTATGATACCTTGATCCATAAGATGTCATAATGGTGCTATTATCATTGTTACTTCAAAACTTTATTGAAGACATAGTATTTTTAGTGAGAAGTTTGAAACTAGGGGAGTGGATAAACGAAGCTATGTTCCCACTATTTAACTACCCTGAAGTTTTAAAGAGCTATAGTAGTCTTAGTGGAATTTTTACTGGACTTTCTTAATGTCTATTCAGTCATCTTATTTGCATTTTTTTGTATCAATGGGAACTTGTATTTGCTTTGGCATCCCATTGTATCAAGCTCCGAAGTAGCCGGCTGAAGGTTTATTGCTCTTCAGTGAGGGAGTATTTTCCTTTCTATTAAATATGTAGTCACTCCAGTTAAAGTCTATCAACATTTTTCTTCCCAAACTTTATATTTTTTCAGTTAACCTTCCCTGCCCCCACCATTCACTATACTAGTTCCCTTACCGGAAAATGATGGCCCACTGCTCATCTGAAAACTGATGAGCCTAAACAAGATAGGGGACTAAACTGAAAGGGGGAATGTGAAGCTCTCCTCCTACATTGAGTTGAATATTGCACTATTCTAGTATGAGGAGACTTCCCACAGCTCATCTCATGATTACTTACTATCTCTCATTTTCCCATTTTCTATGACCAACTGGGTCCCATTTTCTATTCTTTCCTTGGTTACTTCTCTTACTCCTGGTTTCCTTCAACATTACTCTCAGTCTCCTACTGCTCACAATGAACACTTTGGTACATTCATGTTTGAATCTGGCAGTTTCTGGGTTGTTACCTTCTTTCCCTTGAGTTAAATAGATACCTGAAAGAAAAGATTCTTCCATCTAAATGGACATTTTTATGGCTGCTCTTGTGAGTCATATATGTCTGCACACATATACAAATCGAATTTAGATAGATTTTCTATGTAGCTTTATAATATACACTCAAGATTAAGAGGAAGAGATTTTAATGTCTAATATGTTGAAAGTTTGTTATTCTCTGGTCAGACCACATCTAAAATTCTGCTTCTTGGCAGTGTATCATACGGGTTTTGGTAAGGGGGAGTGCCTTCACAGAGTGGCAAGGAGGATTTGTAATGTTAGAGGTATTTTCCCACATATCCAATCAGTTTTCATATCTTATAATTTCTCTCTGACCAATATCTCACTCCTTTGGCATCGCCCTAATTCAGGGCTTCATCTTTATCTCTTTTATCTAAACGAGTATTTCTAATACTGTGGGTCATGACATTCAGTTTAAGAATGCTGAAGGGGTCATGAATGGAAAAAGTTTAAGAAGCCCTGGTCTAGACAATTGCAATAGCCTTTAATTGGTCTCCTTGTTTCAAGTTCTTCCTCCTTTCAACCCTTACTCCATGTTTACCCTTAATCCATATTCCCCAAAAAGTGGTGCTCCTAAACCCCAGTTCTGATCATGTTACTCAGTAAACTCCTGTGGCTCCCATTAATATCGAGTATCAAATATCAAACTCCTCTGCCATTTCAAGTCCTTTGCAATCTGGCTCCAATTACTGATGGCAAACATTACCACTTCCCAACTGATGAACTGGTTATGCCTGTGTGTGTATGGGAGGAAACTGAAAGAGATCGATTAGCAAAAGACAATGGATGGTATGGATAGGGTGATATTTGCTTGTGGCAGGCTACAGGTATTAAGAATTTTCTTCACCAAATGTGGGTCATTAGGATAAAATTGTCCAGGGCTTTTAATACAGAAGGGATTGCTTAAGCTCATCTAATGTCTTTAGAGAGAGGCTTCTTTTTTATCTTTATATTTATAAAATCCTGAAAGAGGGACTTTAAAGATGACTATAATTATTGTCTTGCTATAAAAATATTTTATTATGTCAGTTTATTACTCCATTTATCTTGAAGATATTTAAATACCATATCATTGAGTAGACATGTATTTGATATTAGTATTCATTCTTACTTCTGGTGTTTCTAAGAATAATGTAGCTTCCCCATTTGTCTCTCAGATTTTACTGTGTTGCTTTTCTAAAGCCATGTTTTATGATATGCTTTTAGCATAATACATTTCATTCCAGCTCTTCATCATAACTTTATTATTATTTTTTCTGTTTTATGTGTGGTTTTTTTTTGTATGCAGGAAATCTTGGGTTCTAATTTCTAATCCAGTATGCTAGTCTTACATTTAATGGTCAAGTTTAATCCATTAACATTCAAGGTTATAATTGACAAATTTATTTTTTTTTCTTCTATTAAATCCTGTTATAACACTCCTCTTGATCTTCAGCCCCATTCCCTCAGGTATCAGCTAGACTTAGGTACTAAATTGAAAAGAACCAGAGGGAGATGATCTACTTTTTAAGGAGAAATGAGAGAATAAAGGTCAGAACCTTTCTTCAGAAGGAGAGTGGAGGAAGATGGCAGAGGGATAGAGACAGAAGACAGGAAGTCTTCTCTATCCCTCATTCTGGGATTATTTTTATGAAACTCTGGTGCCCTTAAATAGCCACTGATTCAGGAGATCTGAGGTAAGAGACACTGGAGGCATAGGCCAAACAGAAAAATCAGATCAATTTCTTGAGTCCTTAATGTAACAACTGAATCTATTGAATGCTATGAGTCCAAAATCAATTGGAAAATTTCTTTGCTTACAGAAAGATCAACTTCTGGGACCAAGACAACTGACTTGACTTTCTTAAAATTTCTAGGCTTGGAATATCTCTATATACTTTTTGGGGTGGTTTGGGTATAAGAGGAGTAGATAATAGGCACAGAGAAGTATTCTATTATAGATTATTTTATTCCTTTAATTTATTCTGGGAAAAGAAAAAATATACTACCAAGTATATCTCTCCATAATAAAGTCATCTATGAATTTTACCCATTTGTTCTGATTGGGTAAATTTGCATTCATTAATATCCCCTTTGACTAATGAGACTAGCATTTGGGCAGGGAGGTTTAAAAGGTGGAACTGAAGCACTTTTTGAAAACCATAGAGATCTTAGTACCTCCCAACCACAATTACCAGAGAACATAGCTGTCAGACTAAATATGAGACTTTCCAGGGTCTAGACGTTTAGGTAAAGAGAATCAATCTAGGTATTAGCAATACGACCGAGTTTTTTAAACTATTACTCTACTTTTTTTAAAAAAACAATTACAACAAAATCACTAAGGTTTATTTAGTTTGAAATTATCTGATCCCAAATACCTCTTGTCCACACACCCTTCCACCCAGCTTTGTCCCACATGTCTGGTTATTTCCTTTAAAAAATATGCACTTCATTCTTGGGGCTTGTTTTTGTTGAAACAATCTGATCATAGGATCCATCCACAGATGCTTTCCTTACCACCAGCTGCCTAGCCTAAAACCAGAGATATTTTTGATTCTCCTTTTACTGTCATTTCCTGACCGTTGCCTTGATAATTCCAGAGAAGAAAGGTTCAAGATTTGACATTTCTCTCCATTTTTTTTTTTGCAAAGACATTCATTTGTGGAGGCCCATTTTGAAAAAAAAAAGATTGTTTTCCTGTCCTAATGTTTTCTCTCCTTGAGTAATTTTATTGTATGTCCTTTCACAAACTTCAGTCAAAAATGTTCTCTCTTTATTCTCTCAATGACCCATGGACAAGGTGAGATTTTAAAAGTAAGCTAATCTTGTCTATTTCTTAGTACATAAAAACACTGAAATTTAAACTATTTGTTTTTATTACTTGATAACTATTTAAATTTTAGGCAAAAGTTAGAGTAATGGTTGGTATGAGAAAAATATGATGACCAAGTAAACGAATTCTAGCAATAATACCCCATGATTGAAAGGTAATGGGAAGTCACCTGGACGATAATGGATGCTCTTTCATTGCCACAAAATGAGAGCTTCTCATTCATTGAAGTATAAGAAAGAAGGAGGAAGTTAAGGACCAAAGACAGCATTTGTCTACAATGACAATAATATCATTTCACTTATGTTGACCTCACCATACAGTATGGTGAGATCAGTTGTTAAATGGAACTGTCCCTCATTTTTTATTGGATGTCTTTCCATAAAACTTGTTTACTTCATTATTTTAGATGGAATTTTAGGAATCTAGGAAAATTCTTTATGCCTCCTATTTCATTACAGTCATGATAACCTAAATGGCCAGAAAACCCTCTTGTCATCTGAAGTGGTAAGTCACTAAAGTTTAAAACTGCTATAAAATTCTTATTATTATAGCTGGCATTTTTCTCTGTTTGTACTGTTTGGTCTTGAGATATATGTGGTATATATTGTACATATTACATGTATTATGTATATATCTAAAGGCTGAATAGTATGTGTATGTGTATACACACATATGACTTTGACAAAATTCTTTTTGATTTATTTGATTAATAAATGAACATTTTCTCATCTTGATGATAAGACCTTGTACTGCATGCAAGTACCTTAGGGGAGGCACAAATAATCTTTTCCTTTCCAGCAATAAAATGTACAATGCAGCAATTTCTAAGGATTTCCTGGCTGTTGGAAAGCCAATGGACCTAAATTCTTCTATCTTACTGGAAAAATAACATATTGGAATTGTCTATAGAACACAGCCAGCCAAATGGAACAGCTTCAACTGGAATTTTTCTTTTATACAACTCATGCCATATATTTCTATTCATTAGATGTTCAATTTGAAAATGTTTTAAGATGGGGAAACTATCAAGACCTTACTTTATATAAATAACTAATTTATTTCTGAGACTAGATTGCTTTGTATTAATTTTTCATGGGATGGACAGAATTTTATGATTAATAATTCAGAATTCTTCTTGAATTTTCCCTATAGCTTTCTCAAGGTTTATGTTAACCTGAAGGCCTAAGTGATCATGTCTTGGGTTCAAGTTATAAGTATTAGAATTGACCTGCGTTACTGGAGACATACAAGACTATATCTATCTATTTGAAAAGAGAAATGATTATGTGGACATCAGACACCCTGAGGTCCAATATCACTACACTTGAATAGGCTTCCCCATTCAGCAGAGCTGGCCTTACCTCCCATATTCTAGAACTGTGGGGCATGCCTTGGTCTCCTCTGTTTACAAATGACAACACGAACATTAACTGGATAGTGAGCCGACCCCACTGGAGTTGGGGAGGTTGTGTGTGTGTGTGTGTGTGTGTGTGTGTGTGTTCAATAGCTTGAATGAAGGTTAGTTGGAATATACATATATATATATATATATTTGTATATATACCTTTATAACAATAGGGAAAGTACTTTAGGGGAGGCACAAGCTAGGAGAAATTTATTGTTATCTTTTGGAGGGAGTCTGTAAAAACTGAGAAAAACCAGTGAATACGAAATAGAAATTAAAATAAGACATGATTACTTTTTCTCTGAGGATCATAGTAGTGGAAAGAATTGGCATGTGCCTGCCACACTGGTTTTTACTGAGATAGGGCTAGTTTTTGTTCTTCAGAAGACCCAATAATATTCAAGGTAGGATAAGAGCAAAAAAATTTGAATAGTGAGTTTGAGAAACTCTAACTAGGAAAGTAGAGATAATGCACAAACAATTCTCACATTTTAAAAAAAATTTCTTTAAGTGACTCAAATGTATTTAACTGAATCACTTTTAATGAGCAAATGCGACTTTCAGAAGTGATCTTGTCTTGCTTTGGAAAATATATTTGTTGAATCTACTTCTTAGAGGAAAAAAAATGGAGATTTCAGAAAAGATTACCTCAAAACACCTAGTTGCAGTGAGATCCACCGTCTTCACACATCTCCCCTTTAAAATATTTTAATCAAAAGTCAATTTAGGTCTAGGGATATTTTGATAATGATGTAGGACGTTGGCTCACCAGGGAATCAGACTAGGCATAAACTGAACCAGTTTTCTTTATTGTTGGACTGATGTCTCTCACGGTTCCACTATTATCTATTGTAAGGAAAAGGCTTCCTTTGGATGTACTGCTATTGAATATTATGGATCTTTTAACCTTTTACTTCATAACTTCCGAAAAAAAGAAAATAATACTTTAAGCTTTCAATTTTATTCTTGATTTTTAAAAACTCCTTTCCACAATGTAAGAAATCACATCCTAAAGAGGTAATTAAACTTACAATAAAAAAATGTATTACCTGATTAGCTGAAGGAAATTTCCAGTGCTCTATAAAGGAGGTGAGGTAGAAAGTTTCGGTATCAGAAGAATGGTACAGATTAACTTTTTTAAACTTAGCGCTTCTAAAGGATCAAAGATCAGCTAATCTAAATATTTCATTCTTTGCTCTCAGAGGAAGAAATGGAGGCTCCAAGGAGATAATCGACCTTTCCAAGGCCGTATGAATTAGTTATTGAAAGGACAAGGGTTTGAGCTTATATGTGAAGATGACAAATCTGGAACTCTTTGAAATGTATGAAAGGTCATGACTTTGAAAACTTTTCATTTCTGTTTACGATGTAGTTCCTTCACGTTAAATTTTACCATTGTCAGATGTATTATACATGCACACATACCTACGTGCATACCCCAATCCTGAATCGCTCTAGCCATATACCTCATATACTGCCCTTTGAATCATTGAGTCCACGTATTACTGGACACTGATGGAAAAAGTCACACAGGTAAGCTGACTGGGTGCACTACAGATTTATTACATAATTTCAACTAGGTCTTCACTGCTGCATACAAACCCTTTTATTTTTCACTGATTGAACTTATATCCCAAACCTTCTCTTCTCTCCTCACACTAACTTGAGCAAAATTCTTCCCCTGTGTCTAACTGGGTCCATCACCACATTCCTTTAAACCAGCTGTCCTCTATGCCTAGAATATATTTCCTCTTTACTTTGATTTCATAGTCTTAGCTTCCCTCAGGTTTAAAACATCACCTTCTGCAAAACCTATCCTCATCCCTTCACTTGCTTCTATCCTTTTCCTCTCTTCAGATAGGACTTGGGATCTCTTTTACATTTATTTATCTGTATGCACATTGTTTTCCCTTCAATAGAATGTACATTCTGTAAAGGTATGGACCATTTTATTCTTGACTGTATTGTTAGTGCCAAGCACAGCATGTAGTAGGTACTTAATTCATGCTTGTTGAGTTGAACATATCTATAAATATCTATACATATATAAAATCTATATCTATACATATGCTTCCTGTAATATAGTGAATATGCATATACATAAAATCAATATCATATCCATACTGTCTACAATATTTCTAACATATATAAATAAAGCTTGTATCTTTATATACTCTATCTATAATATATCTAGCATATGTTTACACAGGATCTGCCTATCACCAGTTGATCAATCTATCTTGTATATAATTTTAATATATACAACATAAAATCCCTATATAAATACTGCCTATAATGTATCTAATTCACATACATATAAATATATATACTTTATATAATACAGCTAACAAATGCACATAAAATCTATATCAGATATGTATATTTCTAACTCATGTAGAGATAGCCTGTATCTCTATATACATTGCGTATATGTATCTACTGTATATGTACATAACATCTCTCTTTCTACTGTCTATAATGTATCTATATATGTTCACATAAAATCTATATACATACAATTATATATTCATATAAAATCTAAATATACATACTTCCTATACTGTATCTAATATTCAAGTACATAAAACCTACATGCTGCCTATAGCACATCTAATATATATGTGTATAAAATCCATATCTATATGTATGCTGCCTGTAATATATCTATGAATAGGTACATAAAGCTTCACAATGACAGGGTATGTCTTCTGCTTTCTTCATATTTTCAGTGTTAAGCACAGTGTGTAGAATATAACCAACACTCAATGGATGCTTAACGACAGAAATCAGGTCTATATATACGTTCCCTTTACCTAACATACATGCATGAAAAATCCATATATATGTACATGCTTCCTAATGCATGCAACGATAGTGCTATTGACTAGGGCACATTTTTAGCTGCTTTTCCAAGTGTTGAGGCATCTACGCTAATCCTTGCAAACATTTGTCTGGTCTTCCTCATAGCCTTATCTGCCTGTCCGTGATCACTTGGTTTTGGTTGCCTGGAGTGAAGGACATAGTCTTTGGCTGTGAAGATGAACTTAGCTACCTTATCCACCCATGATCTTGCCCTCATTAGCATGGTGTTCTAATCATATGAAATAACCACAGATACATGAGAAAACAACATTTGTTAAGCTAAATTAGAGTAAGGCAATTCTTGGAAGGGAGAAGCACACATTAATATTGCCATTCCCTTGCAGCTAGAGGGAGCAAGCAGTCCTTGTGAAAGACAGAAACCTATGCTTGTCGATCTCACCAGGTGCCCTGTCTCATGGTCTCATTAAAGCTAAGACACTAGAAATTGTTGAAAATCAATTTGAGGAGACTGGGGTGCATTAAGAAGATGCTCTAAAGGTTCATCAATTGCTCTCAGTTCATGAAGTGAAGTGCCTTTGTTTCCAGAAGGGGATCTACTCTTTAAAAAAGTATGTGACATTTGGTGGGAAATATACCATCTAAGTCTATGTGGCACCACAGATTCAGATTTGGTTAGTTATAACATCATTATGTTAAAAAAAGTACAACAAAGATGAACAACTGCTGCCAGTGATACCTAATTGTAGAAGCTTCTGGCTCTGCTCTGAATTATTTGGTGGTCCTAGCACTGACTAAGGGAGCTTCTGGATTTTATCAAAATCAACTACTTACGCCAATGGTTGGTTCAACTGCTTGTGTAGACCAACCTAAATTGCTCTTTACTGGTTTTTCTGTTGGGGAAAATAATTAGTTTCCCTCATAAAGATACCAGAGGAGCTTTAAAAATGAAATGTGTCATGAGAGTAAAAAGACCTAATTTTACAATTACATAACATAGCAAACTAAACCCTTTTGAAAGAAAGATAAAATTAGGGAAATGCTTGACTATATAGATGTATGCCTTTTTAGCTGCTCTGCTGAAAAGGGTTTCTATCTGGAGGGAGGATAGGAAAATTAATTCTCATAGCATGACTCCCCTCTATATTTGGGAAATAATCACCTCTTTATTATTAAAGTTTGAAGGATCCTAATTTTATTAGGGTTTCACAATTAGTGGGCATGAAGAAAAATTGTTCCATATGCAGTTACTTGATGTGAGGAACATTTAAATTCATTGGGACAATACAATCTGGTCTTATCAGTCAATCCACTGTCCCTCTGGCTCCAGCCAAAGAGCTGGTATCAGAATATTAGTAACCAGTAAGCCGATGAGAACTATTCCAAAACTCAGCATCTGGGCCTTATGTTTGCCAAGAACTCCAGCGTGTTCTTTGCTGTTGGCTGAAATTCTGGAGCAGATGAAGTAGGGGAATGGAAGAAGAGCACAGTCCTTTGCTGACATAGGAAGAGGCAGGTGTTAAAATGAGTAATGGAATGAAATCATATACAGTACCTATAAATCTGCTTGCGTTCCTCTCTCATGATGCATGCTAAAAGAGAAAAATCAGAATGTGTTTAAAAGACTCATCCATTAAAAAGGAAATTATGGCTACATTGCTTAGAAATCCATAATTTTTACTGTTCTAAATATAAACATTTAGAGAAATATGTGATCGTTTCAATGAATCCCTTCTCCTACATGTATTTCTCTGAAATAAAAGTATAACTAGGGAACAATACGGAAGGCAATTAAAGGTTACATGTGGTCTTGTAGACCCTTGGGAGTGGCCTTTTGACTGAGCCCAAGTTTTACAGAACAAATTCTTTCATTAAGTAAGGGATTTGAAGTTTGGACTCAGTCAAAAGGCCACACTAGAGGGCTTTGACGACCACATGTGGCCTTGAGGTCACAGATCCCCCTCTCCTCCCTTCCCTCCATCTAAATATTTCTTGCTGTCTTTTTGAATAAAATGTCACCCATAGAATCAATCATACATCCTTTTGGATTGATGCTGGAAGGCAATGAGATTACTACTGACAATATGGAGGACTGATTTCTGCAATTGTCCTAGTTCAGTCCTCTGGTAGCTGAGGAGAAGGGGCACCTCGATGGTGAGAAGAGTACTGGACCTGAAGTCAGGAAGACTCATCTTCTTGTGTTCAAATTTGGTCTCAGACACTTATTAGCTGTGTGACTCTGGCAAAATCACTTAACCCTGTTTGCCTCAGTTCCTCCTTTGCAAAATGAGGTGGAGAAGGAAATGACAAACCACTCCAGTACATTTGCCAATAAAACTCCAAATAGGTTAACAAAGAACTGGTCACTACTGAAACAACTGAACAGCACAACTCAGGAGCAAGGACAGAGACTCCTCAGTTTGGAGTCAAAAGACCTGTACTTGAATCCGAGCTCTGTTATTTACTGTGCAATCTTGGACAAATCTCTGGAATTGGTTTCCTTACCTGTAAAATAAGAGGTTTGGATCTGATGCCCTAAGGTCTATTCCATTTTCATATCCCACAAACCCCTCTCTTCTCATATTGGGGTTAAAATGATTCCTGTCAAGACTGTCATCTACAAAATAACTACAATAAAAAATAAACTTTAAGGTTGTAAGCTATATAAATTAACAGAAAAAAACTCGGATTTTTTTAACTTAGATTTTATTTAAATGTATATCTTAGTGTCTAGAAATCAATTTTTGGAAAGAGAGAAAAAGAAGGGTTGGCTTGAAAATATTTCCACTACAGCTAACATGAATATACAACTAATATGAAAAATATACTAGTGTCTGTTTGTAAATAACAGATTGTTTTTTTTTTAATTAGCAGGAGAATTAAAGATGAAAGTTCAGTTTTAAAATAACACATTATCAAATGTAATTATTCCATCAATACAGAATCTTTCTTTTGGGACAGGGCAGAGAGGAGGAAAGCAACTTCCATTTATCCATTCTTCTGCAGTGTAAGCACAGAAACAATCACAGTTCCATTCAGAGAGGATAATTTTAAAATAAAAGCCATGAGTTCAGTCTGATAGCACAAGGTATATTTCACATAAAACAATAAAATGTCAATGCATAAAAGCAGGAAGGTTCTCAGGAGAAATTGGTATGTTTGAAGTGACAGAAAATGGTGTGAATTATTTAGAAAAGCTATAAATTGAATAGAATAAGTTAGTGATGCTACAGTGGGTCAGAAATGGAGTTACTATTTCCAAGGTAATGCACATCGGGGTGTGACTCTTTCAAAGACATGACCTATGTCTGGATCAGCTGCTGGGCAGTCTGAGTCTGATGTCTTTGACATTAATAATTTGGAAAGCATCAATGTTTCTGGGAAGCCCCCCATTTCCCCCATAATTTCTAACCATTTGATAGAGGAGGGAAAGATGTAGGGGTGCCATCATGAAGGTAACTAAACACTAGCAGGTAAGAGGCAGTTTGATGTTTGGATATATCTCAGCTCAGGAAAACATATATTTGTTTTCTTTTAGATGGAAAGAGTTTTGTCTGAACTGAATGGATCCAAAACAATAGACAGTGAATACTTAAGAGATATCCAGTGCCTACCACAGTAATGTGCACAGAGTAGGTGTTTCTGCTGATTGCAGTGAAAATGCTTGGCTGATTGCAGTGAAAATAGATGTTAAGGTTTGATTGTAATAGTGTTGTGTATGTGACCCATCTAAGTCTCCATGTTAAGCTTAGGTTGGTGAAAGCACAGAGAATTACTGAACTTGAAGGAATTGTAAAAATCATGTGGATCAATTCCTTCATTTTCTAGATAGTCACAGAGAAGAGATATACCCACTGTTACCCACAGTGGAGTGTGACACACCACAGTCATTAAACCTAGATTTGAATCTGATTACATATATACATTTTTATACTGCTATGCAAACTTCCATGGTAATTTAATTTGATTGATTTACTTTATACTGTATGTGAATGAATGAAAAAAACTAAGTATATACTATATGCCAAGTGCTGAGATAACTACTAGAAATATAAATATAAAAAGCATGAGAGACTTTACCTTCAAATAACTTATATTTTAATAGAGGGAGAAAATGCATATGGAGGAGCAATGGCTAGAGAGGGATGTTTGGTCAGTAAAGTCACAGAGATGGTGATTTGAGTAATAGGACAATTGATTGGCATGTTATTTCCAAGAATGACAGTATTTACTAAGTTTTTTGGTCACTCCAACAATAATTTCTAAACGAGTTGAAGTCATATAGAAAATACTTTCTCTACAATAACTCTGTGAAGAGGTAGCACAAGTATTAATTATATCATTATTTATAGGTAAGGAGTTGATGATTAGGGATTCCCTAGTCAACTTGAGATAACAGGATGGTGAGCTTTTTGTGGAGATTTTGTATATTCCTACAGGAGGTATGGAGAACATGTTCATCAGAAAACTCACTGAGAAGACTGTGGGAAGTGCTCAATTCCTGGGGCATACCTGGAAACACTTCACTGAAGCTGAAGTCCTCTTGCCGATAGATTGGTTGGCTTAGAACCTTATGGGATGAAACCACATTGCTTTTCCCAGATCTCTCAGAAGGTCTGTGAGAAAAGGTTGATTCTGCAAGTGACTTTCTTTTAGAGGTCCAGAAAAAAAGGGCATAGAAAAAGCTTGATCCAATCACTTTATCCCCAAACAATATAAGAAAATAGAAAAAAAAACCCAGACCAATCAATTAATCCAGTCAATATGATTTAGTAGAGATCTTCATTCATAATTAGCTGTTCCTGGGCATATCCAAGTAGATGATCACACCCCCACCCAAGTGCCCTCCAAAAGGCATGAGAATTTTTACTCTTTCATAGGAAGATACAATAGAAGTCTCAAACAAAATTTTAAGTCCTTTTAAATTTATCAAGCTAGTCAAGGAATTCCCTTCATGAACTACCAATGCAGAGATGGGAAAATGGGAGATCAAAGAAGCTGAGAAACAGAAGGTCAAAAAAGTTAAGAAAATGTTTGTAGTGTTATACAACAAAAGTCAGAGCCAGGATGTGAACCCATATCTCTCTCCCCTAATTCTCTGAGTTGCTAAAGTTGCAAAACTACTCTCCTTGTCTTCTTTCTATTCTCTTTTTAGGTTGATAGATAAATTACTTCCAGAATACCATCAAAGCTTGCAGAGTTAGAATTAGGGATGGAAGCTAGAGAAGGTGGAAGCTCCATTGGAAGATATTCTTGGAATCTTGGCAGAACCATTCTTTGCCCATTGTCTTTGAGCCTTAGGCTTCTTGAGTTCTAGTCTCTTGCAGTTCTGAGAATGACTGGGTTATCTACCCAGTTTTAAAATCAAGCATCACTGAATGGAAGAGAAAACCTTGTACTGAAAACTAATTTCAAAGTTTCTGAAGATAGCAAAAGAATCAGCTTTTGCTGTGCATTTGAATAAACTTCTTGTGTCTGTTTGCTTATTCCATCACTTTTGCTTAGAAAGTCACCTCTATGGATAATAAAACTTTACCTGATTTTCAGCAATTTTCTTCCTCCCCCATTTCACCAAGCCATTGGGTTATGAGGGAGGAAAAGACACATTTTCACTCCTGTTTTGTTTTTTTATTCCCCCTGAGACAACACTGCGTGTGTGAATCTTCTTCAAAGTTCATTTTATCCCTTAAATTAATTTTGGTGTATTTGTTTTAGAACATTATGCTCTTCTGTGTGAGTCAAGGGGCATATGGTCTCTTTTATTGGAAAATAAAGAACAGATGTGAGCTTTAGATAAGTACACATAAATATGTGAAGGTCAATGACAGGTGACTCATCTTTTTCACCATATTGTGGAAAGGATGTGCATAATTTCCGTGGAGGAAATTTGATCCTTGATACAGTGGCATCAAAGTAAATTATTATTTTATTTATTTTGCTTGGTTTGCATTAAATTAACAAGTGTAGGTCAGCTTTTGCTTGAAGTCACAAGCTCCCAACGACCTTTGTAAATTCAAGTGGTAACATTTTTCTGTAACTGTGGAAGGCAGTGCATAGGTTTTAACGAAATGCATTAGATCGCTGTATTAAACAATAACATGAACTCAGGCCCACATCAACTATGAATAGCATTTAATGACTTCACTTTTCATTTCATTTTTCATATATTCAATGTACCAGACACAAGATTTTGGAAATAGCAAAGCATAGCAAAAAGGGAGTATAGTAGCTTTGGATATTCATCATTTAGCCACATGTTGAAATAACTTTTTGGTGGAGTCACTTGGAATGGGAATAGACTTTGGCTTGTATAGGATAAAGGAAAGAGATAAATTCTGAGATCCTATGCTTGAATGTCACTTTCTTCTCTCTTCACCTTTTCTGTTACAAGCCTTTTTTTTTTCTAAAATTGAGAGCAGTTCTGTAGTTCATGGGCTCCCAGACTAGAGAGTCTTGTCATATCCATCCCTCCTTTTAAATCATTTTGGAGTCATCTCAAACACACAAAGACATTCCTGCCTTCATCATTTCCTGGATCTACCACATCATTTTTCCCCCATAATTGTTACATATTTTGCTCCTGGACTTCTTCAAGAAACTTCCATTCACCTCTGCATTAACAGCTTTTGCATTCTTGAATAGGGTGTTTAACCACACCCAGAAACTTTTGCCTTCAGTATCATTTTGCTTATTTAATTTTCCCGATAACTCTGTTTTGTTGCAGATGTATCATATATCAGAAAAGAGTCTAGCATCCAGGGAAGTAAATAAAAAATTCTGGGAAGCAGTATCAAGGTGAAGAGAGCTGAATGAATCCTATTGTATTTGTATTTTCTATCTCTTATCTTCCAAATAGTAAATTTTAAAATAATCACTAACCAAAATGGTTCATTAAAATGGTTACCAAAAGGAATGTGAAACTTATGTCAAGTAAGTAGGAGGACCAAGATAATTTTGAAGTAATATGTAGAGTGTTCTATGTTTGCATTTCTCCCAATCCCATGTACCACCTCTGTAGGCATAAAGTACAAATTGTTCTCTCTCCTAAAGGAGAAAGAAGAGCTGAGAAGAACATTTTTGTACTTTCTAGGCTACAGGGAGAATGTTTCAAGGAAAGAAAAAAAAGAAAAAGGATGTAAAGAGGCAAAGGGGAATTTGTATGTTTCAGGAGGTTGAATGATTGAAGAAAATTACAAAGAGAAGAAAATGAAGAAGGATCACTGAACATTTGTTATTTACATAATAAGTATAAGTTCTTCCTGTAGATCAGAGTTCTTAACTTAGCTTGCATGACATTATTTTGTAAATATATTTTGATAATTACATTCCCATATAATTGGTTTATTTTGTAATCTTATGAATTGTATTTTACTTACTGAAAAAACATAATTCTCACAAGGCATCTGTAGACTTCTGCAGTCTGCCAGAGGGATCCCTGACACAGAGAAAAGTTTAAAGACTCTGCAGTAACAGGGAGATGAGCTGGACTATATGTAGAGAAAATAGTTTTGTTATATTCTGAAAAATTCTGATATGGATTCAGAGATTCCATCAAAATGAATAAATGTGTGTATTCAGAAGTCATTAGGTAACCAGTATTTTAAAAAAATCACAGGAGGAAAATAGTAGAATACATATGCACATACATATTTTTATATGTGTATATAGCTTCACCCTCTAACCTTATCTTCAAATATTTTTTTCCCTATAGGAGCTCCCCAAGTCCCTCCTATTTACCCAGTCTATTCCCAGTTCCTTGATTTTGCTCTCATGGTTAGTATCTCATTTGTTTCTTTGTGTTTTATACCTTTCTTGCTTTCTTTATTTCCCCATTTTGCTTTATCCATGACCTTGCTTGAGAAGAATGATAATCAACATCTTCCCTTTCCCCTCTACCTCATCTAAGCTCTTAAATTGAATAATATTAACTTGTGGTGTCCATTTTCCAAGACAAACAAATTTAGATTTATTTTTTTCCCCCATCTATTGTGCATGCCCTTGAATCTGCTTATCATGGGCCATACACTTAGACATTCATCCTTAATTCTGGAAAAAGGTTCAGGAAGATCAAATTCAATTTATTTTTTCTCCTAGTGAATTTAAATATTTTTTTTGATTTTTTTTATTTTTGTTTTCAAGAGTCTTGGTGATGAGCATCACTCTTTGAAATATCAATTTATAAAGGAGAAAATGCGATATAGTGCTGGCTATGGTACATCCTGGGTCATGAGGCTCACTCCTACCCACTATCCTTATGCTTAGCACAGTGCCTGGAGTACAATAAAGGCTTAATTAATTCTTACTGTTAAACTGATAGATCCCTGCTGAGGTCAGCTTAGTTTGTCTCTAGAGCAATGTCTCTTCTTCTACTTTGGATCCTAGCAACTCTTGGAAATCCTTCTAGCTTCTCTTTTGTGATAGAGGCAAAGCCCTATGAAGTCTAACTCTTGCTCAGAGAAGGCAGTCTACTAAGGTTCTCATTCTGAAACAAAATCCATGATAAGATGCCTATGACTCTCACCCCTACCACGAGAATGCGCTTCCATGTCTCCCCACCATTCCCCTTCTTGTGCAAAACCAGTCTTCTCCCATCCCTAATCCCTTTCCTCCATTACTTTTAACCTATTCTTTTTCCTGCAGGAGCAGCCAGGTGGTACAGTGGAGAGAGTACTTGCTTTAGAGTAAGAAACCTGAGTTCAAATGAAACCTCAGAGACTTAATAGCTATATGATCCTGGACAAATGACTTAATGCTCTTTGCCTCATCTATGTCCTCATCTAGTTTCCTCATCTATAAAATGAGCTGAGAAGGAAATGGAAAACCACTTTAATATCTTTGCCAAGAAAATTCCAAATGAGGTCACAAAGAATCATGAGTAAACAATAAATTTGCATGTATGATGTAAAACCAAAGATTTTGGAATCACTTTTCTATTCATACCCAGGGCAGATAGAAGAATCTCAGATTCTTCAATCTGTTGCCCTTATCATCTGTCTGTCTATCTATTTATCTGTCTATCTATCTGTCTATCTATCTATCTATCTATCTGCACACACATACACATATACATATCTATATGTATGCATATACACACATATGTATATGGGTATACATGCATATACCATTTGCCTATATACATACCACACACTTACACATGTGTGCATATACGTCTGCCATATACCTCTAGATATGACTTGACTTCTTTGTTAATCATTCTCTCCTTTCTCTAAAAATCATTGACTTTAGTACATTCAATGTTCATTCTCTTGCCCATCTCTGGGCTCTTTTTGCTTCTCTTAAATTTTTATCCCCTTAGACACGTCTTTGTTTTCTCTTCTAGATAATGACTTTTTACTGCTTCTCTTGAAACATGAGAGGATTTATTTCACTATTTAGTTATTGTTTGTTAACTATACTTTTCTCTTGTATTTTTTGAAGTATTTATAATTTCGATGATCTGCTCACCATTGGTTTCTTTTGGAACAATGACTCATATAACCCTTTTTTTACTGATCCTTCCCTATTTTTCACTGATGATTACTTTCAGCTTTATAGGATCTGTCACAGGGGGAGAGAATATATGATCTTGTTACATTTTAAAATATCAATTCCAATATCTTCTTTAATTGTCATTTCTCTTAGGTATGGAAGTTTCTTCCCCTTTGGTTGGTTTTGCAATGTTGAACTTCAACCCAGCTCCTCCACCTCACAGCTGAGTCCATTTTCTGTCACAGGGAGAGAAATATTTAATATTTTCCACATGTTGTGGTGTAGGGAAAGGAGTCCAACTTAACTGTTTCTATGGGGAGACAGAATGGAAGCAATCATAGAAAAAACAATTTGGTCATCCTGTTTGTCCTGGATTTGTGGCACATGGGGAAACTCTGAGTGGTTAGAAAGAATGGAAGCCTAAGGCACATCTGCCCTCTGCTGTTATTTCCAAAGGTAGTACATTGTATGGAGCTGTCTCTTCTTACTGCTGAAGTTTTAATTACTATATCGTTGGCACTTTCCTTTTTGTTTAGAAGTTGTTGGAGTGAGGCGTTTATACAAAAATTAATTTATACTGCTTGATTACCCTGCTTTCTTGTCTGCATAGATACAGTTTAGTCTTGATATAGAATAAGCAAAGCCTTCCTAATAATTAGAGCTATCAAAAAGTAAACAGGCTCCTTTGAGAAATAGATTCTTACCCTTATTGGAGGCCTTCAATTGGAGGTTCAAATGAATGAACCCTTATCAGAGTTATTATAGCAGAGATTCTTAGCCAAGTATTGGCTGGACTCAATAGTCTGTTTTCCCTTTCGGTTCTTAGATTCCAGGAAGTAAACATGAATTATTTGCTTTTTCATTTGGCTTCTCACTGTGTAATGACTCTCATTTTCCTTTTTACATTTAGGGACTCTTCATTCTCAGCAGGGAAGCTTTGGTGGTGTTCTTCTGCAACTCATTTCTGCTTTCAGATTTTTGCATATCAGTTTCTCATACCTGGAAAAAACACCCTTCTAAAACTTGAAATATATGTCAGATGATGACTAGACTAAATCATCCAGCTTCATCCATTCTAATCACACTCATAAGCCTGTAGCAAAATATAGTATAGTCCTGCAAAGTTACCCTATCAGCCTTTTTACCCTATAAACAACCACCTCTGACTGTCTTCCTAGTTAGAATGTAAGCTCCTTGAGGGCAGGGATTGACTTTCTTTTTGCATGTATTTGTATTCTCAGTATTTAACATGACATTTGCTATAAAGAGCTACCTTTCCACATTATGACTTTCTCCCTCATGGTTTCAATATATTATGGGTAGGCATAAGAAATCAAATGGAAATTTTGGGGGAAATTTTGTGGCAACCACAGATGACATGCAAAGGCCAGTAGATGACAAATGATCAAATACTTAATCTCAATTTTGCAACAAAGGACTAAAAATACACTATAACAAAAAGAAAAAAATTCAGATTTTTTTCTCTGGTATGCCAGGAGGGCCAAAAAATTTTATTCAGATTTTCCAGATAGCGGGGGTGGGGATAGAGAGGCATGCCCCTAAGTCCTGCGATGTGGATGGGATAACTATAGTAGTCACTTAATAAATGCTCTTGCTCTCTCTCTCTCTCTCTCTCTCTCTCTCTCTCTCTTCTCTCTCTCTGTCTTTATCTCTCTCTCTGTCTTTCTCTCCATCTGTCTGTCTATCTATCTGTCTCTGTCATCCTGCCTCTCTTTCTCTCTCTCTCTATCATCTATCATCATACCTATTGTAAGAAATAAGATTTTGCAACAAAAAAAAAAAATCAAGGAGCAAAATATATAAGGAAAATTCTCCCCCGAAGGAAAACATGTGTTAACCTCTTCCTTATAGTGGAATGAATGACTTTGTTTTCTACTAAAGCAATTTCAGCAATTTTCAGCAAAATTCCTTCCTTCCTTCCTTCCTTCCTTCCTTCCTTCCTTCCTTCCTTCCTTCCTTCCTTCCTTCCTTCCTTCCTTCCTTCCTTCCTTCCTTCCTTCCTTCCTTCCTTCCTTCCTTCCTTCCTTCCTTCCTTCCTTCCTTCCTTCCTTCCTTCCTTCCTTCCTTCCTTCCTTTCCTTCCTTCCTTCCTTCCTTCCTTCCTTCCTTCCTTCCTTCCTTCCTTCCTTCCTTCCTTCCTTCCTTCCTTCCTTCCTTCCTTTCCTTCCTTCCTTCCTTCCTTCCTTCCTTCCTTCCTTCCTTCCTTCCTTCCTTCCTTCCTTCCTCCTTCCCTTCCTCCCTTCCTTCCTTCCTCCCTCCATCCATCCAGGACCATCTCCAGCTGTTCTGATCTATATCTTGCCACTGGACTCAGATTGCTCCAGAGGAGAGAGTGAGACTGGTGACCTTACACAGCCTTCCCTCATTAACTTATATCCAATTCACTTGTAAGTCATGGCATCATCTTCCTGACATCACGTTCCTTTTAGAGAATGAAGGAAAAACAACCACAGTAATTTTACGTAATGCTTACCTAAAGGAGAAGTACCTGATTCACAAGATCCAGAAGCTGAAAAGCGACAGGAAACACTCACTTTGTCTTGATAACACATTTCTTAGTGCCCTGAGGGTTTTGGTTGTCCCTCTTAGAACCTCTCTCTGTTTAGATACCATGACTAATCTTCTGTCTAATCTTTGCCTCCTCTCTAGCACTGAAATTGGATGTCAGAATTAGACCAAAGAAAAGTTGGCCTCTGATTGGATTTCAGAGATAAAATACATTTTCAAAGCATTTGCAATTTTACCACATTAAACTTTAAGGGTTATAAAACACCTATCGTATGAAAAGTGTCTCATACAAGTTACCTCACGCGATAACATAGTTAATGTTTTGCAGGAAGATATCTTCCAAATAGAATGCTCGCTTTCAATTAACAAATGATAAGTGATTCTATTGGGCATTGAGGCAAAGTGCTGCACCTGGAGTCAGGAATACCTGAGTTGAAATCCAGTTTCAGACACTTGCTAACTATATGACCCTGGGCAAGTCAGTTAACCCTGTTTACCTCAATTTCCTCATTGGTATAATAACACCCATTTCCTAGGGTTGTTGTAAGGATAAATAAGATAAAAATTGTAAAGTCCTTAGCTCAGTACCCGGTAACATAGCAATTACCATATAAATGTTTATCAGGAAGCTAGTTGTCAGAGTAGATAGAGTGCCAAGCCTGAGTTCAGGAAAACTCATATTCCTGAGTTCAAATCGGGTCTCAGACACTTAATGATTCTGTGACCCTAGGCAATTCACTTAACCCTGTTTGCCTCAGTTCCTCATCTATAAATGAGCTGGAGAAGGAAATGGCGGACCACTCCAGTATCTCTGCCAAGAAAACCATTGGAGTCATGAAAAGTGGAATATGATTGAACAACAGTAATAAATATAAATGTTAGCTGTTAGTATTGTTATCTCTATCATCATCATGTTGAGTTCCTAATTTTTCACAAAGATTCATAGAGTGCTGATGTACATCATTTACAAAAAAGCAAGATTTTTGGGGAGGCATACATCAAAATAGCCTTTTAAGAGCTATTGATACATTCCCGACATGTTTATGACTTCATGTGTGGGATACTTCACATTGAGTGTCAAATTATGGTATCGAGCATTTGAGTCTTCCACTGGTTCCAATTTATGTTCTACCTCATTGCGAAGATATGTCTGTTCTATCTCTAAAGCAGTTGCTTTTCAAATTAAGTAGTTGAGAGGGAGCTCATCCTTAGATTAAATGCCAAAAATCAAGGTGAAACTGGGAAGAGCTTTAACTTATTTATTGCTAAATTTAGTCATGTTGTGAACATTTTAACTCAAGAATTTTGGGAATTTTTACAAGTTTTGATAAACTGTTAAAAAAGGTGATATGTCAAAGTGTGGGAGAATAATATCACAGCATTAGCCTGATGATGAATATAAAATTTTAGTGTTTTGTGTAAGTGCACAGGAATGGTAAAATTATACCTTTCATGCTAGTAAGATGAGAGAAAAGAATACAGTAACAACTTACTTAGAACTCACTTCTCTGGAAGCTTCAACTCTGTCCCAAATCATAACTGTCCCAAATCAGTTATGACAAAAATAAATACAGTTCTCTTTTCTATATTGCAACTTTCCCCATCACAGTTTCAATATATGATGGGTCAGTATAAGAAATTATATGGGAATTTGGGAGGAGTTTTGTGGAAGCCACAGATGATACATGAAGGTCAACAGATAACAGAGGAAAAGTTTAGAAACTCAGGAATGCATAAAATATATTTACATCAACTCAAATTTTGCAATAAGATACTGTAAATACCCCATAAAAGAAAAATTAAAAATTCAGACTTCTTCTCTGGTACTAAGGGAGGGCAAAAAAAAATTTAGGCAGATTTTCCATGTCTCGGGGGCATCACACCCCTAACCCATGCAAAGTGGAAGGGATTACGGGATGACCTGTGAATATCCAAAGTTGATTTAAAAAAAAAATTCATATACGGTTGCTTGGGCAATTGGTTCCTAAGAGAATTCTATAGGCTTTATTCTGTGACTATTTACTTTTTTTGACACACAATTTTAATGATCTTGCCTCTCTGTTTTGTTCCTAGGAACAGTCTCACAAAACTTGAAAAGGGTAATATCTGCTTGACTGATAATGATACCAATAATTTGAATTATATAATGCCTATTAGGTGCCAGGTTCTGTGTAAGTGCTTAAAAATATCTTGGAACAACCCTGACATGTAGGTGCTATAGTTCTCCTCATCTAACATTTGAGGAAACTGAGATAAAGGAACACACAGCCAGTAAGAGTCTGAGAATATATTTGAACTCAGGTCTTCCTGACTTCAGGTGTGCTCTCTATCAGCAACTCCACCTACCTGCCTGATGTATGACAGTTCCAAGAAGGGACTGCTGAAAGTCTGATGTTAAGAGATAGGACAGATTTGTGTGTGTGTGTGTGTGTGTGTGTAGACACAAAAACCAATATCAGTCTTTGGTCATTTAGTGGAAGAACAACTGAGCCTATTCAAAATACCTTAATAGTTGCCCTATAAGTCAGAATAATGGATATCTATACTGATGACTCTGTCCATAAAATGTTAACACGTACATTGGATTCTTTTAAAATTATATGGGGGAAAAATCATTTCCTATCAAAAATGGTTAAATATAGCATTACTGCTTTAATTAAATAAATTTGAGACTGAATGATAAAAGCTTAATGAGAGTCCCCAAGGATGAAAAGATCATTTCTGAGTTGGAAGCCATTATAAGGGAAGTGGCATTGGAACTAGGTCTTGAAAGACTGATAGAAAGGCTTTGGAAGTAGGGTAGGATGAGGATTCCATTACAAGTATGATAAAAATATGAACAGTTTGTTCAAAACCACAGAGGTGAGAAACTGCAGGGTGCCTTTGTGGAACAGTAAGCAACCTAGTTTGACTGGGAGTCCTAGGTTACAGAAGGTAGGTCTGTAGCAGATTATGAAAGGCCTTCAATGCCAGGTAAACAGCTTTAATACTTTTGCATAGAGGAATGATATGATCAAGTCTCTTCATTAGAAAAACTTTTTTTAGCAGAAGTATGCATAGATTGTGGGAAGAGATAAGATAAATGCCTGGACAGATTGAATGAGTAAATTTCAAACATGTGGAAGAGTAACTTATGTGGAATACCTCTTTTACCCATGGTGCTCTCTGGACTTTGCCCAACATGGGGCCTTTGAACACAATTATAGTGTCATGAATCCTCCACCACCCAGCCTCTATGATTCTTTCTAAAGACTGGGGTGATAAAAAAATGAGTGGACTGGATGTAGACTAAATCAGTACGAAGGACTGGAGTATAATTAATTACGTTTTAGAAAAATTTTTAAAGTTGGTTGGATGTTCTGAGATAAATCATTTAGTTTTTAGTTAATGGGGGAACTTGAACACAGCACCATTATTGATTTTTCTGAGAAAGGATGGGGGAACCCTTCATTTGGTAGGGATAGTCAAGTGGGACTTCTCACTTTAGATATGAGATTGGATTAATTTACAGTAGAACCTCTGTTTACGAATTTAATTCATTCCGAGATTCATCTTGCAATTTGTTCATATTACAAAGTCAGATGATCGGTATGATATCACCAAAAATATTCATATACAATAATTATTTATAATTTTGTTTTTTGTCCCTAATGAGCCTGAAATACAATAGCAATGATTAATACACAATATAAACTGAAAATAAAATAAATTAACCTGCTCTTTACCTTTGAGAAGAGTCGTAACTAGTGTGAGGGAGATGAGAGGGAGGAGGAGGAGGAGGAAGGGTTATTGCTTGGAAGGAGAATTTCCTTCCATGAGAACATCAGGAATTTCAACATTGGGAGTGTTCTCTTTTATGCTACTTTCACTAAAAGTAAAACTAACACTACTGCTTTCACTTATTTTTCGTTTTTTAGAATCACTTTCGTGTATTGACTCCTTGGTTTTGTTTTTTATTTTTTTCACGTTCATTTCAGACCAGGAATCTAACAACACTTGTTTTTGACTTTGCTTATGGGAATGGGACTTTTAAAAGAGAGCTGCTTTGATTTGGAATTGTCCTTTTAAAGCGTGATTAAAGAAAGAAAAAAGCAAACATTGCCCTAGTTGAGCATCAACCCTTCTTGAGCTGCTCAAGTCTAAACATGACATTTGTACTGTGAATTTTTGTTCGTCCTGCAAGACAAATTTTGTGAAAAAATTTTCCTCCTCCAGGGAAGCATCTGTAAACCAGGTTACTCATAAACCAAGGTTCTACTGCATTTCTTAACTCCCTTCCAATTCTTAGAGTTTGTAATTTTTGTCATTATTTCCCCTGTGTAGCCAGATGCGGAACTATCTGGGTGTTGTGTGAAATATCAAGGATTCACTTATTAAGTACCTACTATGTGTCAGGTGCTACTCTAGGTACAAGGGATCCAATTACAAAAGATGAACAAATGTACCAACCTCAACTTTACTGACAATGGTTTATTTCTTTATTAATGTAAAGGTAGAAGTGATTGATTCACTACTCAACCCTATTCTACTTAAAAGTAAGTGATAAAATGCCCAATCAATTCATTTCAGTCTTAGACCAAAATAAAAATCTTTAAAAGCTGTTTGATTAATTGAAATGATGCTAGATTATTCCCATTAGCTGAATGATTTCATCCTGCTCTCTAGGTCCTCTATGAAAGCACTGAATTAGTTTGTTGAGTCCCAGAAATTGGAGCAAGGATGCTTTTCCAGCCCATTCTGGAGGAGAAACTGCTGGAAGGACAGTGGGAAAGAGAAGCCTTCTCTTCAGTCTTGATAGGGTCTCTTCCTCACCTTTGGTCAAAGGGATTTTGTGATCTTTACAACGTTTGAAAGGTTTTGGACTTCCCATTTTCCTGTCAGTGACCTAGCTACTTTCTTATGTGAGTTGATGGCAGCATTTGCCTTGACAGCTCAAGAAAGAAAAGATATAGATTCACAGATGCACGGAGGATCTCAGCAAAAGAATTAAGTCATACCTGAGGGAAATCTCTTCAGCAACTAGGAGCTGCTGAGTTACTCCTTAGTACATAGGTGTTTGTATGTTTGTGTGTATGTATTTGTATATATACGTATACATATGCACATATAATATCTAATAAAAATATCTCCATTCTTAAATTTCTATATGCAAAGCAGGTTTCTTTGTGATTGAATTTCACATGTACATTTTTTTTTTACCACATTTTAATCAATATGAGCTTTCTATGAAGCCCTTTAACTATCCTTGCATAATTTTACTTATGTACTCTATACACGACTGATACATACTAGGGAAAAAAATGTTTTGCAAGCAGTTACAAGTAATTTCTTTAAATTTCAGTGGGAAGACAGGCAAGGAAACTTTAGCAAAGACATTGAGAAAACAATTAAAATGTTCCTTCCCTTCCTTCCTTCCCTCCTTCCTTCCTTCCTTCCTTCCTTCCTTCCTTCCTTCCTTCCTTCCTTCCTTCCTTCCTTCCTTCCTTCCTTCCTTCCTCCCTCCCTCCCTCCCTTTCACTGTCCCTTCTATCAAGTCTGTCCATACTGTCATGTACTTCCACTACAACATGTGGTCTTGGTTCTACCTGTCTTTGTTAGTTTCTATCGCATGGTTTTGCCAGAAAAGCGTGAGAGACCACCATGGCTCACAGTCCATCCTCTCCTCCATCTTGCTATGTTTTGTGGTGTGTGTGTGTGTGTGTGTGTGTGTGTGTGTGTGTGTGTGTTTAGGTATAAAGGAAAAGAAGAGGAGAGGATCAAAAAATATGGAGGATTTCTACTGTGTTCCTGACAAGGGCATTCAAAAACATTCAAGTCAAGGATAGAGTTCATAGGGCACAAATTAGACTGCCATAATGATTTATTCAGGGCTCAGGATGGGAAACCACTGTCTGACCAATCATAGACTAAAGAGACAGTAGGGATCCTGTTGAGGGGTGAGGAATCCTTTTAAAAGGAGAATCCAAGAATTATACTTTTTCTGTCCTGTAATTCCTCAGATAAGTCTGTATAGAGACAATTAAAGACAGTCTTGAGATATTGCCCTATTACTTATTCAGTAGAACTGATAGTAGTATGACAAGTTGAGTGATAAGAAATGTATCAAATCTTCTTGGCAGTTCTCCTTCAACAGTTTCCTTCAAGGTTCCCTTAATTGTCTACTGTCTAGTTTGTCTATTTGTTTGAGTACAAAGAGGCTGGACTGCTTGGATAACATTCCTGTCCACGAATTCCTTAAATTCAACAGAGACCCATAAATGGAGATAGTGCTTGACATGTTTAATGTGCTGATAACTAACTTTTATTCCCAAGCTATGATTGTTACAACAGAGTGATTAAGAGTACTTGGGGCTATTTTGAGAAGGTGTCTACTACAATCGAACATTTTTCCTCTAGAAGAGGTCCAAAAGATCAATACACAATCTCATCCAAAGGCTCTTGCTCATTTTCCGCTGAAGTGATTTGGGCAAAAGTGAGCCCAAAAGTCTGGCAAGTGATATTATACTCTACAATCATTTCCAGACTTTCCTAGGATGGATCTAAAATGGATTATTCTATTCTCAAATATATCCAGTACTTTCTAATCTGAGCCTTAACTTGAAGTCCTTTCTTCATATCATTGTCCCCTGAAATTCTGAAATCTTACTTCCTAGAATATTATTTCAAAACTCAGCTCAAATGTCAATAACTTCATATCCTCTTGCATCTTTCCCCTGCTCTCTACTCATGAGGTTACACCATGGTTCAGGCTATCACCACCATGGTTCAGGCTATCACCACCATGGTTCAGGCTATCACCACCATGGTTCAGGCACTCACTACTGTGGTTCAGGCACTCACCACATCAGTCAGTCACTATTTGTCCAAACTACTTTAACAACCTCCAGATAGGATCTCTGGCCTCCATTCTCCCCTGAAATACACTCCCTCTATGATTCTTAGAATTAACTCTTAGAATTTGTTATTTCCTTCAAAACTCAATTCAGATACCATCTTTGACACAGAGCTTTTTCTAATTATCCCCAGTGGTTAATATTTTATCCCCCAAATGACCTTGTATTTATTTTTGTGTACGTATATACATTTTTCTAAAGATACACATGTATAATTATGTAAGTTGTGTATAGACACCTATGTAATTTCGAGTTTCTCATACCCATAGAAGCTAAGTTCCCTGAAGTCAGGGACTGTTTCAGTTTTGTCTTTCTCTTCCTAGCTTTGTACAAGATTTGACATTTTATTGCAAGTTAATAAATGTTTATGGATTGGTTCTCCCAGAATGGCATTTTCCCACCTCTGAACTGCCTCTCATAGTATACATTTATACGTCTGTGATGCATTTGCAGTAATCTACTTTACCTACTGGTCATTTGTCTCTATGCCTTATCTACCTAACTACATTTCAAACTTCTTGAGTATAGAACTCCTACACTTGATCATAAGATCTAAGATCAAAGAAATGAAAAGGAACTTAGAGACTCTCTTATTTTTACAAGGTATGATTTGAATCCAAGGCTTCTGATTCTGAATCCACCACAGCAACATTTTAAAAATGTACACAAGGCAAAAAATCAATACTTCTGGACTGAAATAATTATCATTCCTCCTATTTGTATTTCTTCAGTGACTCCTGCCTTCATCCATCCTTCCATAACTCTCTCTGTTACTTGTCTTTGTTGACTCTCCCCAAGGGAGCTGGTGTAAACTAATAAAATAAAGAACTTATAAGAAAAATAAAGAGCAAGAAATGACTTATAAAAGCATTAACCACAATTTTAAAAGACTATCAGAATCAGAGGTAATCTTATGGTTACATCCTCAAAAAATAACACACCAATCTCAATGAACATAAGCTCACCTTAAAAATAGGACTTCGAAATATTTTCATGTTGGTGGGGTGACTTTTTTGTTTCCCAAAGAGGAGGTATGGTAATAGTAAATGATAGGGGAAGACAACTCAATTCAGTCTAATTCAATTCAGGAAACAATTATTAAATGCCTATTATGTGCACTGGTAGGGAGGGGGAACAAAGGCAAACATAGAATCTTTCTTCAAGTTACTTTTACTGGGAAGAACTATGTGTATTGAGGGGCAGCTAGGTAGTGCAGTGGATAGAGCACCAGGGCAGGAGTCAGGAGGACCTGAGTTCAAATCTTACCTCAGACACTTGGCACTCACTGTGTGACTTTGGGCAAATCACTTAACCCCAGTTGCCTTATCCTGGGTCATCTCCAGTCATCCTGATGAATATCTGGTCCCTGGATTCAGATGACTCTGGAGGAGCAGTGAGGCTGGTGACCTGCACAGCTCTCCCTCACTCAAAACAAAGTCAAGTGCAAGTCATGTCATTATTTCTCTGATGGCATGGTCTTCTTCGATAATGAAGGATGAATACACAATGTGCCTGGTACTAAGTTAAGTGATTTATAAATATTATCTCCTTTGCTCCACACTGTGACCTTGTGAAGTACGTGCTACTATTATACCAATTGTACAACTGAGAACAGCTAGGTGGAACAGTGGATTGAATACTGGTTTTGGAGTCAGGAAGACTCGTCATGAGTTCAAATCCAGCCTCTTACTTGGTGTATGACCTGGGAAAGTCAGTTAAACCCTGTTTACTTCAGTTTCCTCATCTGTAAAATGAGCTGGAGAAGGTAATGGCAAACCTTTAAATCAAACCAAATTAAATGGCAAACAAAAATCTTTGCCAAGAAAACCTGAAAATGGAGTTCTAAAGAATAGAACACAACTGAAAATGACTGAACAAGAGCAACAGTTATATCTCAGGAAATTGTCACAGATAGAAGATAAGGGAATGCAAGTTCACAGCAAGGTAAATATAGGGCATTAGCAGTTGGGGAGTCATGAAAATCCCTATGGAGAAAATGATACCTGCTCTCTGTAAAACAGAGGCAAAGAATGGTATGTTGTGTGTATGTGCATATACATACACAACACATATAGGGCACGTGTGTATATGTATACATATGCAAATATGTATACATATGTGTGTATACACACATATATACACACATACATATATGTGTATGTATATATATAAAACAATTATCAGATTACCTTGACTTAGAAAAGTGAATCTGTGAAGGTGAGTCACATCGAATAAGATTAGAGAGGTAGGTTACTATGATGTTGTGATAGAGTCTTCATTGTGGAGGCCAATGCTGATAGGAAAACCTGAGGTGAGGTCAGGTCACAGGGAAGGTGGCATGGCCAGGTGTTGCTATCACAATGTCCTCCTGTCTATAAGTAATAATCGATTACATTTCATAGCACTTTTAGACTGTCAATGCACTTAACTTTTCCCACTTAAGTCCTGCAGAATACAAATGAGATAGGTTCTACTGGTATCTCTGCATTCTCATTTAACAGAAGGCGGAAAGTTTAGAACATTTAAGTGAATTGCTTATGGTCAGCATAACTAGTAAACATTGGAGGTAGGATTTGAACTTAGTGCTTTCTTACTTCAAGTTGTTTCTAAATCTGCTATATTCTAATGCCTGTTGAAATGGTGGGAAGTCTCCATGTCTCTTTAACAAATTATTTGCAATACTGCTACCTTCTCTGTAACTAGCTATTTGCAATGCCACAATGCTAAAAGTAGGGTGGTTTGCCAGTTTTTGCTGTCTGAACTGGTCTGAGATTCAGAATGAGCCTAAGTGGGGCCCTGCTTGAGAGCCTCAGGCATCTATATTTTTCTCTCATTTTGTCATTTCTTTTTCCCATTGACTTTTCCATAAATCTGAAGGGACTGAGGAACTGATTGTGACTAGTATGAAGAGGAGATGTTGATAGGATAAGATAACGCTTACAAGTATTCTAAAGTCTATCACGTGGAAGAGGGACTGAAATTTTCTTTCTGTATGGCCGCAGAGGATAATACTAGGAGCTGCGAAAAGAATTACAAAGACAAATTTAGTTTTAGTGACGGAATATTTCTAAATAGATTTTGTTATTATTGTTCAGTTGTTTTCGGTCATGTCTGACTCTTTATGACCACATTTGGGATTTTCTTAGCAAAGATACTGGAGTAGTTTGCTGTTTCCTTCTCCAGCTCGTTTAACAGATGAAGAAACTGAGGAAAATAGGATTAAGTGACTTGCTTAGGGTCACACAGCTAGTAAGTGTCTGAGGCCAGATTTGAACTCAGTCTTCCCAGCTCCCAACAATCCAGCTCCAAGTCTGACACTCCATATGCTGTGTCACCTAGCTGCCTCCTGCCCCCAACCATTCAATGTGCCATAGAAAATTGTGAATTCCTTAATATTGGAGGTCTTTGAAGATGATTAGATGCTTACTTGTCAGAGATTTATAATTGGAAGTGATCTTTTTTTTTTATTTTTTTCCCAGAGTTTTTTTTTTTTTAATGTTTTACAATCATTTCCTTAAAGTTAAGATTTTATTCCCCCCCACCCTTCCCCCAATACCCCCCTCCCTCCCCATGACAGCGTACAATTCTGTTTAGGTTCTACATATACTTTCCTATTGAGCACATTTTCACTATATTCATGCTATGTAGTTGAACTAAAATAAATGGAAGAAATCATATAACAAATCAACACATAATACACTGAAACCCACCCAGCCACAAACATGATCTGCTACATTCTGTAAGTGACTTCCACATTTCTTTCTCTGAGTGTGGAAAGCATTTTGCCTTAGAAGACCAACATTAGGATTTTTTTTTTTTCTCAGTAAGTTCTTGTGTTATTACAAAGTTCCAAGTCTACCAGAAAAAACTCTCGCACACTGTGGTCGTTGCTGTGCACAAAGTTCTCCTGGTTCTGCTCCTTTCACTCAGCATCAGATCATATAAGTCCTTCCAGGCCTCCCTGAAGTCTTCTTGTTCATCATTTCTTATGGCACAATAATACTCCATTACATTCATATACCATAATTTATTCAGCCATTCCCCAATTGATGGGCATCCCCTTGACTTCCAGTTTTTGGCTACCACAAAGAGTGCTGCTATAAATATTTTTGTACACGTGGGACCCTTTCCCATTTTTATAATCTCTTGGGGATACAATCCTAGTAGCGATATTTCTGGGTCAAAGGGTATGCACATTTTTGTAGCCCTTTGGGCATAGTTCCAAACCGTTCTCCAGAAGGGTTGGATGATCTCACAGCTCCACCATGGAAGTGATCTTGATCAAATCCAAGTCTCTCATTTCACAAATGAGGAAATGGAGGTCCAGAGGGGTTAAGTGATATGTCTATAGTCACACAACCAGTAAATATTCAAGACAGGATAGGGAATCAGGTCTTCCTGACTCAAGAAGTCCAGCGATCTATAAATTATACCAGACTGCAATAGGGGGTTCTTCTCTTCAAATATAGGCTAGACTACATAATCTCTGAAATTCCATCCAATTTTTTCTGTGACTTTGTGGCTAAAGGACTTTTCAGTGAGATCCATAGACACTAAAAAGGCAAACATAGTCATAATGAAACTAAAACAAAATGGAAGAAAGCATATGACTCAGTTCACTCCTTAGAAGTTGGTTGGGCAACCTATTGAGTTGTTTCCAATAGATCACATATTTTGGATAGATGCTACAGACAAACAATTTTTCAAGGCCAAAATTTAGTGAAGGATTGGGATGTATCACATTTAGGAATCCATGAAGTCCTTTAAATGATTCTAAACTGCTTGCTGCTATAATATACTTTTTAATATTAATATTCTCCACATTTAGGTATAAATGTGATCTAGGCAATTTGCTGTAATCTTGAAATATCAGAATCTCAGAAAATTAACATTTCCAGTGAACCCCAAGAGCAATGGAAAGTTGGGGGTGGTAGGAGAAGGCCTACATTGGCTGTAGGAAATTACCAAAAATGACTTGAATGCTGGAAGTCATGTAAAAGACAGCAGCAATATCATTTTCTTTTCTTTTTTTGTTCTCTATTTAATTATTAATTAACTTATTTATTTTAAGTTTTCAACATTCATTCTCCCAAAATTTTGAGTTCTAAATTTTCTCCCCATCTCTACCCTCCTCCCACCCCAAAATGCCAAGCATTCCAATTACCCCTTCCACCAATCTACTTTCCCTTCTAATATCCCTCCCTTCCTTTATCCCCATCTTCTCTTTTGTTCTGTAGGGCAAGATAAATTTCTATACCACATTACCCATATTTCTTATTTCTCAGTTGTATGCAGGAACAATGCTAAACATTTGTTCCTAAAACTTTGAGTTTCAATTTCTCTTCCTTCCTCCCTCCCCACCCATCCCCACTGAGAAGGCAAGCAATTCAATACAGGCTATATATGTGTAGTTTTGCAAATGACTTGATAATACTCATGTTGTGTAAGACTAACTATATTTCCCTCCATCCTGTCCTGCCCCCCATTTTTTCTATTCTCTCTTTTGACTTGTCCTTCCCCAAGTGTTTACTTCTAATTGCTCCCTCCTCCCATTTGCCTTCCCTTTCATCATGCCCCCCACCCTTCTTATCCCCTTCTCCCCTACTTTCCTGTATTGTAAGATAATTTTTCATACCAAATTGAGTGTGCATGTTATTCCTTCCTTGAGCCAAATGTGATGAGAGTAAGCTTCACTTCTTCCCTTTTACCTTCCCTCTTTCCCCCTCCATTGGAAAAGCTTTTTCTTGCCTCTTTTATGAGAGATAATTTGACCCCATTCCATTTCTCCCTTTCTCCTCCAAATATATTCCTCTCTCACCCCTTAATTTTATTTTTGTAGATATGATCCCTTCCTATTCAACTCACCCTCTGATATCTCTCTCTCTCTCTCTTTCTGTGTGTGTGTGTGTGTGTGTAATCCTTCCAGATACTGAGAAAGGTTTCAAGAGTTACAAATATCTTTCCATGTAGGAATGTAAACAGTTCAACTTTAGTAAGAGTCCTTTATGATTTCTCTTTCCTGTTTACCTTTTCATGCTTCTCTTGATTCTTATGTGTCTTAGGTACTTCGGACGATGTCTGGTCTATAACTGATGAGGAGGAGGAAAGTGAACTCAATCACATTTGGCATACTGGATGGTGCTTTAAATAATAACAAGTTTCTTTCTGCTGCCAAAACACATCATTTAAACTATATGGATCCAATATGTCTTGGAATTATGATTCTTAGAAAATCACAATTGCAGATGACTCTAAGGTAAGTGGAAAGATGAACAGTGGTTATAAGTAGCCGGTTGCATCCTGCCAACAATAATTTAAGCATGGAAAATGTAGAAGAGACATAATCAGTATCACATGTGACTGGAATAAAGAAGTTTGGCACATCATGAATTAGTGTGCTTCATTGAGTACCATGACAAGTTAGAAAAGTAGTTAGATATTTCTATATAGAATTTTTCTTCTTCTGTAAGACACCTTCTAAAACTTCCAAGAACATAAACGGGATTTGTTCTTTGTCTCCTGAGGTTGAGGGGTATGGTCCCAACTGAGTTCTCCTTTTAAGATTTTTCACTTGGTTGTGTTCTCCCTGTGATCTTCATTCATGAGGTATTTGTGATAATGGATAAACCAAAGGGAGTTGTGTAGCATTTGTAGCACCCAGACATGAGTGAAGGAATTTTATTTATTCTTAAACCTGCTCTCGCATCCAGCCAACTAACAGAGACAGTGTTTCTTGGTGTAATGAATCATTAGGAGGTCAAATGGACACTATGAAATGTATTCTCTTGAAGGAAGATGTGCATTTATATTCAGCCAGGTGGTTTGTGAACGAGAAAACTACCATTTTTACTTCTTCGATCAAGCAGTGCTAAATAGTGGTGTGGGTAGGGAAGTAGGGAAGGAACCAATCAAACTCTTCAGGAGGAGATTTTTAGATTAGGCAGAATAACAGAGAAGAGGTTTGGTCACAGCTTGAAATGAGGCTTAGCAATTCTGATAAGAAAAATAGATGTGTATATGCCTATTCTAGTAGCTTTAAGGCAAGAAGGAACAAGTCCTTGTGAGACTGTTGTAAGTCTTAAAGAAAAGCTTTAGAAAATATCACTGGAATAGCTATGAAGTAGAGATAAGCACAAAAAAGTGCCAAGAAAATTAGGCATCACACTGAGGAATTTTTCCCCTCTTTTACTTTGATCTTTAGAATGACATGGAAAGTCCATCACTGATATTTATTACAACTGTTGAAAGAGGATTTATGAAAAAGATTCATAAAGAATTCCATGGTTAGCTCTAGAAAAGTTTGTGGGAAAAAATTGGAAGCAAAGAGAACACTCATTAAACCTGAAGATGATACCCAGCTCCTGGGAATGTGGTGGTTAGACCTTGGAAAAAGAATCAGAATTCAAAGTAGCCTTGGAAAGTTAGATGAATGATCAGAAAAATAATGGGAATAATTACATGTAAATCTGAGAAAGAAAAAAACTCACTTTACAGGGTGGGTGACAGTAAAATAATACTGGATTTTGGATAATTCAGTTTAAAATCTGACACTATTAATCTGTCTGACCTTGGAAATATTACTTAATCTTTTAAAAATATATTTAACAATCTTCAATAAACATTAACTTTTAAAGCACAAGGAACAAACATGAGGATTTTGTATAAAATGATGAACTTCTCTGACATACACAGTTTACCCCTTATTTTTCAGTTTCCACATTAGAAATAGAAGTACCATACAACACAGTTGTTCAGAAGGTTAGATAAAATTATGTGTATAAAGCACTTTCATAGAATCATAGAAACTTCGAACTGGAAGGAGCCTTGAGAATAATCCATCCTTATCCTTACCTGAACAGGTAATTCTACAATATGCCCAAGAAGTGGTTATTTAGCCTCCACTTGGAGTCCTTCAAGGAACTCACTTCCTCATAATACATTCTAATATTGGACAGAGATAATTGTTAGAAAGTTTTTCTTTACTATTGAAAGAAAATCTTCCTCTCTGACATTTTCATTAATTTGTTCTGGTTCTGAATTCTGAGAGGGCAAGCAAAACAAAGAAAGGAAAATTACATAGATGAATTCATAGCCTTTCTTGCCTGCAGTGACTTGAAGGAAAATGGAGATTATTGTCCAGTCTCCAGAGATGCTCACCAGCAGCAGTTTTGTAGGCATACAAGATGATGATAAATAGTCTGGAACTTTCTCCCCCATACTGGACGTTGATATTGCACCTTGCAAGTTTAGAAACATAATGGGTGCTTGGGAAGTATGTATTCTGGGCATTGAAGGTTTTCTCAAATTTCCTATGGCTAAGAGTACAGAGTCCTTTCTAGATTTGGGCCTCTGGGATCTCACAAGGTCACATCCCAGTTAGAAGGATTTCCCTGACACCCGTAATCTTGCTCCCTTTCTCCTTCTAGGTCTAATACCAAGGGAATTCAATGTATGAGATTGCCAAGGGTCATTTCGTCCATGATCTCTCCTCACCCCTCTCCCTGTATTTCTATGTTTTCTTCATTCATCAGCATTCTTGGACTCGAACTTTTACTTTTCTTCAGGGTATGGGGCATAACACTGTGTTGCCTATCTACTTATTGAATAAAATAAAAGCACTGGACATTAGATCAATGTTAAGAAGTTGGGAAGAAGGGAATATATTGGGGAATTTCAGGGATAAAAATGACCTGCTCCCTCCTCACCTCTTTCATGTGCCCACATTGGTAAAAGCCTCACAAGGAATAAATAGACAATTCCAGAATAATAAAATTCCCCGGTTGGAAGGGACCTTAGTGACTGCCTCATCTTACCCATATCAAAAATTGAATGCCGGTGGAAATAGGTTGCTAGTTCTTTTGTTTTTTCTACCAGACCACTTCACATATAAATGTTAATTTTAATTTATGATTTAGGCAGGAGAAGCTTAGGAATTATTTAGTTGTAAATCTTCACAGATATATTGGATCCTAATAGAAAATACTAACAAATTCTTTGTTTCACTAAAAATAGAAGCAATGGAATAGATACTCACAAAATCATCAAACTTCAGAAATGGAAGGTACCACAGTGTCCATTATATTATTGTTTTGTCTCTTTGTGACCCCATTTTTGGGGTGTTTCTTCACAAAGACATTGGAGTGGTTTACTATTTCCTTCTCCAGCTCGGCAAACAGGATTATATGAGTTGCCCAGGGTCATATGTAAGTGTCTTGAAGCTGGATTTGAACTCGTGAAGATGAGTCTTCCTGATTCCAAGCCCAGTGCACTCTCCACTGTGCTGCCTGGCTGCCCTTGGTGACCATATAGTTCAACTCTTATCCAAAACAGAACCCCTACTATTGAGTTCTCCTCTTGATTAGTAGTTATTTGGCTTTGGCTTGAAGTCTCCCTCAAGGGGGGCAACAACTACTTCCCAAGACAGCCTGTCCCATGATTGGGTAACTCTAATGATTAAGAAGTTTCCTCTCAATGAAACCTAAATTTGCTTCTTTGCAGCTTCTACCAGCTATCCCTGTTTCTTTCCTCTGTTCTATTTTTCATAACAAAGTCTAATCCCTCTTCTATATGATATCTTTTCAAATACTGGATAAAATTTTCATCTTCCTCATAGAGCATTATCTTTCTTAGGCTCAACCATCCCAGTTCTTTTAAATGACCCTCTCATGGGATGAATTGCAGGCTCTTTATCATCCTATCTAATAACCCCTGCAAGTTCTACAAATCCAGGAGTATGCTAGAGACAGCTCAGTTGTATAGTTGATTAAGTTTTCAATGCGAGCAGTTACACATCAGAAATTGTCAAATGCTACAAATCAGGATCTGACATTGTTTGGTTGATAGACTTAAGAAAGAGAGGGAGACAACGTTAATAATAAAGATAAAACTAAAAAAGTGTGTGGAGAGTCATTTGTTAAGCACTTATTTACTAGTATACTGCTCACTACAACTTACCAATATCCTTCTTAAACTATGGCATCTAGAACTGGACACAATACTTTAAGTGTGATCTGAGCAGGGAAAAGAATAGTGGGCCTATGACATCTTTAGTTCTTGTATTTATGGCACTTTTAATGTAGCCAAGGCTTACATTAGCTTCACTGGTTCATGGCACTCTGTTGACTCCTATGGAGCTGGCAGTTCACTAACTCCTACATCTTTGTTCAGATACTATTCGAACTGCCTCTCATATATTGTGCTTATAAAGTTGGTTGTTTTGGAACCCAAGTATAAGACTTTTCCATTTATGTCTATTAAATTTCACCTCATACAGTTAAGCTTAATTTCCTACCCTAGGGGTTGGCTAACTCTAACCTGGGGATTTAATCTAGCCATGGTTAAGAACATTCTTACTGGATTGAACCTCCAGACCATGGTTTGCCAACCCTTGTACTAGCCTGTTTGGACCTAATTCTAACCATCATTCAGTGTTTTAGGTATCCCTCCAAAATTGGTGTCATCTGAATATTTGATATCTGTGGCATCTTTGCATCTGTTCTCCCAGATAAAAATTAAATACAGCATGTAGCCAAGCATAGAGCATTAGATCCCTGCATTAGAGACATCATTCCAAGTCATCAAATTATAAATGACTTAAAAAAAATGTCTGGCCACTCAACCAGTTTCAAATTCATCATTTTTATCCAGCTCATATCTTTTCATCTTTTCAACTAGAATATCAGGAAATCTTGTATGAAATACTTCAATAATATGTAGGTATGCTCTATCTCCAGCATCTCCCTGATGAGACTCTTCTATAACTAAAAAGAAAGAGACAGAAGGTTAGTATACCATGACCTGTTCTTGATGAAGCCAACCTGTTTTTTTGTGATGATTCATTTTTCTTCTGAATGTTTACTCATGGTCTCTTTAATAATGTTTCAGAAATAGGCAAGAATTGAAGTCAAGTATACTAGTGTACAGTTTGCAGACTCTATTCTGTTCCCTTTTTTGAAAACTGAGAAAACATTTGCCCTCCTCCAGTCCTTCAGTAATTCTATCATTCTCCAGGAATTTGAGTTGTAACATGAAGAAGGCTTTAGGTTAGAATTTCCTAAGTAAAAAAGGCATATTTCTTGGCTGTAAGGATTGTTTAATAATGTAATCAGTTGCTTTTGGAGGCTACAGAATCTCCTCTGGGAATTTTTAATAATTGGACTGATTCTCCTCCATCTATGATCAATCCATAATATGATTCTGCCTGGCAGGGCTAGTGGCAGATGTGGAGAGAGTATCCTACTTGCAGTTCCAGGGCAGAAAAGAGTGCTTGTGGTTGCTTACAGACCAGAGACCAGACCAGGAGAGTAGTAAACACTTCTCCTTTGATCATATCACTTTGGAGGAACTGAGAACTTACAGGTCCCTAGAGATATCTCTGAAAACAGCTGCACGAATCCCTGAAACTTGGGACAGTACACTTTCCACTTAACAAAGAGCTCAAAAGTCAAGTAATTGCCTGGAAAAATGATTAAACAGGGGAAAAATAAGACTATAGGAGGTTATTTTCTTGGTGAAAAGGTATTTTCTTATGTACTTGGGGATGAGGAATATCAAAGCATAAAACCAGAGGAAGACAACAAGGTCAAGGCTGCTCAATATCCAAGAAAAATATTATATAGTCTCAGGTAAAAGGATTTTGAAAATTAAGTAAGAGAAGTAGAGGAAAAATTGGGAAGAGAAATGAGAGTGATACAAGAAAATCATGAAAAATGAGTCAATAGCTTGCTAAGGAGACCAAAAAAATGATGATGAAAATAACACCTTTAAAACTAGACTAATCCAAATGGCAAAAAAAGTTCAAAAAAGTCAATGAGGAGAAGAATGCCTTGAAAAGCAGAATTGATCATATGGGAAAAGAGGCCAAAAAGCCCACTGAAGAAAATAATTCCTTCTAAATTAGAATTAAATAAATGGAAGGTAATGACTTTATGAGAAATCAAGAAATTATAAAACAAAACCAAAACAGTCTTTTGCATGACTTGCTTTCTCAATGAGGGTGTGTGGGGAGGGTGGAAGGGAGAGAATGTGAAACTCAAAGCTTTAAAAATGAATGTTAAAATTGTTTTGTATGTAACTGGAAAATAAGTTGTACAGGCAATGTGGTAGAGAAATCTATCTTACCCTACAGGAAAATAGAGGTGAGGAGGCTGGGAGAAGGGGGTTGATAGAGGGAGAGCAGATTGGAGAAAGGTGTGGTTGGGGTGTGTGCTATTCTGGGGTGTGGGGAGAGGAGAGATGGGGAGAAAATTTGGAATTCAAAACAGGGTGGAAGTGTTGAAAAATGAAAATAAATTATATATAAAAAGGAAAGAAAATATAAAACAATAATAATTTTTAAAATCACAGCTTAAAAAGGGGCAGTCTCACTTTTCTATTTCTATCATTAGCATAGTGCTTTGTACAGAGTTAAATGCCTAATAAATACTTTTTCATTCATTCATGCATTCATTCCTTCATTTAGCCATTCATTCTTCACCTGGGGCTTTAAAACAAAATTGATAACTATTTTATTTGTTGTTTTGTCTGACTCTTTGTGACTGTATTTGAGGGTTTCTTCACAAAGATACTGGTATGATTTGACATTTCTTTCTCCAGTTCATTTTACAGATGAGGAAACTGGGGCAAACAGGGTTAAATGATTTTCCCAGAGTCACACAGCTAGTAAGTATCTGAGGCCAGAATTGAACTCAAGAAGACAAGTCTTCCTGAATCCAATGCTGGTACTCTATCCACTATACCACCTAGCTGCCCAATAACTATTTTAATAGCATTCATTTCCTTAGGTGGAAATGGTATTTTAAAACATTTCGAATATGTTTAGAAATATTTGTTAAAGTGAATTTTATGCATTTAAAAACATTATTCTGATAAAGGGTGTTTCACTCAGTTTCCAACGGAATCCATGTTACAAAAATGGTTAAGAATCCTGATGCAGAGCTGGTGTTTCTCACACTGTAACACACTGCTGCTTTGATGCTGTTTTTTAAAAATATGGTCACTTCCCTCTCATGGCAATTAAAGGTAATTTAGGAGCCTATCTGTTTAGAAATCCTTGAAAATACCATAGTTGTTAACAGTAAGTGAGTTTCCTTCTGGCAGTTGTTTGATACAGGGGAGGGAGGATCATAACATTCCACCTCTTCCCCTTCAACTATAGAGAGTACAAGAGGGATATGTATAGTCACTAGACTTGTGATTTCACAAGTCCAACTGATTCGGAAAGATGACTTACATTGAAAATAAAAAACAAAATCATGGCTAGATTTATTCCAAAGGAAGAACTTCTACTGACCTTCAGATCTGATAAAGACATTGGGTTTGTATGATATGATATTGCCTCCAACCTTCAGGGAATGCTAAGGTTCAGACTCTAACAAGAGAGATTATTATCCATATGCTAACTAATCCAGCAATAGTGGAAAGGGATAAGAGATCCTTAGGTCTTCTGAGCTCTGTCTTGTCAATTTTCTTGATTCTTGCTTTCCTTCGCATAAGGCAGAAATCCATCCATCCTGGATATCTTGCCATCTGCCCTGTCATTTATTGACTCACCTCACCTGAAATAGTTCCTACAAGACCAAAACTTCAAAGACCATACCTCGATAAATAAATGCAGTTGGCTTTGGAATTCCACCCTAAGCCTGAGATGTTCAGGTTGAGGGCAAACTCAACTATCCTACTATCCGTACTGGACATCTTGCCATCTCCCCTGATGTTCCTTTCTCTTCTTCCCCTTTCTAAGAACAGTAAGCAAATTAATATGACTACAGCTTCTGGACTGGGCATGACAATTGACTGTTCCCGGCCTCTGCTCACCAATTCCTGTAGCTTCCTAGACCCAAATTACCTTTTTCTCCTCCCCATAATCTGTGAAGTCCACATATTCTTATGCAAGGTCGTATCGGCTGACTCTAAGAAAGGCATTCTAATTCCAGATAAGATCATAAATTTAACATACTTTAAAAATCCTAAAGTTCTACGTAAATGTTATGATTATACTTATTATTTACAGTAATATTCTTTTGTCTTCTATCTTTAAAGTTGATTTTAAAAGAATCATAAATTTAGAACTAGAGGGGATCGCTAGTTCCATCTAATTCAACCCTGTTTCATAAATGATGAAATGGAAACAAAGAAATTAAGTTATATGCTTAAAGTTGTACAGGTAATAATTGCAAAAGCCCAGGTCTGAACTGAAGTCTTCTGACTCCAAATCCAACTCTCTTCCTACTTATATTCCCAATTTATAAAACTAATTGTTTTCTTGAAATTGTATGTTTGTGCTTACATGTGCATTCTGTTTCTCATTAAATATCTCTCCTTCCCTCAGCTGAATAAAATTGCCTGTTTATTCAGTGAGGTTCAACCCACCAACATCCTATTAACTATTGCCAAAAAGATAAAACAGCATGATGTAGTGGAAAGAATCCTGGACAAATAACATTTTATCTCTTTGGGAAAAGGACTGGCCCTGAGATTTCTTGGGTGTAGGGAACTCTGTGGTAAGGAATCTTCCTCTACCAATGGAGGTCAGCACTCAGATAATTGCCTAGAGAATACCAACAGATAGGTTAAGTGACCGGCCTAGGGTCCAAACTAGGATGTACCAGAGGCGAGATTTCACTTCAGGTCTTCCCTGTCCCAGGGTCAGCTCTTTATTCAAACTCTGGCTCTCACATTTAATAGCTATGTGACCAAGGGCAAGCTATATAACATCTCTTTATCACTACAAGGAAATCAAGACTCAGGCTACATACTTTAAGCTTGTTAGGAAGAAAAGAGTCACTCAACATACCTAATAACACATTCACCTCACATTCTATGAAGTCCTTGATTCCAAATACATCCATTTAGTTCATACTTAAACCTCACTATCATGTTAACTTGTATGACTTTGGACAAAACCCTTTACCTCTCTTAGATTGCGTTTTCTTATCTGTAAAAAAAAGGGATTGTATTAGATGGGGTGATTTCAAAAGTTCCACTGTATCTAAGATCCTGTTCTTTATTTAGAAGACAACTAAATCAAGTCAGTTTTTTACATCTTAGCAAATTCTGCAGAGATATCTGGGTTGTAGATTACTAGCATCCCTTCACCTCTATTAGATTGCATATTTTTTATTTATAAAAAGAAGATATTGGCTTGGATCAAGTGATCTCAAGAATCCTACTGATCTCTAAGATTCTTTTCTTTATTTTAGAAGAAAACCAAATCAAGTCAGCTTTTTATATTTTTAACAAATTCTGCAAGAATATCTGTGTTGTGGATTACTAAATTCCTACCACCCAACTGCCAGGGAGAGGTTCTAGCATGACCTTAGAAATAGAAATCTTTCCTAGGAGATCTGATCCTTAAATCTAGGGGAGTTACCAGGGCTTCAACTATGGCAGAGATGAGGGGTTGGAGGAAGAGGATCGTTAAAATTCATAGTATATCTCATTTGGTGGAAGAGGATATGGCAGCTGCCAGACATAGACTATTTCCCCTAATTGCCAGTAGACTTTTTTAGATTCCTCTGTGGACAGGTAGACAGAAGGACTGTAAATATAGGATTTCATGCCAAGGAAAGCATTTTAAAGTGCTGATCCCCTTGGGTGCAATATCTGACAGTTGTAAGCCTTAGATTTCCCTAGAGAATTCTAAAATCAGAATTCCTTTGACACTAGTTAACTTGAGTCATAGGCTAAAGGAAACTAGAATAACAGAGACTGTGAATTGAGACACATAGAAGAAAGAGAGAACATGGCATAATAGGATAGAATATAAGCACCTTCAGAACACAAATAATTGTAGCATTTTTGTCATTGAATCTTTACCATGGAAGTTAGTATCCAGCATGTGCTTAATGAAGGTGTGTTGATGGTCTGATAGCATCTAAAAAGCTTTGACTTTGCGGGGATTAGAGTCAAACAGATTAAGAATTCTTGATTTTATCAAGTTTTTTTTTTCCTTCTTGCTATGAGCAGTAACTGGCTAATGTTATGTCTCTTTTGGCTTGTGTGGTTGTCTTGGATTGTAAAAACTCCTCTCTTTCTTTCTTTTCCTTTTAGAAGCAAACTCTGGTTATCAGACAGTGCTTTTGAATTTATTCCAGATCTGAAATAGCATTGTCAAATTAACATCAGAGTGTGACAAAAAGTCCCTTGCACTCACACAGTGGAGAAGCTATCACAGCATAGCCTAAAATGCCTTGTTCAAGGAGAGGGGGTGGTTGGGAGCCATCGACTTCCATGAGCCGTCTGTTTCTGCAGCAGTGCTGAAGTGGCAAAAACAAACACGACTTGTTCAGAGGGCTAATTCTTTTCTTTTCTTTGTCTGATTCCTTGTCAGCACAGTTTTTCTTTGCTGCCTGCAAGGCTGCTGAGCATAATGAAGGCTGAGAATGTCTGCCAAGTGCATTTCAGGTTACACAAAGTTGTATTTTTCCTTCCTATCCATTTTGGTGACATCTTGGTTTAAGGGCAACAAAAATGAAGCATCAGTCAACGTCCATGGATAGGATAGCTAGGTGATACAGTTGATAAGAGTATTAGACCTAGAGTAGGTGATACAGTTGATAGAGTATTAGACCTAGAGTAGGCATGACTCGTCTTCCTGAGTTCAAACTTGGCCTTGGCAAGTCACTTAATCTCGTTTGCCTCAATTCTTCATCTTCAAAATGAGCTGGAGAAGGAAATGGCAAAGCACTCCATTGTCTTTGCCAGGAAAATCCCAAATTGGGTTGGGATGTGTTGGACAAAAGTGAAATTCAACTCAGCAGACATTGATAAAGTAATAGTAATAATTGCAACTAATATTTATATAGCACTTTAAAGTTTGCAAACACTTTACATATATTGTGCCATTTGATCCTTGTAACTGTTACCTAGATGCTCTTATTAACTCCATTTTACAGATGAGGAAACTGGGGCTGAGAAAGATGATGTGATCTTTCTAGGGTCACATAACTAGTGAGTAAGTATGTGAAGCAGGATTCGAAACCAGGTCTCTGCACATCCAGCACCCCTTTCATTGTGTCATATGAAGATAGAAAGACAAAAAGAAAAGCTTTGCCTTCCCTGCTATCATTCTGATGGGGGGTTGGAGAATATAGCTTATTCACAAATAATTTCAAGAAAATTCAAGAAAAAACAGAGGCAGAAGTCAGCACTAACCCCTGGGAGAATAGGGAAGGTTTCATGGATCAGGTGACACCTAGTTTGGTTCTTGAAGGCAAACAAGGTTTTTGAGAGGCAGAGGAGAGGAGAAATGTAGCATGATCAGTAGGGAATGGCTTTGCTGGTCTATAAAACTGGGAGGATCATGAAGTTCCAATGGAACAGCTAATAATCCAGTTTGGACATTGTGGTTTTTGTAAAGGGCAAGAATATGAAATAAAATAGGAAAAGTAGATAAGCTCCAGATTTTAGAGTAACTGAAACACCAGGCTACAAGGGACTTCAGTCCTTTGTTATCCATGCTGACTATTTTAATGTGGTTTGTGTATTTACTTTTTTCCTTTTGAGTTTTGATTTTGATTAAAAGGACTAGAAAAGGTTCCTTCATTTCAGAGTCAACATGCTCTTGGAGGTCAAAGTGGAATAAAGTGCCAAGGTAAGCAGTATATTTAACTTTATTATGTATTTTCCAATAAGTTAGCTCAACATCAACATCATACTTACCAATTAGCATGAGATTGAAGCATCTAACCTAACTCTATTTTCTAGTATTTCTCTGCTGAAATAAAAAATAAATGGAAATTTTTAGGGTTTATATTATTTTATATTTTGACATTGTAAAGTTCTAATTTTCCTTTAGGAGTCTTCTCTCTGTGCCATTCTTTGTGCTTACCTTTAAAACGTATAACTAAGGGATACATAAAAAAATCATGGGCTTTAGAACTGTACAATTGATCTGTTTGAGACTTAGACTGGACACCGACAACCTCAAGTTTCATAGATTGTCTCATATTTACACAAGCCTCCCATCAAGAGTTTGGTTGACTGCTAGTTCGTTGGCAAGGTATTCAGTGAGTGCTTTAATTGGGAAAGCAACATTGTCGGATACTGAGGGTTGATGCAGGCCAAGGATTTTTAAGGGATTGTGTCTCAGTTACATGCAGTAGAGATTCCATAGGAATATAGATTTGTAACTTGAAACCCCTCTCACCCCAGTTTCATTTTATAGATGAGGAAACTAAGAGAGTTTATATGATTTGCCTAATGTCAAAACCACACAGGTCACACTGCTTTACAGTGGTTTTAAATAGTACAGTTTGTCATATATTCTTGTAGAAAATGTTCAACCTCACCAATCTAAATTAAAAAAGTAAGTCCTAAGTTCAGTAGGGAAGAAATCCCATAAACCAGTAGGAATATTAACATAACCTTGTGTCAAAGAATTATATGTGACTTCACATCAATCTATACTGTTGGCTCAATGGATTATGACTCAATGGAATTCTTGCCTTCCTTGGCAAAAATGAAACCTGATTCAATTTGATCCAGATGTTAGTAAACACGTATTGGGAAATGTGTATTTCTTATGTATCATAGAATCCCAAAGCTCAAAGGGACTTCAGAGAACCCTAGTTCACCCCATTCCTTGCTAAGAATTTCCTTTTTGGCATCTCTAACAAGTGATCTTTACTAGAAAATGCCTGGCAATGGGAAACCTACTACTTTCTGAGGTAGCTAAGTTCAATTAGGGCTGTAACTTCTCAGAAATTTTTCTTTACAACAAATGAAACTGATCTCTTTTCAATTTCCATCTGTCACCTTTACTTCGGCCCTCTGGGGAGAAGCAGAATAAGTCTCATCCCTATTCCCCATGACAACCCTTAAAATATTTAAAGACACTCATCATATCTTGCCTGAGTCTTATCTTCTTCAGGATAAATAACTCCAAGTTCCTTTAGCTAGTTCTAGTATGACATATTCTCTGGTACTTTCACCATGAATCAATCAATCAAAAGGACTTCAGTGTTTTTTGCATGTTAGTCACTAAACTAGGAACTGAAGATACGAAGCCCAAAATAAAACATTCCCAGTCCTCAAGATACTTGGATTCTATCAACATTTTGTAAATCTTCCTAAAACATGATATCCAGAAGTGAACATGTATGATACATGATATCTTTCTCCTTATCTTATTCCCTCAGTCTGGGGCCTACAGGATAGGATGCCCTTCCATTTGGAGCAATGAAAAATAAGAGTTCTCTGGGTTATGAGATCCCCAACCAAGAGCTCCTAGCTCCTCCCACCCCATTCTACCCACAGCAGAGGACCACAAGCTACAGAGGAAGGCTGGTCTCAGGCTCTTGACTACAAAGACATCCATAATCTAACTTCAGCAACTGTAGCTCAGTGGAAAGCCCTAAGCAACTGTGACTTCCCATTTTTTCCATTTCCTTTACTGCAATCCACAGTGCTGCTCCTTCTGACAGCTCAGAGGGAAGATGGAGCCTTCATTTTGGTACCAACAGAGCACTTCTCTCAAAGCTGAAGACCAATGTTCTTATGGATTTCCCCATAGTCATACAACTAGTAAGTGTCAAAAGAAGAATCTTAATCCAGGTATCTCCTGACTCAAAATTTTAAAGTCTATCCTTGAGGCATTTTGGTAGTAGAGGCTTGGCCTATAAAAAAGCCTGAGTTCAAAACCAGACTCAGATACTTACTAGCTGTATGATACTAGGAAAGTCATTTAACCTATTGCCTCAACTTCCTTAACTGTAAAATGCTGAATACAATAGTACCTACCTCCCAAGGTTGTTGTGAGGATGAAATGAGATAATATTTGTAGTGTTTAGCATAGTGCCTAGCACATACTAGGCACTCAGTAAATGTTCTTTTCCTTCCTTCCTTTAAGAAAATATGCTATCTCAAAAGGAAGAAACCACCAAAACTCAGAAATAAATAATAAGTAATACCAGTATTGCTCCATGGGGTAATACTAACGTAACAGATATTGTAAGACTTGTATAGGATAGACTCAGGTATGAAATACTCAATTTTGTTAATATGACAAAACTCTTCTGGTAGAATATTTGTTTTATAAAATTCCCCGTGGGGAGGAATAGCATATATTTGTTCTCAAGGATTCTAGTAACATATAACTCCTTTATGATTTATTCATTTATTATTTATTATTATTATTCAGGGAGTATGAGCATCCATTCCCATCAGTACATTGGGTATTCAGATTATGGAAAGGTTGGGAATGATGAAAGGAGGAAGCAAGCTAGGGAGGGAAGAAAGCATTCATAAATATTGTCTCTTTTGGAAAATCGGAGACTGTTCCCTTTCCCTTGATATCTGGTCACTGCAGTCATTGTTGATTTTGCCCATACTGCAACACTCCAATAGCAATTATCACAAAAAATGTATATATTCCCTTCCATGTTGTAGATCAGACCTCATCTGTGCCTGAACATTCTGTTACTCTCGCTAATGATCTCCCATAAATTCACCACTGTGGGGGGCCATCCATTGTGCTAGGGCTTTTCCTCTCATTCTTATGGTGTTGTAAGAGTGCCAGCGGAACATATGGGCTGTTGATCAGTTGTATATTATTCACGCTACATGACCTGCCCATCTTTTAATTATTTATCCCCTTGATAAGATACTTTGTATCTGCCAATTCTTATTCTGAGATCTCATTATGGTATAGGGGTAACTAGGGGTGTTTGAGGCAAGCTCCAGTGGGTTCTGCCATTCTAGAAAGTCATGAAATACAGCCCCAGCAACAAAATGAGTTGGTTTTCTGAAAACCAGTCTAACTAAATACAGAGAGGCTCATCACTAGAAGGTTGGACACGTAGTGATGATTTTTTTTGATTGTAGCAAAAATTTTAAACATATACAAATAAATATGTATGTACACTAACACACATATATAAGCATTTATGCATTTATATATTGTGTGCATATATATGCCTTTATATATATATATAATGCATACAAAATATGTATTATACATACATACATACATAGATTGTGTGTGTGTGCGCATGTGTGTGTATGTGTGTGTGTGTGTAGAGACAGAGATGGAACTTAAGGTTTCATTAGTAGAGGGAGCTCCCAGGTAAGGAAACTCTCACTGCTCATGAATATCATCACTTGAGAGATTAGGTAGCTCATATAAGTGACCCTGCAAAAGGGAAAGACCTGTGTTTTGGTCAAACTGTTTGGATACATACAATCAGCATGTGTCAGGAGTGGAACCTGAACAAAAGTTCTCCAGACTTTAAGGCCTGTTTTCTATCCATTATACCATCCTGTTTCATATATGTGTGTGTTTGTGTGTGTATTTGTATATACACGCACATTTAAATCAAAGTACTCATTGTTGAACTCCATTTAGAGAAACAAAGGTAATGAAGTGAAAATATTTTTGAACCATGCTTCCTAACTTGCTTATTAGGATAGTAGTCAAAGGATTTTATTAAGAAATAGCAGTTTCTTTTTAAATTTATTACTTGCTAATTCTGAATTTAGCTATGCAGAGATTGACAGTGCCTCGCACCTAGTAGGTACACCACAAATATTGGTTTCTTCTTTGTTTATCTCTCCCCTTCACACTTAAGAATGCGCGGTGCACGGGATACAACAAATACTAAACTTCTAGCTTTGGCATTAATTCTTGGGATGAAAGTGATATATTAGCAAAGTATCAGAGAGAGAAAAGTCGATTATTTATCCCAATAGAAACAAACAAACCCTGAAGCCATGTCTTTTGAACGCAGCCCTTTAGTAACTAAGCTTGATCCCTCTGGCATATTTTTATGATGTTCTTCAAAGGCACAATGCCTAATCAAAAATAGGGAATTAAAACTCAAGTAAAATCTTTAGGGGCATTTGACTTTAATGTATCTCAAGCAATTTGAATTTCCCATTAATGTGTTGGCTGCATTATAGAGTATTGAATAAGAGTCCTGGATTTGGAGCCAGAAGATCAGGCTGTGAGCCCCAGTGCTCTGTGTGAAGGATAAAAGGCTTCAGACCAAGGACTTTGGTTCCACTGGCCCCTGGTCAGCTTCCCAGGACACTAGCTCATCTATACGGAGTCAGTTCAGAAGAGCTTGTTGTTAGCCTCAGGGCTCTTTCACCTTGAAGTCTTTATTAAAACTTCCCTGAAAAAACTCTTGAGCCTCATACACTTTTCTGGTCCCTGAACTGACTCAGGTCCCTTAATTTAGAGATCTATTTATTGCATCTGAATTCTTTGCTACAGCCACTGTTGTAAGGGAGCTTTCTCAGCCCCTGATATCCTCCCTATTTCCTTTTTTACTCACCCTCTAGACAACAAGAATATGTTTTCTAGGATTTATTTTCAAAGAAAAAGTGAATGCATTACTTCAGAAATATATACATGAGGTAATTAGGGGAGAAAATAGAAGATATCTACCAGTCCTAAATCTGAAGTTATCTTGCTTTTCAGCATCACCCTGAAAAAAAAAAAAACAAAACTGTTGACCCATTATTCTAATCCCAGGCTCATTCCCAAACAATTAAGAAATCTTCTAATGGAAGAGTGGGTTTGGGGGGCTTCTCTTCTCACTCTTGGAGTAGTAGGAGCACAACTGTTGTAGTTCATAGCAGGGCAAGATAAGCAAATTTCCTCAGCAACTCACTCTGCGGTGATAGCACCTAACAAGAAGAGTGGTTGATTGTATTAGCGTTTCAGCTGGAGTGTTATTTAAGGGCAGCATAGGAATAAGGTTGTTAGAGAAGTGTGGAGTGGGATTGGTGGTAGGTGGATGCCAGCCTCCATGGAGAGAAAGCATGGTGGAGACCCCAGTGGAGTCCACAATAAAGAATGACCAATAAAGGCCAAGAAGTAGGGTGTTGCTGTGATACCAGTGATGGTGTTTGATCTTGGGTTTGAAGTTTTCTCTCTTTGTGTTATCACTGGCGCTGTGTGTGGCTATTTATAGGTGTTTGTGTCACATTTCATATTGCTAAAATACCCAGGATGCAGTGTTTTGGGGGAGAATTGAGGAAGAAATTATGAAGTCAGATTCAATGGAGAAGAGCTTGCCTGATTTATAGATGAGTTTGTTTCCTTTCCCTACCCAGGAATAGCTGCTATCACTGAGAGAAGCCCTGGGCCTTTGTCATTTAGTCTATTTAATGCAAGTAATCCCTAGAGGGACATCTGATCACATCCCTTTTCTATTAGGGGACAAAGAGATAAATTCAAACCTGAGAATTAAGTAGTTCCCATGACCTCAGAATCCAAAGAATTCAACTAAAACACAAGCCATTTTCCCTCCTACACCTGAGTCAGGTTTATAAAACATTCTCATTTTTTATAACTGTCCTTTGCCACTGAATATAATTGTGTCACTGAACTTCTCTGTTTTGAGTTTACCCCTTACTCCCCTCCCCCATCATTCTTGACCTTCTACTTGATGGAGGTTGGTCTGTGTATGAGCCTATGGTAGTACAAACAAGAGGAAGATTGTGAAAGAAGGTGAACTATGGGGAAAATGTGGGGAAGTGATGTAAGATGTAACTAGTATAAGAATCAGAGAAGGAGCAAGTATTGAGGAAGGGGAAAGAGGGTAGTGTGTACGTTAACCCCAGCTGCTAGACAAAGGTGAAAATCTTGGTCAGTCATGCGCGATGGAGAATAAAGTGCAATGGCTGCTCTCACTGGTGTAAAGGGAAAAACTAGTGGAAAAGCAATAGCATTCCAAATGAGACCAAGAGAGCACACAAAGAGAGAAAGCAACAGAAGCTAGAAGGAGTAGGAAAGTAGCAACCTGAGGAGAAGGGGAAGGTGTGAGTCATCCAGACAAGCAGGACTGGGGCTCACTGTTCCCTCCCTACAACAGGATAAGAGGAATTAATCCAAGCATGGCAAATGAGAGAGACACATAGAGAGAGGGGGAAACACACACACAGAGGGACACACACATAGAGGGTCACAGAGAGAGAGACACACACACGAGACAGACACACACAGAGGAACACAGAGAGGGACACACAGAGGGTCACAGAAAGACACATACTGAGAGAGAGAGACAGACATACACAGAGGAACGCAGAGAGGGACACACACACAGACACATATACACAGAGACAGAGATGGGGGGATAGAGACAGAGGCAGCGAGACAGAGACAGACACAGACACACAGTGGGACAGCAAGAGGGAAGGACAAAGAGGGAGAGACAAAGGGGCCAGAGAGAGGGAGTCTGTGCGTGCATGTGTGTGTGTGTGTGTATGTGTGTGTGTGTGTGTGTGTGTGTGTGTGTGTGTGTAAAACTCTTGTGGGCTTGCCTAAAGACAAAAAGGAATTTGGCCTACTTTGTCCTGGAACGTTATCATGTGTTTAATGCACAGAGGTAGCTTCAACATATTTTATTTTTTTCCCTTTTGCTTTTTCCCTTTTGTGAAGAAGAATGTACAGTTATATATTTATGTGATTAATTCCATTTAGCCATTTAAGTGAATTTGTATTCTACAGAAATTCACCAATGAAGGAAAAAGGGTGGAGAGTTTTTTTTTCCCCTAGTGGGTGGTAACATAAGCCAAAGTCCAATTGCAAAAAAATCTACACATACAGACAAAAGGTGACACACAAGGGATGAATCTAGGAGACAGGTAGCCAGCTGTATGAGAGTCATAGAGAATTTGGTCTTACTGCAGAGCATTCTTTGGTACTAAGTAAGTTATGTGCTTATATGTATATGATCTTTGGGGTGAACCTGAGACAAACATCACTCTATATCACTGAAAAGGGGGAGGATCTTGGCTGGTAGCATTTTCTGAGTTTAAATGCAAAATGGAGACAGTAATTCTTTTACAGCTTTTGTTTTTTTTTTTTTCTTTATTTATTTTATTTATTTATTTAGCTTTTTACATTCATTTTCACAAATTTTTGGGTTCCAAATTTTCTCCCCTTTTCTCCCCTCCCCCCACCCCAATACCCCAAGCAATCTAATTTTCCCTATCTCCAATCTGTCCTCTCTTCTGTCATCCCTCCCTTCCCTTGTCTCTATCTTCTCTTTTCTCCTGTAGGGCCAGATGACTTTCTATTCCTCATTAACTGTATGTCTTCTTTCCTAGTTGCAACAACAATACTAAACAATTGTTCCTAAAACTTTGAGTTCCAAATTCTCCCCATCCCTCCCTCCCCACCCATTCCCTTTGGTACGGCAGGCAATTCATTATAGGCCATATCTGTGTAGCTTTGCAAATGACCTTCCTGATAGTCGTGATGTGTAAGACTAACTGAATTGCCATCCCTCCTAACCTGCCCCTCATTGTTTCTCTTCTGTCCTTTGATCCTGTCCCTCCCCAAGTGTTGACTTTCAATTACTCCCTCCTCCCTTTGCCCTCCCTTCCATCATCCTCCTCCCAATATCTCCTTCTCCCCCGCTTTCTTATACTGTAAGATAGGTTTTCATACCAAAATGAGTGTGCATTTCACTCCTTCGTTTAATCAAATGTGATGAGGGTAAACTTTTGTTTGTTTGTTTGTTTTGTTTTTTTTTTTTCCTCAGCTCTCCTCTTTTTCCCTCCACTAAAAACATCTCCTACTTGCCTCTTAAATGACATATAGTTACCCCCTTCCATTCCCCCTCTTTCCTCTCACTACATTTCTCTCTCACCATTTACCTTAATTTCTTTTAAGGTATGGTCCCATCCTATTCAGTTCAATCTGTGCTCTCTGTCTCTGCATGTGAATGCATGTGTGTATGTGTGTGCATGCGTGTACATGTGTATGTGTGGTCCCACCAACCACCCAGATACTGAAAAGTTTTAAGAGTTGGAAATATTGTCCTTCCCTGTATGAATGCAAACAGTTCATTTCTGGTAAGTCCCTTAATACTTCTCCTTGCTGTTTACTTTTGCATGCTTCCTCTCATTCTTGTGTTTGAAAGTCAAATTTTCTTTTCAGCTCTGGTCTTTTCATTAAGAATGATTGAAAGTCCTCTGTTTCATTGAAAGACCATATTTTCCCTTGAAGTATTATACTCAGTTTAGCTGGGTAGGTGATTCTTGGTTTCAGTCCTAGTTCCTTTGCCTTCTGGAATATCCTATTCCACGCCCTTCGATCCCTTAATGTAGAAGCTGCTAGATCTTGGGTTATCCTGATTGTATTTCCACAGTACTGGAATTGTTTCTTTCTTGCTGCTTGCAAGATTTTTTCCTTGAGCTGGGAGTTCTGGAATTTGGCCACAATGTTCCTAGGAGTTTCTCTTTTTGGATCTCTTTCAGGTGGTGATCGATGGATTCTTTCAATACTTATTTTGCCCTCTGGTCCTAGAATGTCAGGGCAGTTTTCCTTGATAATTTCATGCAAGACGATGTCTAGGCTCTTTTTTTGATCATGGCTTTCAGGTAGTCCCATAATTTTTAAGTTGTCTCTCCTTGATCTATTTTCCAGGTCAGTTGTTTTTCCCATGAGATATTTCATATTCTCTTCCATTTTATCGTTCTTTTGGTTTTGTTTGGTGATTTCTTGGTTTCTCATAAAGTCATTAGATTCCATCTGTTCCATTCTAATTTTGAGAGAACTATTAAATTCAGTGAGCTTTTGAGCCTCTTTTTCCATTTGGCTCATTCTGCTTTTGAATGCATTCTTCTCCTCATTGGCTTTTTGAACCTCTTTTGCCAATTGAGTGAGCCTATTTTTCAAGGTGTTAATTTCCTCAGCATTTTTTTGGGTCTCCTTTACCAAGATATTGACCTTTTTTTCATACTCTTCTTGCATCTTTGTCATTTCTCTTCCCAGTCTTTCCTCCACCTGTCTAACTTGCTTTTCAAAATCCTTTTTAAGCTCTTCCAAGGCCTGAGCCCACCCAACACCCCCCTGGGGTGTCTGGGGTACTGAGGCCCCGCCCTCCACATCTTTCCCTGATGGGAAAAATATGTTCTCGTCCTCGCCATCAGATCCGAAGGTCGGGATCATTTGCATTTGTTGGAAAAAACTCTCTAAAGTCTTATTTTTCTTCCCCTTTCTAGGCATTTTCCCAGCCAGTTACTTGACTTCTGAGATTCCTTTCCATCCCCGCCTGGATCCGCCCAGCTAGTGCTTGGCCTCTGAGATTCAAATGCGCTTTCCCGTGGCAAGCTTTAGTTCTGGCGCAGGGGTGGGGGCAGGGCCGCCTCCTAAGCTTGGGCCCTCAGGGGCTTTCTGCAGAGACTTTCAGGAATGGAGCGGGTGGGGGTGGGGTGGGGGGCCCCGCCTGCTGTGCCCAGCTCCCTTGGGGGTTTTATTCAGAGGCGTTCAGCAGTAGAGCAGGGTGGGGGCAGGGCCGTCTCCCCTGCTCGGCTCCCTCAGGTTGGAAAGACCTTCAGTATTGAAGATCCTACCTGCTGCTGGGGGATTCCTGAGTCCCGGGCCGCTGCCGCCTCAGCCACCCGCCCACGCCTCTGCCTCTGCCGCTTCCCGCCCCCGTCTCTGCCGCCACGGCTTCCTCCCGAGGGGGCCCGAGTCACGGAGAAGCTCCGCTCCCCTCCCCTATCGCAGCTTTCTTTCTTACTGACCTGTAGCTTCTGTGGGCGGAGGGACTTTCCCGGCTGCCAGAGCTTCCCCCGGAGCTTTCCTCTCTGAAGTCTGCTCGGGTCAGCTTCTCTGGGGCCGCGGCCAGGGGTGGGGGTGGGGTCCGCTTTCCGGAGTGCGATGGACCCCGGGGACGGCTCTCCAGGGTTCAGTGGAATGGAAATCTCTTCCCCTATGTTTATGCACCCCCTGCAGAGATTCAGAATTTATGGGGATCTCCTTTTACCTCAATTCCATGGGTTGTGGGCTCGGAGCTCGTAAATGTGCGTCCTTCTACTCCGCCATCTTGGCTCCACCCCCCCTTTTACAGCTTTTGTAACAATGTTGTCAGGACACAAGTTAGGGTATGTAACATGTTCTTTAAACTTTACATATACAACTGTAAGCCATTAAAATTACCCCTGGTTCCAAGCAGATGATGATCTATATTTCGTGGTTGTGTTCTGTTTCTTTTTAAGTATGGTTTCAAACAATTCTTGGATAACATGCAATTAATTCTCATAAGATGTTTTGATGACCTTATTGTTGAAGGAAATGTCAACAAATTTTTTTTTTTGCGAAAGAATGATCTTGAAATTCATATTTTGTGACAAAGGAAGACTCATTCTGCAATCTAAAATAACAGGTCTTCCAACTGAGTTGGGATAGATTGATCTGAGGGGGCAGAAAGGCACTTTACTCATGTTTCACTTTAGAGATCCAAGAAGTACAGAATTGAGGTTTGAACCCATGGAAACCCACTACTGCTCTTGTGCCGAAGTGCCACTCATTCAGCTCTTTGCAAAGTAGTGTCAGAAGCCCAGTGTGTTACTAATTTTTCTCTTCAAAGACCGGTCCTAATAGAGACTCCAGTTGTACCTATGTGTACTATTTGTTTGAAATGTCATGTCGCCATTGGCAATGATAAATCACCCCTTACCCTAGTAAGGATAGCTACATCTGTTGGTCTGAAAGAGGAGATAAGACTTTGAACAGTAGTTGCCAGGTGATCCACTAATAGGATTCATTAAGCTGGGCACTAACAACAACCAACCATAAATGGGCACTAAAGAATGCCCATGTCTAAATAACAATCTGCGACAGACGTTGAGGGTGCCAAAGGTAAAGAATCAGCTGCAACTGTATATTATGAGTGTTGAAACTTAGCTCAGAAGGCTCAGTGGAGTAGCCTGGAACAAAGACGAGAAATTAAGAATGGTGAAGTCCATCACAGAGAAGCATTTTAGATAAACACGAGCCTTGAGAGGACTTGAGGACATGAAACAAGTTGCCATCTACAGTAGATTCAAAACTTTGTTGCCTCAATGAGTAGATTTGTGGTAGCCATTCCCTGGCTTATCTTTTTTTTTTTAAATAATCTGCACTGTCTTTGTTTTTATACCACCTATATTTCTCAAAACACCTTCTCTGCCCTGCTGTCCAAGAAAGTTCTCCCTTGTAACACAAAATTGAGAAAGGGGAAACAGTTTAGTGAAACTAATCAACACATCAACCAAGTCCAATATTAGAGCTATTACTTCACGTTCATAGTTCCATATCCCTGCAAAGAAGGGATACACTCTTATACGCTTCTTTTGGGGTCAAACTTAAACAGCACCTAGGTGCCTACAGAACTGGGTCGGGCACCAGTAAGACCTGACTTGGAATTTGGCCTCAAATGCTTAGTAGTATGACCCTGGGAAAGTCACTTCAATTTTGTCTTCTTCAGTTTCTTTGACTGTAACATGAGGATAATTATGGCACCTACCTTCCAGGTTGTTGTAAAGCTCAAATGGATGATATTTGTAAAGTGCTCAGCACAGTCCCTGGCACATAGTAAATGTTATATACATGTTAGCTATCATTATCATCACCGTTATTTCATTAAAAATTTGTTTTTTCCATTTATATTGCTATAGACACTGCATATATGGTCAGTTGGGTGATGCTCTGGATAGAGTCCCAGTCCTATAGTCAGGAGGATCTGAGTTCAACTTTGGCCTCAGACACTTACTAGCTGTGTGACCCTGGGCAAGTCACTCAATTCTGTTTGCCTCAGTTTCCTCATCTGTAAGATGAGTTGGAGAGGGAAATAGCAAACCACTCCAGTACCTTTGCCAAGAAAACCCCAAATGGGGTCACAACTGAAATGACTTCACAATAGGAAATTGTATACATTGTTTTTCTGTTTCAGTTTACTAAACTTTGCATCAGTTAATTTGTCTTTCACAGTTTATTTGGATTCTTCATGTTCATTATTTCTTTTACTACTATTAATATTCCATTACATTATGTATCACCACTTACTGAAACATTTTCTATGTAACGGGTATCTACTTTGTTTCTAATTATTTGGCATTACAAAAAATTCTGTTGTAAATATTTTGTTGTGAATGTCCAATTCTTTATATCCTGGACCTCTTTGGGGTATGTGCCTTGTGTGTTCATTCTTCATTGCCAAAGAAGACCACGCCATAAGAGAAATGATGACATGACTTGCAGTTGACTTTGTTTTGAGTGAGGGAGGGCTGTGCAGGTCACCAGCCTCACTTCTCCTCCAGAGCCATTTGAATCCAGTGACTAGATATTCATCAGGATGACTGGAGATGACCCATGATGAGGCAATTGGGGTTAAGTGACTTGCCCAAGGTCACACAGCCAGTGAGTGTCAAGTGTCTGAAGTGAGATTTGAACTCAGGTCCTCCTGAGTCCTGTGCTGGTGCTCTATCCACTGCACCACCTAGCTGCCCTATGTTCCTTGTAATGGGATTGCCGAATGAAAAGTCATATCCATTACTTTCTTCATTTCAAATTACTTTTCAGAATGTTTGGACTAATACGAATCTCTTCCAATGGTGCATTCAGTGCACTTGTCTTTCAAGAGCTCCTCCAGAGTCATTTCAACATTTTTTCCCAACTTTTCTCATCTTTCCAATTTGCTTAGAATATTTCTTAAATGATGTGAGCTTGCCGAGAATTGAGAGCCAGATAAGAGATCTGGAGGGATTCCTGATGCCTACAGAGTTGGAAGGGGAAATTTAAAAAAATATCAAAAATAAAGTAATTTAAAAAACCACATGTAAGTGCCCACAATGTGCATAGTAATGTGGTGGGCCCTAGGGATACTAAGAAGATGTAATACTATCTCTGCTATCAGCAGTTTATTCAGTTGGGGGGGCAAATATTTCCTTTTATTCTTGATAAAATCATACAGCAATTTAAAGATGTATTTTGACCTTCCTGTTCAGTTGGCATATTTCCTTTTTTTTTTTAAATAAAGCTCTTCTTAATTGGGTAACAGCAGTTTTTACTAGATTTATTTATACACTTGTGTACAAAAACTTTGAATTTGCTGAACTCATTACATGAAAGCAGATACATTATTTAGCAGCCGTGAGAACAAAGGCCTAGTAGCCTGCTGTTTTTTGAAAGGTGCTAACATAGGCAGTGAGCTTTCTTTGTCTGATCAAGTGGTCCTAATATTCCAGCTGTTTATTTCATTCAGTGTCGTTACCAGTAGATGCTACTAAATGGTACCATGGAGGCTGTCAGCAATTCTTGATGCCACCATGACACAAATCATTAGAAAAAATTAGAGGAGGGGGAAGAAGAAAAGGAGGAGAAGAAGAAAGAATAAATAGAGGAAAAGGGGAAATAATCCGAATTTAACACTGGAATTTAGGACATAATGCTTGTCAGTGTTAAATTTTAAAAAAATGAAATGAGTTTTCAAAAAAGCAGTTAGTCCATTAGATAATCAATAAGTCAATTGGAGTCACATGATAATTTTCTTTCTATTACATTGTTATAAACACCAAGAGAGTTGCTTACAATCTCAGCCTCACACAACAACCTGGAATTTTTCTACTTGGGTATATATGGGTCACAATTTGAATTGGAGAAGTTCCTCTATCTGATGAAATGACAATTCCTTCATTGATTTGAGTCATTCTGGGGCACTCACACATAAGTAAGCCATGAAGAAGTTTCCATGTCTCAAATATTTAAATAAGGCTCTGTGATACAAGTGCATTTCCCCTGCCCCCCGAAAGTCTAATGCAGAGAATACAAGGCGAACAGTAGCTTTGTGAGAAAATTCTCTCTTTTAGGAGATCACTAAGATATTTCCCCCCCAAGTGTGGGTGACACTACTTGTCCCTTTCATTTAGGTATAACATAGATTAGTAGATTGAATTCAGTGACAGCATGACCCTGTAGGGGCAGCCTCATTTGAAGAAAACTTCCATCTAAAATAGAACACTGTTTCCACTACAAATGATGCCCCACAGTACACTGACTTCTACCCTTCCCCCTATTACTTTTTCATCCTCCCTTGAAGCTGACAAAAGCATTTAGCAAAATGAGGAAATAGTTTGGAGTGCAGCTGAATCAAATCCTAAAACAAACAGCCAAAGATAAGTGTGCCACATGAACAGCTCCTAATTGTTCTGTGATAATTCACTCAAAATATAATGATGTTGTTTGGAAGAATGAACTAGTTTCTTGTGGATTAAGAGAAAGCCATTTGGAGAAGATGAAAGGGTGTCTAGCAGTTTGAATAGAAGCATAAAAGATTTCAAGAACATGAAATTACTTTTTTGCCTGATAAGACATTTATCTGTTTTTCTCCATACTTGCACTAAATGAGCTCTAGAAGATAGTGTATTAACATCTTTTGAATATCGAAATAGTACTAATGTTGGAATTCTGCCCCCAACAATTAGAGAAATGCCATTAATAATCAGTGTGGTAGTTATGACTGCTTCTAATGAGGAGGTTTTTATCCTGGATGATAACTTAACTAGTGTTTTCTGAATGCAATGCAGTACTACCGACCAGCATCTAAAGCCATGTGAAAGATATACATGGAAATTAGGAGTGTATTATTAAACATTATACAATAAAAATAATTATACATTATACATTAAACATTATAAACTTATCAAATTATTAATGTAATCTTTATTCATAACAATTACTGTTAAATTTTTATTAAAACTGGAAAAATCTTACTCAAATTCATGTTCCCACTTAACATACAGATGTGAAAGATGGTCAAGAGTAAGAAAATAAAGCAAAAGAACAAACAAACAGATCACTTAAAAAATAGCTCTCCTTGAAGATACCCTATTAAAAGAATGAATAGTTTATACTTAGAATTTGGCACTGACTCTTCAACTCAGTGTAGCAGAGGTTCAGAAAAATCACTCTTGAGTGCGGTAGAGCACTATAAACACCTATGAATGTTTTTATCTTTCAGTAGAGGTAAAAGCAGGCCTCTCCACCCTCAAAATGCAAATTCAGTTAATTTTATATTTAAAGCTATTGCTTCTTGCCTTGACTTCATCAAAAGATCCCCTTTGGAACATATATTGAATTGGAAAGAATATATCCACTGCATTTTACTGATGACCCATGGACAGTCCTGGTTTTCTCTCTTATACCTACCTTGATATGACATTTTATACAACAGCTTATTTCATGACACCTCCTTATGAATGACTTAAGATTTTTATTCTGGCTTATGATCTAAGGACTATGGCTTTGTGTACTACTTCCACCAATATCCCTGTGGCTTTCATTTCATCCCTTAAGAACTTTTTGGCTTTTTAGGCTGCTTTTTAATTGTGGGAATCTTGAATAACTGTAAATTTCAAAGAAAAGCCCAAAACAGGAATCAGTGTTATTTTTTTTTTGCTAAAATGTGTGTAAGAAGATTCACTTTTAAGGGTGTCAATGAAATTTCCTTTGAACTTCTTTGGGTAAGGTAGGGTTTATCTTTGATATGTTTTAAATCATTGAATAGGGATATTGTGATTATGTATTTTCATGGACTAGAAAAGGTAAGAAAATTTAAAACTTGGGGATTTCAACCAAAGATCCTTGAGTTCACATATGGAAAGTTGGTTTAAGCCAAAGTTATTAGCCCTTTGAAGTTGTATTGGATAAGTCTAAAGATAGAAACTGTCTTTGAGATTGGTAGGTTAACTGCCCAGGACTCAGTTTTCTGTAGTTTTATTTTGGGAGTTGATTTGATGCCTATGATTTTTCACTATGTTTTACTAAGACAAACTTTGATCATGACATTGATGCATTATGCTGTGTGGAAGTGAGAAGAAAAAGCCATAATCCCTGTCTCTATGAGTGCACCTCAATGTTCAAACGGTGGAATGAATTCCATTGCAAGTGTAGCCCAGCAGTAAGAGGGTTCACAAATCCTGCAATCGCTATCAACTCTCCTATTTAGAGGTAATTTCTTGCCTAAAAGGAATGCTCACTCCAACTCCTGCTGCTGCTTCTGTTCATCCTCAAGTCTCAATCTAAAACACACCTGAACCAAATATTGACTACCACCTGACCTTCCATGCTCCCATCCTCACTGCATTCTGGCTGACTTTCATCTACTTCATAATTGTAAATATTAGTACTGTGGCTAGGCAGCAGTGTCACACTAGACTAAAGCTCAGGCCTGGAGTCAGGCAGACTAATCTTGAGTTCAAATCCAGCCTCATGCACGTACTAGCTGTGTGACCCTGGGCAAGTCACTCAATTCTATTTGCTTCAGTTTCCTTGTCTGTAAAATGAGTTAGAGAAGGAAATGGCAAACTACTCCAATATCTTTGCCAAGAAAATTCCAAATGGGGCCATAAAGAGTTGGACGTGATTGAAAAAATGAACACACATACACCATGGCTAATTCCTTATGTTCCTCAAATATCACAGTGTGCCTTTAATCTCTCTTAAAGGTGAGAGATGGAAAGGAAGTCTTCTCAGACAAAGAACAAAGGCTATTATTAGTGACTTGCCTAGATATTCAAATAAGAGACTGTATCTCTTGACTGTATTTTCACTGACTATTCCCTATGCCTGGAATTTTCTTATTTCCTCATTTCTAACCTCTTCCCTCTCTGGCTTCATTCATATCTTAGTTCAGATTTTACCTTCTTCCATAAGTCCTCCCCAATCCCCCTAAAACTGCTGCCTTCCCTCCGTTGATCTTCTCCAGTGGTAAAACTCATTTGCACACACCTGCTCATGGGTTGCTTTTCATTGTACTCCTACAGTTAGGAAAGTGCCTGTAATAGTTGCTTAATAAATGTCTATTGACTAACTGTTGACTGACTTCTCCTTAAACCTGAAATACCTGAACCTCCCAAGAGTGGTTAAATTTACCTTTTGGGAATGGATAACCAGTTCCTTTGTTTTTGAGACTTGTACATCAAATGTAGCCATGGGGCTATTCTCTCATGTTTTGCCACGTTCTCTGATGCTCTCCAACATCATTTGTACTTCTCTTGAAAGCTTTCTTCAGCCGAAAGGAACTATTTCACCTAAAAGGATGAGTTACTATCTACAAAACTGGATTTAGATTTGGAAACATTTTTAGGGGTCCTGGAATTTTAAAGTGACATGCATAGATAAAAATCTGAACTACCTCCACAACCACATACAAATTAAACCACTAACAGATTAAATGGGTAATTTTTTTTTGGCCAGTTTGACTTTATCTTATTTTCTTTCTAGGACATCATAGAAAGCTGGTGTCCTGACATTTCTAATAGCACATTTACTTGGGTCGCTATTACTGCACCCTGAGAGTTTCATGGTAATAGAACTTCAACCAGATGTTCAATAAACTCCGAATTCCTAAATCCATTCCCACTAAGTAGAAAAAACATTTATAGTGGAGAAATGCTCAGTATGTCATGAGTTTTTACCCCTCCAAGTTCATGATTCTATGTACATTCCAGATTCTACTGCAACTGTTTCAAGAAAGCAGAGGGTTTTCTGGTCCACAAACCAATAAATGATAACATGTGAAATTTTGTGATGTACTGCTCAAAATTACTTACCTTACCCTGGACTTACACAATGTTCTACTGATCCTTGTTATGGAAAACCCATCTTCTATTTACCCTTATAAACAAATTACTTCTTAAGTATCATGGGGCTTGATAAGTTTGTGTTGAGATTTATCGGAGGTATGGACTCATGAAGACATCAAATGAACCTCTAAATTTGGTCAAGTGCAAGGGTTATGGATCAAAGGAAAGAACATGGGACCTCATATCAAATCTATCTTGATGAGTCAATAGATGTCCAACTGACATTTACCTCTCCTCAAGTTAACTCTCTGGGGAGGCACTCGGGAAAGAATTGCTTGCCATGCCCTATGATAATTGAATGCAAGATCATGGCTTCTTTTGGAAAATTGGAAATAGTGCAATAAGTTACTGAACTGAATTAACCCTACTCTTTCATCTTGTTCAAAACATATTATCATTGACCCATGACATTATGCCTGAACCCTGATTTAGCATAACCCAGTTTTAGCCACTGTTAAACTGTGAATGGACTCTTTGCTGACTTAAAGGAATCTTACCTAAGGACTCTAAATTTCTGATGGATTTTTGGTCATGATTGCTTAGATCCATTGTTTTCCTGTCCCTCCCTCCTTCCCTTCCCCCCTCTCTTTCTCTCTTTCTTCCTGTACATTATTTAGCTTACTTGTAATGCTATCCATAGCATCCTACCATTTTCCTTATTAATTCCCCAATACTAACACAGCACAAATGAGTTTGTGTTCATCTTTTATTGCTGAAGAAGACCATGCCATCAGAGAAATGATGACATGACTTGCACTTGCCTTTGTTTGAGTGAGGGAGGGCTGTGCAGGTCACCAGCCTCACTTGTCCTCCAGAGCCATCTGAATCCAGTGCCCAGATGTTCATTGGGATGACTGGAGATGACCCAAGATGCACTGGGAGACCTTGGCCTAGGGCCAAGGTCTTTGCAGGTATTCACTGAGGGTGAGGCAAAGCTCATTCATCGAATAGGATTGTTTAAGCAGTACCCAGGCACCTTTAATGAGGCCAAGAAAAAGAAAGACAGGCGGAGTGGGAAATAGCAACAGTTACTATTGATAATCACTCTAAAGCTAGGAGGATGCAGAAGAGCCCTTAGACAGGGCCACTGGTGTACCAGCTTCAGAGTGCAGCAGGTTTAAAGTTTTGGAAAATGAAAAGGAAAGGAGAAGAGAGGAAAGGAAAGGAAACTGGCCAGTAAAAGGCACATCATCTTAATGAGTTAGGAAAAGAGAGAATGCAGTACTGGCAAGGTGGGTGGAGGAGGGGTACTAGCTGATTTCATGATATTAACTATGCGAATAGGGTTTCTTAACCAGAGAAAGGGGTATATTGTGGGCTAAACATGTAAGACTATTTACTCCACCAAAAGCAAAATGGGGCCTAAGGGAAGATATCATCTATGTGAACAGACTCTGCATTCGATATTGTGGATATAAAGGCAAAAAGGAAATAAGCTTAATTCACCCAAGGGAGGGGAGAAAACATGTATATGCATAGACACATACAAAATCTAAGCAAGATAAAATAATTTAGGAATCAGAAGACTAACATAGGAAAGACCTCCTATAAGAAGTAGAATTTGACTGATCCTTGAAAGGAGCTAGAGATTCAAAGAGACTGGTGGGGAGGTGAGGGTGGTGGTGGTGGTGGAGTATTTTAGGAATAGGAGAATCCCATGCAAGGGGGGGCGGCTAGGTGGTACAGTGGATAGAGCACCAGTGCAGGAGTCAGGAGGACCTGAGTTCAAATCTCACCTCAGACTCTTGACATTCACTAGCTGTGTGACCTTGGACAAGTTACTTTATTCCAATTGCCTCATCCTGGGTCATCTCCATTCATCTTGGTGAATATCTGGTCACTGGATTCAGATGACTCTGGAGGAGAAGTGAGGCTGGTGACTTTGCACAGCCCTCCTTCACTCAAAACAAAGGCAAGTGTAAGTTGTGTCATCATTTCTCTGATGGCATGGTCTTCCTTGACAACGAAGGACGAACACACATACAATGGCATGTGCAGGGATAAGTCAGTACACCAGTTCTGCAGAAACATAAGTGTTTGAGAAGGAAATAATTAATAACCTATCTGGAAAGGCAGGTTGGAGATAGATTGCAAAGTGTTTTAAATGCCCAAAAGAGAAACATTTCTTATTGTAGGGAAACATTCTTATAATATTCTTATTTTTCAGGGAATCCCTGAAGTTTCTTGAGCAGAGGAAGAAGATGGTTACTCAGAATTTGAGAAAATGTTAGTTAGAATTGATGTACACTATAAAGGTCAGGCCTAAATGGAATGCCATAAAAGAATAAAGGCTCATAACAGGGAAGCTGAGGTTGTTTAGTACTTTGAATACGTGCATTTTTAAAAGGATCATAGGCCTAGAGCTGGCAGGGACCTCAAAGGCCCTTTTCAGGTGAATAAAATGAGGCCCATTTAAACTGAAGGGTTGAGTGACTTACCCTAGGTCACAGAGGCAAAAGCCAAGTTAACTGAGTACCAAGAACTTCAGGCAGAACTGGAGATAATACATAAAGGCACATGCATTAAAAGGGATTGTAAAAGGCTTCTTGAATTTCTGCTGAAACTTGAAGGTTGCCTGGAGGTGGAGATGAAAAAGGAAAGAATTCTAGCCAATGAAAATTCATGGAATTGGGGGATGGAGAGTCTTGTTCAAGTAATAGCAAAGAGTCCTGTGTCACTGGATCTCAAAGTGCATATGGTGGAGTAGAGTGGAGGGAAGTGGGTTATGAAGGGCTTTGAATATGAAACACAGGATTTTATATCTGATTCCACAGGTGAAAGGGAGCCACTGAAGTTTATTGAATCAGGGAGTGACGTGATCTCCTACCTGTTCTTAGGAAGATTCATTTGACAGAAGAGTAAACGATGAGTGAAGTAGGGAGAGACTTGAAGCAGAGATCAAGCAGCAGGCTATTTGCTTAGTAGCCCAGGTATGAGGTGATAAGGGCCTGCAGCAGGCCCTGATCATTGGGGAAAAAAGACCTGAATCCTCTAAAATCTATCAACAGACACCTGATTAAGAACTTCTCTTTTAAAGGAAGTATCACTTTTCTTTCTTTTTTCTTTTTCTTTTCCTTTTCATAATAAGCAGTTCTGAAATAAAATTAGTAGACCCCAGCAGGGCTTAGTATGTCCAGTCCAATGAAGCACTAAATACTTCTAACCCATTTTATTATACTCCCACAGCCAATTGCTTACCTACCCTATCTTTCAAATGTCCATCAAGACACCACCATCTTTCCAGTCTCTCAGTTTCACCACCTTAGTTCAAGTCCTAATTGATTATTAGTCTCTTAATGGATCTCAAGTCTTAACACTCTCTTCCATCCAACACAGGTGCAAAGTGATTTTCCTCAAGCTCATCTGTTCATGATCATTTCCCTGTGCAGCGAATTCCAGTGACTCCTTAAAACCTTTAGGATAAAATAAAACTTTTAAAGTACTTCCCAATCTGGCCTCTACCTACTTTTCCAACCTTGCTATATATTCCTTCCTTTCAAGTATATCATGAAACAACCAAACTGGCCTCATGGCACACCACCTTTCTTCTCCATGACTTCTCCCCACCCCCACTTAACAGTATTTTATTTTTTCAGATTACATATAAAGATAGTTTTCAACATTTACATTTATAAGATTTTGATTTCCAAATTTCTTTTCTCCTTCCCTCCCTATCTCCTCCCCTTCTCCAAGACAGCATGCAATGTGATGCAGGTTATATATACATATATATGTATATATATGTATATAATTTAACATTTCCATATTAGTCATATTGTGAAAGAATAATCAGAACAAAAAGAAAACCATGAGAAAGAAAAAAATAAAAAAGAGAGAAAAGAGTATATTTTAATCTGCATTCAGATTCCAGTCTTTCTCTGGATTTGGATAGCATTTTCCATCATGAGTCTTTTGGAACTGTATTGCTGAAAAGAGCTAAGTCTATCAAAGTTGATCATCAAATAATGTTGCTGTTAATGAGTGCAATGTTCTCCATGTTCTGCTCACTTCACTCAGCATTAGTTCATGTATATCTTTCCAGGTTTCTCTAAAATCTACCCACTTTACCATTTTTCACAGAACAAGTGTATTCCTCTCCATTCATACATACCACGATTTGTCCAGGCATTCCTGCAATATCCAATTCTTGACCAACACAAAAGAGCTACTATAAATATTTTTGTACATGTGGGCCCTTTTCCCTTTTTTATAATCTTTTTGGGACACAGACCTAGTAGTGGTATTGCTGGATCAAAAAGTATACCCAATTTTATACCACTTCGGGCATCGTTCCAACTTGTTCTCTACAATGGCTGGATCAGTTCACAACTCCATGCATCAGTGTTCCAATTTTCCCACATATTTTCCAACATTTATCATTTTCCTTTTGTATCATATTAGCCAATCTGATAGGTGTGGGGTCAATGATGATTTAGAGCATTTTTTCATATGACTATAGAGAGCTTTAATTTCTTCCTCTGAAAATTGCCTATTCATATCCTTGACATCTATCAATTGGAGAATGACTTGCATTTTTATAAATTTGACTCATTTCTCTATATATTTTAGAAATGAGGCTTTTATCAGAAAACCTGGCAATAAAAATCATTTCCTAACTTTCTGCTTTCCTTCTAATCTTGGTTGCATTGACTTTGTTTGTGTAAAACCTTCATTTAATGCAATCAAAATGATCCAAAAAAATTCTCTACCTCCTCTTTGGTCACAAATTCTTCCATTCTCCTTACATCTGAACAGGTAAACTATTCCTTGCACTCATCATTTGCTTATGTTATCACCATCCTTTGTCATGTACCCATTTTGACTTTTCCATGACTTTGCACTTGTCCTTTTGATGTCTGAAATGCACTCCCTCCTCACCACTGCCTTTTAGAATCCCTTCCTTCCATACAACTCAAGTGTTACCTTTTATGCCAAGTCTCTCACGATGCCCTTAAGTACTAGCACCCTCCCTCAACTACCTCATATGTATCTTGTTGTTATTCTGTTTATGATTATATACATGTTGTCTCTCCTGATCAAATGTAAGATACTTTAAAGGAGGGACTGTTTTTAGTTTAGTTTTTTTTATCCCTAGCCTCAAAACAGAATCTGGCATATAATAAATGCGAATTGGTTGATTATGTTATGCCTGCTCCTGTATCACAGAACCATTGTCCTGTGACGTGCAAGATGCATGTTTGACAACCAGAACCAAAGCTGACTGAGAAAACTTGCATATTAAACTGATCGTTAGTCCGTAGACTTTTGCTGTAATAGTCTCAAATATGAGTTAAATATTCATACAGGGAAACAAAGAAAATGGCCTTCAAAGAGTGATTTTTCAAATGAAATCTTCCCCATTAGATTATACACATGAGAACTGTTAGAAAGGTCTGTCAAATGTTTACATTTATGCTTCAAAATTATACCAAAGTTTAAACAATTTGAGACTTAGTTTGAGCCTAAAATCATACTAACCCCAAGACTTCTAAATAACAGTTGGGATGGTTTCTGTTAATTCAAGTTAGTGCCTTTTCTTGCTTATTTTGTGCAATGAACTGCAATTAATTTCCCCTTTGTGTTTCCATTCAATCATTCTATTCTGACTAGATTACTTTATAACAATAGAATTTCTAGGGAGATATGTAGGTCAGCTCTAAAATATGTAGTTACTTCTATGATTTGCAAGAGACAGGAAAAACAAATTGAATTTTCCAGCATCTTTGAGGCATCCATGTGTCATAGCTATACCTATAGCACCCCAGGAAATATAGCACATGTCCTTAAATTCCACTAGAATTTAGCAAGAGTAAAATAAACCACATGGCCTCTGAGTATATAAATTCAAAAACACCAAATGAAGGGTGTTCTAGTTTCACTAAGATGTGGTTTGGATGTTTACAATGATACTCGTTTACATAAAATTGCACAGAACACCTTGTTCCTCCAAACAGCCACAGGGAAGGCTTTGATTAGCAATCACTCTGGATTTTGAACATTAGATTGGAAAGAGACATAAACTAAGGATATTAATTCAACTAGATGGGATAAAAATATGAAAGGGTTCTTCACTCTTCTGGCAATAAAGATGGAAAAATATCACATCATTTTAAGTGGCTAGGGATTCTGCCTGACTTCCAACAAATAAATTGGGAACAGATGCCTGCCCACGCAATGAAAATGATCTTATTAGGAAATATTTCTTCAAATGAAATCGACGATGACAAAAGGTTTTCTTTAGTGGCCCTGCAGTCGAAAGAAAAGGGATATTAGATCAGATGGAAGCCCTACCATAGTCTCCAGATATCAGAAGTAAGGACTAGCGATTGAAAATTTTCTGGAATACTTGGAAAAAAAACCCCTCAGAACCAACAACCCTGTAATTCAGAAGATCCTCATGGCAGAATTTTTGTTGAATACCACAATGTAACTGATGGAAAGATTGCAAAAGGGGGACTGAATTTCAGCCTCTTCCTGTGCTTTTAGAGGATCCAGTGTGTTTATTCTGGGTTACCAAAAGCACAGGCACAGAGATAACATGGAATTATAAAAATACAAGCTGAAAAATTGCAAATAGAGCCTTAGAGGGAAATAGACATAGTCTTTCTAAGAAGCAGCATTACTTAAATTATATTAATGTTCAGATGTCTCCTCACACCTTTCTATACGTGGCTGCTGGATTCAGTGCAAGTCAGTCTTTGTTTATTTTCTGCTTCCTTATTACCTGTAACTGAGTCATTTTTAAATGCAGTTTTCATTTTTATGTCTTTTAGGTGACCCTCTGACTTGCTCTCCTCAGACTATGTAGATGGTATGACCATCTTTTTTGGTAGGGGATGGTGTTAAAAATATCTTTAGGGTGATAGTAAAATAGGACCAAAAATAAAGGACAACGAAAACGACCAGTGTCATGTCTTGCTAGTAAAAAGATTGGATATGATCTGGAAAACTTGATCATAGGAGGCAAAGAAGTTCAGAAGTTACCAGCAGGGGGCAACAGAGGCTGGTGTTTCTCAAGTCATTTAATATTTGCCCAGTTCTTAAAAGAGTTAAAATCTCACAATATGATTAAGAATGAAAGATAACCAAGAAAATGTTGCCATCTATCTCAGGGGTCAGAGAAACTATTAATCAGGAAGAATGCCTTTTTTTCCCTCCTGTTGTCCCTGGAAGGCTTTTACCATATCTTCACTTTAAGGTAGGGATGGATCTTAATCAACTATATCTTGGAGATACATGTATCCTCTCTCAAATACTCCAATAGATCTGTGATCTCCAGGATTTGGGTGTTGCTCTCACAATGCAAGTTGCAATTCATCCTTGCCTGCTCATCCAATTTGACTTTCGTTCATGTACTCCTATAAGTTTGTCACAAGGCAATCATGCTAGGGTCCTTGGTTGATTTATCCTGACATTATGAAGATACCAGTGGTTGCCCATTTTTCCTTCATCTTTGCTCCCTTACTCGCTCACCTGCACTTTCCATCATGAATTTTCCTGCTGACACCTTTTATTCCTGTTCTTCAAAGTTCTTGACAGATTATTTCTATGTTGTAGCCTGCTAACCCACCTTGTTCCTTTCCATTGCCCTTTGTATGGCGTTCAACTTCCTCCATCACATTTTTTTAAAAGTCTAACTTTCTCTGACCATCCAAACCCATTGACTTATCATGTTTTCCTCTTTTTATTCACAGTCAAAATCTAGTCATCTAAATTTGCTGTCCCTAATTGGTTATCTAAAATATTCTTTTCTGCCCAAGCATAGTTCCTTTACACCTGAGTATCTTGCTACCATCTCAGAAGAAAGCTGAGAACATAAAGGCAAGATTGTTCATCGATCACTTAAAGTCTTTTTGGCTCCTGCCTTTAATTATTAATGCTGTTAATAGAGATTCTTGTTATATATGGATGACACTGCTTATTTTTGGTCCTTATACATCCAGAATTATATAAAGGTAGGCTTCTCCTCAATGGTAACTCAAAACATAAATTTAACCACTCTACCTCCCTTACATCATTCCAGTCTCACAACCTCAGGTTATACTAAGCCACTCCACACAATTGTATTCTTTCGGTCCCACTGGAAGCACCACTCATTGCTTCAGATCACTATTTATAGCCAGCAAGGTGAAATTGTCAATGTCTTCAGTAAGACTCACTCCTGCCTATATAAAAGTAAGTATCAAAATAGTGTTCACTGTTTATTTTCCTCATGAATATTTGAAGCAATGAGCTGATATTTTACTAATTGGCAAATAGATCATCAGTATAATGGGAATAAGTAATACTAATAATTGGAGTTGATATTTACATAGTGCTTTAAGACTGGTAAAGTTCTTTACATGTATGACCTCATTGGAAAAAAAATATCCAATAAATACAACACTGCAGTTTACCTTCATGTGGTCAACCAAAAATCTGGCTAAAGTAAGTGAAAATTTGGCATAGTAACCCATGGAATTTAGCCAGAAATGTCAAGTCTTGTATAAGGAGGCAGAGAAAACCAAATGAATCTTTTGGGTAAAGGCTATATTATCTGTAAACATAAGAGTTTATGATACTGCAACTTGCATTTTAGTACAGCAATACATATTTGTTATTTCAAGTAATAAATTTATATGCAAAAGCTAAGGAACAGGAAAAAATACTGCCAATAAGAATGAAGCCTGATCACACAATAGTGTTGATTTCCAAGCACATTCAAGAGGGAACTCAGGTTGCTAAAAGAAATGATAATATTACATGGAAGTCTGTTAAGTCTATCCCTGAAAAAGTTTATTAAAGAATTCCTTAATCTTTAAACTAATGCCTGACAAAGGTAAATTCGTCAAAAAAGGAAGCATTGGTTTTAGAATAAAATGATGCAGAAATGAGACCTTATCTCAGGAAATTGTTCACTCTTAAAAACATTCAAAGGTACCATAATTGACTGAAGTTATTGGTCTTGGGAAATTATTTTGTTATAAAAGTTATTGAAAGGCAGGACACCAGGGATTCTGTGTTAACAGTGGAAAGAAAGGGAAAATTGATAGGATGACATTTTTCAGACTTGGAATAATTTAAATAAATCATAAAAATAGAAGGTCAAGTGCTACAATGATAGGAGCAGAAGTCTTAAGTTCCGATCCCACTTTTGACATCATCTGTGAGATCTTGGTCAAGTCATTTCACATTCCTGGGTCTCAATTTTCTTGTCTGTAAAATTAAGAGGTTGGACTAGACGAATTCTGAAGTCTCTGTATTGAATCCCAGCACTTAGTATAGGATTGGCACATGTGTTAATTTTGTTCGTTGGTTCCTTTTCAACTCTATAATCCTATGAACTGAAGTTCTTATTTTCTTTAATAGCCTCTTCATTTTAAGGATTATGTTTCTCTAAGAATCACAAAACCTCCGTTAGAAGAGACTTAAGAGCTTTTCTAGTCCACCTTGCCCATGGATTTATTCAAGCTCTCCATTGATTGGGAGGCATTCCAAGACAGTCCATTCCTCTTTTGGCAGCTCAAACCATTCAGAAGTCTTTCCTTACATCCATCCAACCTGCATCCATGGATCTCCTACCCATTGATCCTATCAGATGTGACCTGGGGAGTTAGGCAGAAAATGTCTGATCTCTCTGTCCTAACAGTACTTTAGCCATGAAGACAACGGTCCCTTCCTCTCTGAGTCTTTTCTTCTCTAATTTAATCATTTCCATTTCCTTCAATTGATCTTAATATAATATTATTTCCTATCATCTCACTACACTTTGGACATGCTCCAAGTTGTGAATGTCCTCCCTTAAACAGAGCTCCCCAAAATGAATATTCTCAATATAGACTTTGGCTAGAGTAGAATACAACAATGCCATAACTTACTCTGTTTTGGTACATTTTTTTCAGTATAATGGACTAATTTTTTTTACCTGCTACTATACTTTGTTGATTTGAAATTGACCTTATAGTTCACTGAAGTCTCAAGAATGTTTTCCATTTGGACTGTTTTGAAGTCACATTTCCTCCAACCTATATTTGTGCACTTAAAATTTTGAGTTAAAAATTACTTAAATTTCCCTCATTAATTTTACTCTATAAGCTGGATGTTGCAATGGAGGGGATATTGTCTTGGACTCAAAAGATCTGGGGTCATATCTTGTCTCTGTTACGTACTACTTGTGTGACCTTAAGCAGATCTTATCTGTAAAATGATGGAGTTGGTCTCTACGATCCCTTTCAGCTATAAATTTGTGATTCTACAAGCCTAAACTCATTGTCCAGAACTTTTGAGGATCCTAACTCTGTCTAATCTGTTAGTTCTCCCTCCCCCTCAAAGTTCAACATGAATACTTGGAAAGTTTGACATCTCCTTCTCATAGTGCTGCTAAGTACTACTGAAGGAAGGCATGCAACCATATGGACTGATTTTATTGAAAGGAAAATTAAGTTAGTCTAATAACTCATTCTTGGGAAATCTGTGCTAGCCCTTGGTGATCAGGTATTTCTTAGGTAAATCCTCAGAAATTTCTATTTAATAGTATGTTCTAGATTTTCCCCCAGAATTGAAGTTTACTGCTTTATAGTGTAGGGAATGAATCTGTTATTTTTTTTTCTTTAAATTGAGATAAAATTTGCCTCCTAGACCTGTCTTAGCCATCTTATTCTCTGATTTTTTTTTTAGTGATCATGACAATTGCTTAGCACAATGTTCAGTTCTTTTAGCATTCTGAAATATTGTCTATCTAGATATAGCCTTATGCCCTAATCCAGAATGGTTACCTGAATTCTTTCCCTCTCCTTGTTTATCTGGCAGTGTGGGGAAGTGGAGAGTAAGTAGAGACCTGGACTTTCAGTTAAGAAAGTCTGAATGTAAATCCCAAACTGACATTTTCTAGTTTTGTGATCATGGGCATGTCTTGGATTTCTCATCTCTAAAATAGGGATGACTATATATGTAGAACAGGATTGCTGTAAAGCTCAGATATTATTGTAGGCATAAAGTGTTTTGTAAATTTCAAAGAGCTAAATAAATATCAGTTATTATAATCACTTGGGAATTCAAATTTTTTAGCTGTTTTTATCCTTGTCAGTAAAAGTTTAATTGATCTTCTTGACAACCTTTGTTTTATATCATCTTTATTTCTTTTAAAAATTATTATGACCTTGACAAGATCAATAATCATGAAGACAGCTCTTTGATTTTTGAATGTATCTCTGCCTTTCCCCATCCCCAGCAATCCATCCTTTGCAACAAAAACTAAAAAAGAGAGAGGTAACAAAGCAGTTCAGTGCAGTCAATGAACATGTCAAACATGCATCAGTCTTTACCCATGGTCTCCCATATTGACAATCAAACTATATTGTCATCCTTAAAATCAAGAATGTAGGGGGATTAAAGTTAGTATTTGCTTGGGGTAAAAGTGTTGCAGATTTTTCTACTTTGCTAACCTAGAGGATTCTAAGTTAGTCAAGCTTATTTGCTGACACCTTTGTACAGTTTACAGGGCACTGCAGCAAGCTGACTGGGTCCATGGAAAAGAAAATGAGGTTAGTCTGGAATTACTTACTCTTGCTGAATTTGTAGGGGCTCTTGGTGAAGAGGGTTTATTCCTAAATACTTATCTATCCTTTAATAATATTTTTACATATAGTGAACGTGCGTTAGAACAATAGCTAAAAGAAGCTGAGTGCAAATATTGTTGGGAATTAGCTGAGACAAAATGATGGCTATGATCAATCTGCTACCTAATAATTCTTTCACATCCTGGATCCCCATTGGACAGGAATCTGAAATCAGGCTGCCCTGATTGTATGATAAATTGTCAGCCTTTCCAAATACGGCATGTCTGTGACATGATCGCATGATGTATAAAGAGGTGAAATGACCCAGGTACTGCGGTGTAGTGGGAGAGGCACAGGGTCTGGAATTCAAGACTTGGCGCTGGAATCTTCTGACATTTGTTGGTTTCTTGACTTTGGGCAAACTGACTACCCTCTCTAAGACTGAGTCTCCTGAATTACCAAACAAGGAGATTATTTAGACTCCCTACCTCACAGGATGGCTTCAAAGAAAATATTTTCTAAATCTTAAATGTGAGTAATTATAAAGCATTCATTGGTAACGGGAAATTAAGATGCCACATAAGAACAATAAATCAAAAGGAAACATAAGTATATCTTGGCAAAATAGCTTTGGCAACAGATTTAGGATTTTCCCTCTCTTCTCTCTCCTGCTGTGCCTGTCGGGCTAAAGAAATGAAGATTCAAAAGCTCCAAACCGGAAATGAAGATTTTCCTTGACCTAGAGTAGAGGTTGCAGTAAAATCTGGTGTGTGGAATGAGATGGAGACTTCAGTGTATGCAAAGTTAATAATACTGGAGGCCAAGGTTCTAAGGCAGAGGTGTCACATACAAAGGCCCAGTGGGGTACAAAACAGATTAAAATGCCATTGGGAAATATTTAACAAAAATAATTAAAAATACAATAAAACATGGATATTGTTAATTTGTGGTTTTTTAGGTCAATATGTGGTCAATAGATCCTCACTATGGTTTGGTGACTCCTGTTTCTATTTGAGTTTGATACCACTGCTATAGTGTGAAAGGGAGCAGAGTTAAAGACATGAAAGGTATAGATGGAGGCTTCCTGGGTTTAGGAGGTGAGGGCTTCACCATTCAATGCTTTCTTCAACAAATATATATGATATACATATAAATATAATACACATGAACATTATATAGAAAAGTATATATAATATATATAGGTAAGTATATATAAACTGTATACATACATACACACATACATGTATATACATATACATATACACATACATATATACACATATACATACATATATATGCATATGTATGTGTGTACATATATATATACATATATATATGTACACACATATAGCAAATATACATGTGAGTACAAATTTAGAGCACAAAAAATGGTGAAGCACAAATTTATTCCCAGACATATAACTCGCATATTCTTAAGCCTGGAAATCTTTTCTCTTCTCTTTAAATTCTTTCCATATGCCTTTTTTCTGCTGCCAGAGGTCCTACTTCCAGAAGATACCCCCTACCTTAAGTGATTGCCTCTCTACAGTCATGTCTGTTGGGACATTGGGCTTCTACTCTCTCTTGAACTGCCAGATGTAATTCTCCCTCCTAGTTCTAAGCAGTATCCCTAATGGGTTGTGGGCAAGGGTACTTTTTCCTGTAACACTATGAGCTAGAGCTCATTCCAGTGCATTTATTCCACTGTTAACTCTTAGTGATTTTAGTGCTTAATTAACTATGATTAGCTTTTTAAAATTGTATTTGTTCAATCGACAAGCATTAACATGCCAAGCATAACAGTATTTTCTCATTGAAAAATAATTTTATTGTTCTTTCATTAAAAAGTAAAAAAAATCCTTATCAAATACACACATACATGCATACATACATAGACACTCATGTGCACACTCACATATGTAGTCAAACAAAACAGTTTCCACATTGGCCCTGAATAATAATATCTGTCTCATTCTGCAACTTGAGCCCATTACCTCTAAGTCAGAAGGCGGTTATCATGCATCATCATTTGTATCTTGAAATTATAGTTGATCATTGCACTGATAAGAATTCTTTAGTCGTTCAAAGTTGCTTGTCTTCACAATGTTGTTATTATATAAAATATTTTTTTCTTTTACTCACTCCAGTTTGTATACTTCACACAATTCTTTTCAGGTTTCTCTAAAACCACTCCTTTTGTCATTTCTTATAACTCAATAATATTCCAACATATTTATATACCAAAAATATGTTTAGCTTTTTCAAGCACCTCCTTAAATTTCCACTTCTTTGCTACTATGAAAACAGCTGGTATAAATGACTTTGTACACATACTACCTTTTGTCCTCTATTTTTTTTTTAAATTTCTTTGAGGATACAAATCATGTAAAGGTATCCCTGAATCAATGGTGTATGCTCTGGGTATGCGCAGTTTAGTCACCATGGGCGTAGTTCCAAATTGCTTTTCAGAACTGCTGGAATTCAGAATTGCTCTACGAACAATGAATTAATTCTTCTGTTTCCTCATAATCCCTCTAAATTGTCATTTTTCTTTTTAGTCATCTTTGCCAATCTGGTGGGTGTCAGGTGGCATATGAGTTTTTTAATTTGAATTTCTCTAATTGTGATATGGAACTGTTTTTTATATGGTTATCAATAATTTGGATTTATTCCTTTTAAAAATGCCTATTCATATCCCCTGGCCATTTATCAATTGGGGAATCAATTAGCTTTGACAGAGCAATTACTTTGAAGACAAGGTAAAAACAGAAGCAATAGTAATAGCATTTATATGATGCTTTAAGGTTTACAAAGTACTTCACATATATCATCTCATTTAATTATCACAATAACCCAGGAAGGGAAGTGTTATTAATTATCACCTTTTTATAGATTAGGAAACTAAGTCCTGGAGAGGTTAAATAATTTACCTAGGGTCATACAGTATCTCAACATCTAAGGAAGGATTTTCAAGTCCAGAACTCTATCCATTGTTTCAACTAGGTATACTAGGTATACAAATATTCACCCCAGATATTTGGGAGTACATGCTTAGTGATATTATTGCTTAGATTTAAAGCAGTTTCAAAATGGATTTATTCACCTTTCAAATTCAGTTCCAAAGGCAGTTTGGCAGGTGATTGGATGAATATACATCCATGCTTTTGCTGAATTGGACTTGGCAGGTAGTTTAGGAGCTTATTCCTTATCATCTGGCTTCTGACAAATCATGGCATTCAGACTCTCAGACCTCTGTCTCCAGTTTGACCTTTCATAGCTCTCAAGGTCACAGCCATCTCCAGCCTCCTTCACCTAAAACAAACAAATTAAAAAAAAAAAAACAAAAGCGAAAACAAAGAGGCCCGAACAGAAGCCCATGTTCACCAGGCACATGTTGGCTTTGAGTGGATCATTGCTCTATTTCTTCTTTGAAATTTGGCTTCTAACCTCATCCTTCAACTGTGGCATGGTCTTCTTCAGCAATGAAGGACAAATGCAATAACTCTCTCTGTAGTAACCAAGGATCACTTAACTGACAGATTTAATGGTCTTTGTCAATTCTCATCCTTCCTAACCTCTTTATAGCCATCGGTCTGGTTAATCACCCTCTTCTCTTTGATATCCTCTTCTCTGTATGTTTTTTTGTGCTCTTTCTCTCTGGATCTCTTACTACCCATTTGACTACTCCTTTACAATCTCTCTTTCTAATTGCTTAAATTTTATTTCCAATTTATTGACTAAAACAAGTATTTCCATAATACAGTAAAAATGATGATTACCCATGAAGCTGCAAATCTACTATGTACAGTTTATTATTTCTGTCAAATATATAATGAAATTATCAATTAATTTTTTTCTTCTCTCTCCCCCACCCTCAAGATGGCTATCATTAGATACATACACATACATACATATATATATGTATGTATATATACATATATATGTAAAATTATTCTCTACATCTATTTTTCAGTTCTTTCTCTGGATACAGATAGCGTCTTTCTTCCTATGTCCTTTAAAGTTAATTTAGGTATTTATAATAGTCAAAATAACTTATTCACTTAGTCATTCTTAAACAATGTTGCTGTTACCGTATATCATGTTCCCTTGATTGTGTTCATTTTGGTTTTCATTTTGTGAAAGTGTTTCCTTGTTTTTCTAAAATCATTCAGCTCATGATTTTTAGCTTATTTATTTTTAGTTTTCAACATTCACTTCTGTAAGCTTTAAATTTTCTCCTTCTCCCTCCCTCCCCAAGACAGACTGCAATCCAATAAAGACTGTACATGTACATTCCTATTAAACATATTTTAGCGTTATCATGTTTTGTAGAAGAATTATAATGAATAGGAGAAACCAAGAGAAAGAAAAAACAGAAAAGAAAATAGTTTGCTTCACTTTACATTCAGATTTCATAGTTCTTTCAGTCATCACAGACTGTTCTCCTGGTTCTGCTCCTTTCACTCAGCATCAGTTCATATGAATCTTTCCAATTTTTCCTAAAGTTCACCTGTTCATTATTTCTTATAGCACAATAGTATTCCATTACATTTATATACCAAAACTTGTTCAGCCACTCCCCAGTTGATGAGCATCCCATCAATTTCCAGTTCTTGGCCACCTATATATATTTTGTATGTGGGGGTCAACTTGTCATTTCTTATAGGACAGTAGTATTCCATTACAATCAAATACCACAACCAGTTCAGTCATTCTCCAATTTATGGGCATCCTCACAATTTCCAGTTCTTTGCCACCACTAAGAGAGCTGCTATACACATTTTAACATGTATGGTTCTTTTCCTTTTCACCTAATCACCTTCAGAAATAGACCAAGTAGTGACATTGCTGGGTATAAGTAGTTTAATGACTCTTTGGGCATAGTTCCAGATTGCTCTCCAAAATGGTTTGATCAATTCATAATTCCACCAACAATGAATTAGTGTCCCAATTTTTCCACATGCCCTCTAACATTTATCTATCATTTTAGCCAGTCTGATAGATGTAAAATGATATTTCATGGTTGTTTTAATTTGCATTTCTCATTGGAAAACTGCCTGTATCTATCTTGTCACCATTTATCAATTGGGGAATGACTCATTTTTATAGATTTGACAAAGTTCTTTATGTATATTTTAGATATCAGACCTTTATCTGGTAAACTCTCTAAAATTTCCCCCCAATTTTCTGCTTTTCTTCTGATGTTGGCTACATGTGTTTTACTTATATAAAAACTTTTTAATATGACATCAAAATGAGCTGTTTTACCCTTAACTTTGTTCTCAATCTCTTTTGTAAGATCTTTTCCCAGGTCATTTTCACTAATTGTGGATGTTTCCGAGGGCTCTGTCCTGGGACCTCTTTCCTTCTCCCTCAATATTATTTTGCTTGATAATCTCACCAACTCCTCTGGATTCATTTATCATTTCCATGTAGATGATTTTCAGATCTCTTTGTCCAGACTTAACCTCTTTCCTGACTTTTAATCTTGTATTTCCAACTTATTCAAAATTCTGAACCAAATATTTTATAACATCTTAAACTCAGTAGGTCTACAACTGAACTTATTTTTCTGTCTCAAATTTTCTCTTCCTATCTTTCCTATTACTGTTGAGTGCCACCAACCTTGCAGTTACCCACATTCATAAATTAGGTATCATCCTTGACCCCTCACTCTCACACACACCCAGTATCCAAAGTTACCAAGCCCTATCTTTTCTGTTTTCATTATATATCTGTGTATGGCCCTTTTCTCTTCTAAGAGAGCCACACCCTGGTGCAGGCCCTCCTCACCTCAAACCTGGGCTATTGAAGTAGTCTGATGGTTGATATCCTTGTTTCAAATATCTCCCAACTCCAGTCCTTCCTTTATTCATCTGTCAGATTGATTTTTCTCAAGCACAAATCATCCCTCATCCAGTCAACTCCAATGACTTTTCATTGCCTCTAGGTATGAATATAGCATCTTCTGCTTGATTTTGAAAGTTCTTCATAATGTGGTCCCTTCCTCCCCTCTCTATCTTCTTATACCTTATTCTGCCTACTTTGTCCTCTTCAATCAAATGTTATTGTTCGCATATGCTACTCTGTCTCCTGATTCCAAGCATTTTCCCAGCTGTCTTCAATGGCTGGAACACTATTCCTCCTCATCTCTACCTGCTGATTCCTTGACTTCCTTCAAGCCTCTGCTAAAGTCCTACCTTCTGATCTTCCTGAATCATATTGCCTTCCATGTGGTACTACCCTCAGTTTATCTGGTATATATTTTAAATGTACTTAACTGGGCAGGGGTCAAAAATAGGTATAGAAGCAAACCAAGCCCAAGTAGGGAGATGCATTACAAGAAAATGGATTGGACAACTGGATGATATGATTTTAGTGTGGATGAGAGAGCAAAAGTAGGAAAATAGCAAGCTATCCTTCAATGATTATATTTGCAAAATTCTAGATTCGTAAGGTAGTATACTCCAGAAAATTATTGAGATATAGGCATGCTCATACAACTATGGAATAAAATTAGTGTGAATAAGACAACTAGAATTAGAAATAATGAGGAATTCAGAGATCAGTTTGTTAGAAGGATGGCCAATATAAGTACTGAAGTCTCTGAGTCTAATGTCAAGGACTGGGATGAATAGGAAGACTTTCAGATATGAAAGTCATGGAAAGTATTCATAATGTTCTGTGTACAACTTAATTAACAAGCATTTATTAAGTACCTGCTACATTCCAGGCACTATTCTAGGTACTGAGGATAAGAAGACCAAAACAAACAAAAACTATGAAATAATTCCTAAATTATTTCTAAAAGACTGTATTCTAACGTACACAAGTCTAAATAGTTGAAGGACATATGCAAAGAGAATAAATACATACCAATACAAGACTGTTAAATATAAGCTAATTAGGAAAGACACCTGCATTTGAGGGAAAGATGTAAGGCACCATGTCAACGCTTGAGACAGAGTGCTAAATGTGAAGTACGATTTGACTGGAATGGAGAATACAGGAATAAGGAGTGTGTACAAACAATCTATAAACGCAGGTACAGGACAGGTTGTGAAGGACTTTCAAAACCAAAGAGATGAGTTGATATTTTCTCTTAATGACTGAGTTTATAGGCTGGGGGAGATGTAGAGTTGGTTCTGGACTTTAAGAAAATCACTTGGGTAGGTATATGGAGGACACATTGGAGGTGGGAGAGGGATGACTGACCAAACAGGAGACTGTTGCAGTAGTCCAAGCAAGACGTGATGAGGTTCTGAATGCAAGTGGTGGTTATGTGAATAGAGAAGGTGTTGAATGTCAAATGTGGTGGAGTTAGAAACATTTGCAAACTGATGGAGATATTATATGAGTTGAGGGAATGAGGAGTCAGGGAAGATGCTGAGGTATGAACCTGAGAAAGAAGGGCAACAGAAATAAGAATGATTAGAAGGTAGATTTATTTGGTTGGAAAAGATATGTCCAAATCTGAGCTTATTAAGTTGGAGAAGTTTTAAGGACATCCCATTTTGAAATGTTCACTAGACAGTATCTTTGAACTTATATGTGAAACTTACTGGGAGGAATATGGTGAAGAACATGAAAGAAAGAAGTATGAGTTTACCACTTAAACATTTAAGTTTAAGGTTAGATGGATAATATCTTATCTGAGTGATTAAATACGCTAATCAAGAAGCATTTGTTTAGCTTTTATGATTGGGACTGACAGTGCAATAGGAGAAAGTTTGCTGTGGCAATGCCTCATTGACAGAACTAAACTGAGAGAAGAATTGCAGAATTAATTAGTATTGTTAAAGCCAACACTCAGCTTTGAAAATTGAAATGTACAAAGAAGGATGTCATAAATTTACTAATCTTTTTTTTTCTCTGCAGATATTGGTATTTGGTCTTTATTAGTGAATACTATTATCCATCGAAACTTTTGATTCTTTTTCCAAAAAAGATTTGAGATTTTTGATACAACTTCCATGGTGATTCAATTATCCCAGGACCATAGATTTAAATCTGGAAGGGAACTTTAAGGTCATATATTCAAACCTTTCACTTTTTAGAGGAGGAAACTGAAGCCAAATGAGGTCAATTATGTGTTAAATTACTTGGTCAAGGTCATACTGGTAGTAAGTAGAATTTACTAGGCAGGATATAGTTGCCTGGAACACATTTTGGAAATTATGCAACACTTTCAATGATCTTAAAATTCTTCCTGAAACATAATCCCATTTTACAATTATGAAAGTCCTTCTGGTGATGTTATATAGCTATGAATCATAAACTACCCAGATCTCTAAAGGTTTAAAATTGTAGGTCACCCAAAGGTCAATGGAGGGATCTATTGTGAATGTAAATAGAATGAAGCACATGGTCAGCAATGAATCATATGCATGGAGAAACATAGAAGGAATCAGTCAATCAGCAAGTATTTAATTAAGTGCTCACTATTAGCGCAGTACTTTACTGTTAGGGATACAAAAATATGGAAAAACAAAAACCACTGTCCCTGCCTTCAAGGGGCTCCCATTCTAGAGGGAGAGAAAATGTGCAAGTAAGGAATCCAAGATATATATAAACAGCGTAAGTCAAGTAATATCAGAGGGAGGTATTGGAAGAGGATGGAGAGATGGTGGCAAGGTGGGATTTTAGTTTAATCTTACAGGAAGTGAAGGAAGCTAAGAGGCAGAGGTGATAGGGCAGGCTTGGGGGAAGTCATTAAAAACATGAATCTGGAGATGGAATGGTGTATGTGAGGACTAGTAAGTAACTAGACCAGTGAAGTTGGAGTATAGAGTGTGCAGAGGACAATACGATGAAAGAAGACTGGAAGAGAGGAAGAAATTGGGTTTTGAAGAGTTTTGAATGCCAAAAAGAAAATTTCAACCTGATCCCTGGGGTAAATACAGAGCTACCAGAGTTTATTGAGGTAAAACCTACTCTTTAGCAAAATCATTTTGGTAGCTGGATGCAAGCAGAACTGTAGTGATGAGGAACTTGATGCAGGGAGACTACCTAGATAGGCATTGCAATAGTACAGGTGAGAGAAGTGATTAAAGCTTATTCTAGAGTGGTGGCTGTGTGAGTAGAGAGGATGCAACATATACAAGACGTATTGTGGAAATGACAAGATTTGACAATAAATTGATTGGAGGGATGGAGGATAACATTGAGGTTGTAAATCTTGTGGATGGGAAGATGGTGGTGTTCTTTATGGTAATAGGAAGGTTGGAACAAGGAGAAAGGTTTTCAGGGAGATATTATGACTTCTATTTTGGATAGATTGATTTAGAGATGTCCAAAAGGCAAACGAATAACTGCGAAAGGAGGTGACCCAAGTTACATAGGAAGAATGAGGAATACCACATGGAAAGACCTAAAGCTGCTTTGGTACCTAACATCAGATGATCAAGAAGGCCTCCAGGAGGTAGTCTTGGATCAACTCCAGAGGATCTAGACAAGCATTATTCAGGGTAAGAAGGAGTGTGTAAGTTATAGTTAGCATCATTAAAGAGTTCCCATATTAATGATGTCATAAATTATATGTATTTCAACAGTTCAGTAGAAGATGGAAGCAAGGCCTTCCTTCTCTCTGTTACTAGTTTATACAAATCTCTAAATTTCATTTGATTCTTCATTTTCATCATTTCTTACTATATGGTAGTATTCCATTACACTCACATATTAAAGTTTAATTAGCCATCCTTCATTTGAGAGATGCCCACTTTGATTCTATTTCTTTGTCCCCAGATATTTTGGTATAAATTAGAGACTTGGCTTTAGTGCTGGAATAAAGCATACATGGACAGATTATTCACTTTAAAAAATAATTCCAAATTGATATCTGTAATAGTTGGATCACTACTTAGTTCCACCAATAGCACCTAAACCTGTTTGTCTTCTGATAAACCTTCCTGCATTTGCTGTACCCATTTTAAAAATCATCTTTGCCATCCTGCTAGTGAAACCAATTAGTAGTTTTATTTTGCATATCTATCACTATTGGTGATTGGCAGAAAATTTCCATATGGTTATTTTTTGTTTGCTATAGTTTTTTTATTAACTATCTGTATTTTTAAACCACTCATCTATTGGGAAATGGCTCTTGGTGTTGTATATTGAATCAGTTTCATATATAATTTGGACATCAGAGATGCATTTGATAGAAATATTTTCCCACACTACAATTTATCTCATAATTCTTTCCTGATTTTGTTATGTAAAAGTCTCTTGCTTTTATGTATTTGAAACAGTTTTTTCTTTTATAATCTCCCCTATCTTTTACATAGTTAATAATTCTTAATCTGGCTATATCTGTGGAAAGCATCTGATCTAGTTCTCTTTTTTGAGTGTGATTTGACCACCTTTTATATTCAGGTCACATATCCATTTTTAGCTTGTAAAAATAAGGAATACTACAAATTTGTATTCATCCTTGCACAGGGATCAAGTTAATCTTCTCTGTAGCATTCCAATTTGAGTGTGTGTTCTACAGAAGCAAGAATAATGTTAGACATTTATTAGTGAAACAATGCAAAGATTTTTAATAAAATATTTTTTCTAACTTGCTGAATTGAGTTTGTGCAAAAGTTATTATATTTTAGATCATCAAAAAGAATCTTTTAAAAATAATATTCTCCTTCCTCTCGGTAAATATAAGCTTTTTTTCACATCTACATTTACGAGAGAGAAAATCTCTATTTTCCTGAATCTTATTTTTAGAATGTTACTTTTTCATATTTAGAAACTAATTATCTGGACCTCCACAACCCTACTCCAATGCCTCATGATGGCATGGATATGACCCTAAATTCTCAAAGATTACATCAGTATAGTACAAACTGTAATCAATTCTACCATGTTGGAAAGGCTTAGACTTAGAGTAGAGGCTTAGCAATGCATCGAGAGTACATTCTCAATACCAGCCTAGTTAAATATGGAAAGATTCATTATCAGTAATCTGGTCACTTGGCAATGAATTCTTTGGCCATGAAAATCCATGAAATGAAGAACACACCAAGTGGTCTTAAATCCTGTGTGGTTCCTTTTGGTTTCAGCAGTGGAATTAGCAGGGTGATAGAGAAGGGGGAAACAGATGCTAAAAATTAGCTTTAGAAAGTAATAATAGCTAACATTTATATGGTATTTACCATTCGCCAGGCACAATGATAAGTGCTTTTTAATTATCTCATTTTATATATATTTAGTTTAGCTGATAGCACTTTAAATGTGAAATTCATGTCCAGTGAATGATCTTGTATGAGGCCATGAAGAACTAAATTTTATCAATCTTAATATTCTCACTATAAGTGAAAACATAATTCCAGCTAAATAGAAAGAAGACTCATAACTTCTCCATGGAGAGACAAATAGAGGACTTTACGGAGGTTGTTTTAATGTTTAATGTTTAACAATAAGAAACAGCATTTCATGGGTTAGTTGGTAATTTCATATTGTAGTGTTACTATTGTGTTGTTTATTGTTCAGCCATTTCATTTTTATCTCACTCTTCATGATCCCATTTGGGGTTTTCTTGGCAAAGACATTACAGTGGTTTGCCACTTCTTTCTCCAACGAATTTTATGGATGAGGTCCTGAGGCAAACAGGATTAAGGGACTTGCCCAGGATCACACAGCTAGTGAATGTTTGAGGTCACATCTGAACTCATAAAGATGAGTCTTCCTGATCGATGAATAAGATGAGTCTGCCTGGCATTCTCTATATACTGTGCTACCCAGTTGTGTCAATATAAGTATTTACAAAAATACCAGCATAAGATAATTTCAGTCTATCTATCTATCTATCTATCTATCTATCTGTCTATCTATCTATCTATCTATCTATCTATCTATCTATCTGTCTGTCTGTCTGTCTGTCTGTCTGTCTGTCTATCTATCTATCTATCTATCTATGTTTCAGAGGATGAAGAATTAGAACAGTTCTATGAAGAACTCAATAAAACCTTCCAAGTCAAGTCAACATGTACTTTAATAATCTGTTACTTTTATATAAAGATTGATGTAGTTGAGGATGACAAGAAAAAACACATTGGAAATTGTGAATCTGGCATAAGGAATGAGAGAAGCTGAAGAATTATAGACTACAGAGAAGTCACTATTTTAAAATTTTAATATTTTATTTTTTCTCAGTTACATGTAAAAATATTTTTAACGTTTTCCCCCACAATTTCAAGTTTCAAATTCTCTTCCATTCTCAAGCAATTTGAAAAAAGTTGTGCATGTGCGGTCAAGCAAAACATTTTTCCATATTAGGTTGTGAAAGAAAATGGACCAAAAAACCCCCCAAGAAAAATAAGGAAAGTAAAATAAGAGTATGCTTCAATGTGCATTCAGATTCCATGTTGTTTCTCTGAAGGGAGATAGTATTTTTCATCAAAGATCCTTCAGAATTATCTTGGATCTTTGTATTTTGGGGAATAGCCAAGTTATTCACAGTTGATCATTGCACCATCTCCTATTACTAAGCATATAATGCTCTCCTGGTTCAGCTCAACTTCACATTGTATCTGTTCATCTAAGTCTTCCCAAGTTTTCTGAATGCATCCTGCTCATTATTTCTTATAGCACAGTAGTATTCCATTATAATCATATATAACAATTTTTTGAGCCATTCCCAATTCTTTGCTACCACAAAAATGAGTTGCTACCAGTGTTTTTTGTACATATAGATTCTTTTTATAAAAATATCTCTTTGGGATAAAGATCTAATAGTGCTATTGCTGGGTCAAGGGGTATGCACAGTTTTGTAGCCATTTGGGCATAGTTCCAAATTGCTTTACAGAATACTTGGATTAGCTCACAAGTCCACCAAGAGTGCATTATTGTCCCAATTTTCTCACATCCTCTCCAATATTTGTCATTTTCCTTTTTTTGTCATATTAGTCAATCTGATAAGTGTGATGCAGTACTTCAGAGTTGTTTTAATTTGTATTTCTCTAATCAATATTGATTTAGAGCATTTTGTATGACTACAATATAGCTTTGATTTCTTCATCTGAAAACTGTTTGTTCATATGCTTTGGTTTTACTTATGCAAAACCTTATAAATTTAATATAATCAAAATTATTCATTTTATATCCAGTGGTGTTCTCTTTTGTTTGGTCATAATTTTTTCCTTTATCTGTATATCTGACAGGTAAACTTTTCCATACTCTCCTAATTTGCTTGATATCATCATTTTTTTCTAAATAATGGGTCTGTCAAACTGCTTTCCAATTTACCCAGTAGTTTTTGTCAAATAGTGAGTTTTTGTCCTAAAATTCTAGATTTTTTGCATTTACCAAACAGGAGACCACTATGGTTGTTTTCTACTGCATATTATGTACCTAATCTATTCTACTGTGACCCACTTCTCTATTTCTTAACCAGGACTAAATTGTTTTCATGATTACTGTTTTGTAATGCAGTTTGAGATATGGTGTGACTAGACTACCTTCCTTTACATTTTTCCCCCATTAATTCACATGATATTCTTTACCTTTGGTTCTTCCAGATGAATTTTATTATTAGTTTTTCTAGCTCTATGAAATAAGTTTTTGGTAGTCTGATTGGTATGGCACTGCCCAAATATATTAAATTTATACAATTGTAATTTTCCTTATATTAGCTAAGCCTAGTTATGAGCAATTTATATTTTTCCAATCTTTCAGATCTCACTTTATTTGTGTGAAAAGTATTTTGTAAGTGTGTTCATATAGTTGCTGGATGTGTCTAGTTGAGTAGACTTTCAAGTATTTTATATTGTCTATCTTTATTTTAAATGAAATTTCTCTGTCTCATTGCTGGACTTTGTTGGTAATATATAGAAATGCTGATATTTTATGAGGGTTTATGTCTTATGATTTTGCTGAAGTTAATTATTTCAACTAGCTTTTTAGTCGATTCTTTAGAATTCTTCAGGTATACCATAATATTGCCCGCAGAGTGACAGCTTTGTTTCCCCATTGCCTATTCTAATTCTTTTAATTTATTTTTCTTCTCTTATTGTTATAGCTTGTATTTCTAGTACAATGCTGAACAATAGTGGCGATAATGGGTACTCTTGCTTCTCTCCTCCTGATATTATAGGGAAAGCTTCTAGCTTATCCCTGTTATGGAAAATATTTACTATTGACTTTATATAAATATAACTAATCATTTTAAGGAAAGCTCCATTTATTCCTATATTTCTAGAGTTTTTAATATGAATGAGTATCGTGTTTTGCCAGAAGCTTTTTCCATATCTATTGAGATTATCACATGATTTTTATATGTTTTGTCATTGATATAATCAATTATGTTAATAATTTTCCTAATATTGAACCAACCTTGCATTCTTGGTACATATCCTACTTGACCATAGCATGTGATCCTTGTGCTCTTTTACTGAAATTTCCTTACTAGTATTTTATTTAAAATTTTTGCATCAATATCCATTAGGGATATTGGTCTATAGTTTTCTTTCTCTGATTTTGCTTCCTGATTTAGGTATGAACACCATATTTGCATCATAAAATGAATTTTCTTCTTTGTCTATTTTTTCCAATTAGTTTATATAGTATTAGAATTTATTTTTCTTTATAAGTTTGATAGAATTACCTAGTGAATCCTTTCGGTCCTGAGAATTTTTTCCAAATTTTTATTTTTCCAAAATAAGCTATTTAAATATTCTATTTCCTCTTCTGTTAACCTGTGCAATTTATGTTTTGGCAAACATTCATCCATTTCATTTAGATTGTCAGATTTATTTACATATACAATTGGGCAAAATAGCTCCTAAATGTTGCTTTAATTTCTTCTTTATTTCTGGTAAATTTACCAGTTTCATTTTTGATTCTGGCAAATTATATTAACCAATGGTTCATATAGTTTTGTTTTTTTCATTAAACCAGATCCTAGTTGTATTTATCAGTGTGGTAGTTTTGCTACCTTTGATTTTATTCATCTCTCCTTTGATTATCAGGATTTTCAATTTTGTGTTTAACTGGAGATTTTTAATTTGTTCTCTTTCCAGTTTTATGTTCAGTTCATTGATCTGCTCCTTCTCTAGTTTATTGATGTAGCAATAGAGTAAAATATTTTCCCCTAAGTACCTTTTTGGCTGCATCCCATAAATTTTGGTATATTGCCTCATCATTCTCTTTAATGAAATTATTTATTGTTTCTATGATTTATTCTTTGACCCACTCATTCTTTAATGTTTTCACAGCTCTTTATTAAATGTTATTTTTGTTGTATTGTGATTAAAAATGAATCATTTAATATTTCTGCTTTTCGGGGTGGAGCCAAGATGGCGGAGTAGAAGGACGCACATTTACGAGCTCCCAGCCCACAACCCATGGAATTGAGGTAAAAGGAGATCCCCATAAATTCTGAATCTCTGCAGGGAGTGCATAAACATAGGGGAAGAGATTTCCGTTCCACTGAACCCTGGAGAGCCGTCCCCGGGGTCCTTCGCACTCCGGAAAGCGGACCCCACCCCCACCCCTGGCCGCGTCCCAGAGAAGCTGACCCGAGCAGACTTCTGAGAGGAAAGCTCTGGGGGAAGCTCCGGCAGCCGGGAAAGTCCCTCCGCCCACAGAAACTACAGGTCAGTAAGAAAGAAGGCTGCGATAGGGGAGGGGAGCAGAGCTTCTCCGTGAATCGGGCCCCCTCGGGAGGAAGCGGCTGCAGCAGAGACGGGGGCAGGAAGCGGCGGAGGCAGAGGCGTGGGCGGGCGGCTGAGGCGGCAACGGCCCGGGACTCAGGAATCCCCCAGCAGCAGGTAGGATCTTCATTACTGAAGGTCTTTCCAACCTGAGGGAGCCGAGCAGGGGAGACGGCCCTGCCCCCACCCAGCTCTACTGCTGAACGCCTCTGAATAAAACCCCCAAGGGAACTGAGCACAGCAGGCGGGGCCCCCCACCTCCACCCGCTCCGTTCCTGAAAGTCTCTGCAGAAAGCCGCCGGGGGCCCAAGCTTAGAAGGCGGCCCTGCCCCTACCCCTGCGCCAGAACCAAAGCTTGCCGCGGGAAAGCGCATTTGAATCTCAGAGGCCAAGCACTAGCTGGGCGGATCCAGGTGGAGGTGGAGAGGAATCTCAGAAGTCAAGTAACTGGCTGGGAAAATGCCTAGAAAGGGGAAGAAAAATAAGACTTTAGAGAGTTTTTTCCAACAAATGCAAATGATCCCGACATTCGGATCTGATGGGGAGGACGAGAACGTATTTTTCCCATCAGGGAAAGATGTGGAGGGCGGGGCCTCAGTACCCCAGACACCCCAGGGGGGTGTTGGGTGGGCTCAGGCCTTGGAAGAGCTTAAAAAGGATTTTGAAAAGCAAGTTAGACAGGTGGAGGAAAGACTGGGAAGAGAAATGACAAAGATGCAAGAAGAGTATGAAAAAAAGGTCAATATCTTGGTAAAGGAGACCCAAAAAAATGCTGAGGAAATTAACACCTTGAAAAATAGGCTAACTCAATTGGCAAAAGAGGTTCAAAAAGCCAATGAGGAGAAGAATGCATGCAAAAGCAGAATGAGCCAAATGGAAAAAGAGGCTCAAAAGCTCACTGAATTTAATAGTTCTCTCAAAATTAGAATGGAACAGATGGAGTCTAATGACTTTATGAGAAACCAAGAAATCACCAAACAAAACCAAAAGAACGAAAAAATGGAAGAGAATGTGAAATATCTCATGGGAAAAACAACTGACCTAGAAAATAGATCAAGGAGAGACAATTTAAAAATTATGGGACTACCTGAAAGCCATGATCAAAAAAAGAGCCTAGACATCGTCTTGCATGAAATTATCAAGGAAAACTGCCCTGACATTCTAGGACCAGAGGGCAAAATAAGTATTGAAAGAATCCATCGATCACCACCTGAAAGAGATCCAAAAAGAGAAACTCCTAGGAATATTGTGGCCAAATTCCAGAACTCCCAGCTCAAGGAAAAAATCTTGCAAGCAGCTAGAAAGAAACAATTCCAGTACTGTGGAAATACAATCAGGATAACCCAAGATCTAGCAGCTTCTACATTAAGGGATCGAAGGGCGTGGAATAGGATATTCCAGAAGGCAAAGGAACTAGGACTGAAACCAAGAATCACCTACCCAGCTAAACTGAGTATAATACTTCAAGGGAAAATATGGTCTTTCAATGAAACAGAGGACTTTCAATCATTCTTAATGAAAAGACCAGAGCTAAAAAGAAAATTTGACTTTCAAACACAAGAATGAGAGGAAGCATGCAAAAGTAAACAGCAAGGAGAAGTATTAAGGGACCTACCAGAAATGAACTGTTTGCATTCATACAGGGAAGGACAATATTTCTAACTCTTAAAACTTTTCAGTTTCTGGGTGGTTGGTGGGACCACACATACACATGTACACGCATGCACACACATACACACATGCATTCACATGCAGAGACAGAGAGCACAGATTGAACTGAATAGGATGGGACCATACCTTAAAAGAAATTAAGGTAAATGGTGAGAGAGAAATGTAGTGAGAGGAAAGAGGGGGAAATGGAAGGGGGTAACTATATGTCATTTAAGAGGCAAGTAGGAGATGTTTTTAGTGGAGGGAAAAAGAGGAGAGCTGAGGAAAAACAAACAAACAAACAAACAAACAAAAGTTTACCCTCATCACATTTGACCAAACGAAGGAGTGAAATGCACACTCATTTTGGTATGAAAACCTATCTTACAGTATAAGAAAGCGGGGGAGAAGGAGATATTGGGGGGGGGATGATGGAAGGGAGGGCAAAGGGAGGAGGGAGTAATTGAAAGTCAACACTTGGGGAGGGACAGGATCAAAGGACAGAAGAGAAACAATGAGGGGCAGGTTAGGAGGGATGGCAATTCAGTTAGTCTTACACAACACGACTATCAGGAAGGTCATTTGCAAAGCTACACAGATATGGCCTATAATGAACTGCCTGCCGTACCAAAGGGAATGGGTGGGGAGGGAGGGATGGGGAGAATTTGGAACTCAAAGTTTTAGGAACAATTGTTTAGTATTGTTGTTGCAACTAAGAAAGAAGACATACAGTTAATGAGGAATAGAAAGTCATCTGGCCCTACAGGAGAAAAGAGAAGATAGAGACAAGGGAAGGGAGGGATGACAGAAGAGAGGACAGATTGGAAATAGGGAAAATTAGATTGCTTGGGGTATTGGGGTGGGGGGAGGGGAGAAAAGGGGAGAAAATTTGGAACCCAAAAATTTGTGAAAATGAATGTAAAAAGCTAAATAAATAAATAAATAAATATTTCTGCTTTTCTACATTTTATTTTGAGCTTTTTATATCCTAATACATGGCCAATTCTTTTGTAGGGGCCCTTAAAAGTGAAAAAAGTATATTCATTGTTATTCTCATTTGATTTTCTCCAAAGACCTAGCATATCCATTTTTTTCCAAAATTCTATTCATTTCCTTAACTCCTTTCTTGTTTATTTTTGGGTCATATTTATGTAATTCTGAGAGTGGCAAGTTGAGGATCCCCACTAGTATGATTTTATTGTCTGTTTCTTTTTGTAACTCATTTAACTTTTCTTTTAAGAATTTGGATGGAACTAAATTTGGAACACATTTATTTAGTATTGATATTACTTCATTATCTATCCTTTTAGCAAAATACTTTCCCTGCTTATCTCTTTCAATTAGATCTACTTTTGCTTTCACTTTGTCTGAGATCATGAGTGCTATCCCGGATTTTTTTTTATTTCAGTTGAACCATAATAGATTTTATTTCATCTCCTTATCTTTTCTCATTGTATATCTCTCTGCTTCAAGTGTTTTTCTTGGAAACAACATATTGTGGTATTCTTATTTTTGATTCCCTCTATTCCCTATCTCTATTTTATGGGTGAGTTCATTCCATTCACATTTGAAATTGTGATTGCTAACTGTGTCTCTCTCCTTCCTATTTCCCCTGTTTATCCTTATTTTGCTTTCCTTTCATCCTATCCCTCCTGAAAAAATCTTTTGCTTCTGACCACCACCTCCTCCTCCAATCTGCCCTTCCTTCTAACAGCTCCTTCCTTCTCTTATCCTCCTTCCTTCCCACTTCTGTGAAGGGTAAGATAGAGTTCTATGCCCAACTCAATGTGTGTATTATTCTCTTTTTGACCCAGTTCTAATAAGTTAAAGTGTTGCCCACCATCCCACATCTACTTTCCCCTCCATTGTAAAAGCTCTTTCATAACTCCTTTACATGAGATACTTTACCCATTCTACCTATCCCGTCCCCTTTCTCTCAGTGCATCCCTCTTTCTTACCCCTTATTTTTGTTTTTGGGGGGGTCTGGAGAAAAAGGGGTTTGAATATCATAGCATCATGGTCAACTTAAACCTGTTCCCCCTGTCTATGTATATTTGTATCATCTTTTCATGTTGGAATGTAAACATTTTAACCTTACAGAATTTCTTATTTCCCTCTCCTGCTTACTTTTTTATGTTTCTCTTGAGTCTTATATTTGAAAGTACAATTTTCTATTCAGCTCTGGTATTTTCATCGGGAATACTTAAAAGCCCTCTATTTCATTAAATATTCAGTTTTTTTCCCCTTGAAGGATTATACTTAGTTTTGCAGTGTAGGTGATTCTTCATTATAATCCTAGCTCCATTGCCCTCTGGAACATCATATTTCAGTTGCTCAGATTTCTTTTAACACTAAATCTTATGTTGTTCTGGCTGTGGCTCCACGATGTTCGAACAACTACTTTCAGTCTAATTCTAATATTTTCTCCTTGACTTGGGAGCTCTGGAATTTTGCTATAATATTCCTGGGAGTTTTCATTTTAGGATATGTTTCAGGAGGTGATGTGTGGATTCTTTCCATTTCTATTTTCTCCTCTAGTTCTAGGATACAGGGACAGTGTTCCTTAATAATTTCTCGAAAGATGATGTCTAGGCTGTTTTATTATCATGATTTTAAGGTAGTTTAAAAATTCTGAAATTCTCTCTCCTTGGTCTATTTTCCAAGTCAATTTTTTTTCCAGTGAGATAGTTAACATTTTTTTTTGTTTTCCATTCTTTTAATTTGTTTTATTATTTCTTTATATCTCCTGGAGTAATTAGTTTCCACTTGCCCAATTAAAATAATTTTTAATTATTTTCTTCAATGAGCCTTTGACCTCCTTGTCCATTTGGCTGATTTTGTTTTTAAGAAGTTTTTTCAGTAAATATTTGTACCTCTTTTTCACTTTGATCAATTTAGGTTTTTAAAGAGTTCTTCTCTTCATTGGATTTTCATGCTTCTTTTACCATTTGACCTATTCTATTTTTAAGATGTTATTTTCATATTCAATCTCATTTCTTTTCCCAATGTTTCCTCTACCTCTCTTATTTGACTTTTAATATCATGTTTGAGCCTTTCCATAAGTTATTTATAGGACTGAGATCACTTCACATTTTCATGAGACTTTGAATGTAGCTGTTTGACATTGTTCTCTTCTGGGTTTTGTTCTGATCTTCTCTGCCACCATAATAACTTTCTGTGGTCAGGTTCTTTTTTTTCTTGCTTGATCATTTTTCCCAGTCTGTTTCCTGACTTTTAGTTTTATGTTTAAAGTTGGCCCCTGTTTTCAGGCTGTATAAGGCACTATAATATTGCTTTCTATAAAAGCTTCACATTTTTTGTCCTCTTGTTTTCAGAGTTAGTTCTGTGAGTCTGTAAGTTTACACATCTTCTGAGGTAGCATGATCCAAGGAGAAGTATGGTCACTGTTCTCCTGGCTTATGTTCTGGTATGTGAGCAATGTCAACTATCTGGAACTCTGACCAGTGATCCCACACTCCTATAGCCAGGATGTGGTATGATAGTACTCCTCCTAGCCCTGGGCCAGTGACCTAGAACCTTGTATGAGCAATGCAACAGATTCCTATATCCAGAGTCACTGTTGGAGGTCACTGCTTCACTGCTACTTTGCCAGGTGTGGCACCTGGCACATGCTGGATTGCATTCCCCTCTTACTCCAATGTGACAGACTTTTCCTGCCAATCTTCTAAGTTATCTTGGGCTGAAATAATATTTCACCCTGTCCTTTTGTTATTTTTGCTGTTCCAGAATTCATTTTGAGACATTATTTTAAAATTGTTTGGAGGGGAGTTTAGAAGAGATAAAACAAATCCCTGTCTTTACCATCTTGAAGTCATAACTTTCTTAGAGAGATAAATGGGTTTGGGAGCACTGAATAGCCTAATCAAAATTTTAACAAATAGAAACAGGTAGTTGCTGAAATATGAGCCATTTCTTAACTCTGTATGGATAAAGTCCGTATAGACAAATTCTGCATAGACAATTCTGTATAGAGAAAAAGGAGCACACAGAATTATGGTGGGCATAGTTCAGAGTTCAGAGAGTCTCATCCCAAACATAGCAGTTTGGGGAGGAACCAAGCAATCAAAGGAAGGGGCTGCAGCAGTGGAGTGAATTTCTGTGGTGAAAAGGCACTTAAGGAATAATATGAAGATGAAAAATGAATAATAGATGGAAGAAATGGCATGGGCATAGAAAATAATTCAAACAGAACTTTTGCTGATATAAATCAGTCATCATAACCAGGAGACCAAAAGAGATTGTAAAAGTGTCCTAAGCCCCAAATATACTTACCAAGTAAACAGATGTGGTCATCAAAAGAAATAAGTTTCCAATACAAACCCATTTGTCAAATCTTGGGGAGAAGCATGATGGAACATCGTGAAAAGGCTTACTTCTTACAATAGAAACAGTGGAGGGTAAAACTAGTTTCAAAACAAAACAGATCTGAGACAGAGTCAATTAAGCAAAATCATCCTGAAGACTTTAAAAGTCTCAATAGATCCTACTCTTCTCTTAAACTATTGCCCGATATTGTTCCCACTTTCCTCACTCAAAATCTTTGGAAAAGTTAGACAACAATGCTTTCTCTACTTTTCTCCCTCCTGCTTTCATACTCATCATTCAGCTAGCATTGCTTTCTACAAATTACCTGTGATCTCTTAACAGTCAAATATATCTTCTCAATACAAATCCTTTTTGATGTCTTTACACTTCATGATAGTGATCACCCTCTCCACCTGATGTTCTCTCTTTTCTGAGTTTTCAATACTACTCTCTGTTTTAGTTTCATCTGTTTGTCTCCTCCTCAGCCTTGTTTGCTGGGCCATCATTCATGTCTTTCCCAGTTAACATGAGTATTCCCCAAGGTTTTGTACTGCTCTTTTCTCTCTCTCTGTCTGTGTCTCTGTGTGTCTCTGTCTGTGTGTCTCTGTCTCTGTCTCTGTCTCTTCACTTGGTGACCTTATTCACTCTCATGGATTAATTAACATCTCTCCGCTATGACACCCATGTTTCTATGTTCAGGATAAATCTCTTGAGAATCAATCCTACAATATCAACTGCCTATTACACATTTTGAGTAGTCTTTTCTGTGGGCATGTCAGATTCAACATAGCTAAAACATAACTTGTGATCTTTTCACTTAAGCTCACCTGTCATATGAACTTCCTGTTTTTTCCCCCATAACAGATCAAATTCTAGACTGCTACATGTGCTTACTTTTTACGTAACCGGTTTCCTCTACTTTCCTGTCAGTGATGCCATGCAAGATAGTTTTTGATAATTCCTGCTCTGATATAGATTTTGAGGTTTTATGACACCAACTCCTTTTATTATTACTTCTTTCTTTCTTTTCATATCTTTTATGTTTTGATTTTCCATATTGTGTTATCTTGTGTATTTTTAATAAGTATCCCCTTGATAATTTTACTATTTTAGCAGTTTAGCATTGTCTGTATACTTTTTCAGGTAGATTAGTTACTTTTACTATACATATCTATACTATACATATCTATACATATTAACACTGACTAATATAATTATTACTCTTTCATTTTGTATGTATCTCTAATAAATGACTTTTTTGTATGTACAGAAAATTGAAGATTTTATTTTCTAGTCAGATCTGCTATTCATTTATTTGACTGTTTAGTATATTCACAGTTTAGATTATGATAACTGGGCTTGTGTTTTCTTCCATTAATTTATTTTGTGCTAATTCTTATCTTCTCCCCTAAGTCAGTATTTTTCCCTGTGACTAGTTTGATTTTACTACCTTGATATGCTAGTGTATTCCCACAGATTTTCCCTCTATTGCTGTTTAACTTCCCCATCCTAACTTTCTTAAATTTTGTTATATTGTTCATTTCTCTTTCCTTCTTTTTATTCCATCTGTTTCTAGCCCTGTTCAGCTCTACCTTATTTCCATCTCTCTCTGAGTATTTAACCCAAAATTTATCTTCTCTCTTCACCCTCTCCTTCAACTTCTTAATTTAAATCACATTCTTTCACAGCACCTGTGTCAGAAATGTTTTCCTTTTTTTGTCCTCTTTACTTTTATTCTCTTCTAATGTATTCTGCACACTATCATCCAATTACTGAGTTATTTCTTTTTGTAGAAATTACTTTTTTTAAAAAATAAGTGAACTTTTTCTCTTTATATCTCTCAGGGTAAGGATCCTGGAGTGCCAAATTTCAGTTCCTTTCTCTCTCCTCTTTCTATATGACTACATTTGTAGATCTTATTCCAAACTCTCATTTTTCTCCTGTTTTTGTTCTTAGAAATATCAGTTCATGGAGAAAGGGATGGTGAATGGAAACAAATTATAGATAGGAGTCTTGCTGTGTCAAGAATTTTGAGGCCTCAACTTCCATTGGCCCATAACTTGATCTCTCATTTCTCCCAAGGCCAGGTTGTCTTGTTTCTGGTCCTATTTTCCTTCTCCCTTTCCCTAGGAGGCCCCTGAGTGCTGGCTTCTCTCAAGGATTTAGATACATCTTCTCCTGAAGAGGGATGCTAAATAGGAAGATACAATCTTTTTTTTTCAGAAAAGGTAGCCTCTAGTGAGGCAAATCCCATATGTCCCCCAGGTGAAACATAAGGTATTTGCCTCTTTCACAGACATCCAATTCTAATACCATCCCAAATGTGAATGTTCTTCATTAGACTTGTTACTTTCCCTTCTCATGTTGGGATCTACCTTTTGTTCCCTCCTTATATTCCTTCCACTACGTTGATTTTTATCCTATTCTTCCACAGTTACCACTCATTTTAAAAAAACAGAAAAGTTACTCTCCCTTCTCTGTTCATATAAGTTATTAGTCGTGGAGTATGTTACCAATTCCTCTTTCTCTCTCTTTGCACATTCTTACACTAATGTTCCTCACAAAAGATGTTGTTTCACATTGCCATTCTCAGTATTGAAAGAAGAGAGCAGCAGACTACTGCTTTCTTTACAATTCTAAGGGTAACCCTAAGAGGTCAAGGGTTCTCTAATACTATTACCCCAATTGCAGTCCACTAGTGCTATCTGTCCAATATCAATGAACACCCATTAACATAAATTAGCTTTTATAAAGGCATATTTAATGAAGAGATGCAGCAAGAACAAAGGTATGGCAACTTCCCCTCAAAAATCTGAGATATATTGTCCCAAAAGTATATAGAGAGTCTAGAGGAAAGTGGGTTCAAGCTTAATAAAAAGATATGGCAAAGGGATAATTCAGAGCTCCTGATTGGATGGAATTCCTTTTCTTAATTTGCAGAATCCTCGGGAAGTACTATGGGGTATAAGTAGTTCTATACTATGCCTGAAGGTTGGGGCCCTTTAGAATCCTAAAGTGACCTTGCCTTAGTACGTCTGGTCTATTTTTTGCTTTTTCTGAAGTATCAGCAACAAAGGACGAATACACACATGAAGTGCTCCAAGTAGAGGGATCAGCTTTTCTGTTCCAGAAATACTCTCACTTTCACTGATGGAAAGACCAAATTTTTTTCAGGGTCTCGACTTTCACTGATGGAAAGACCAAATTTTTTTCAAGGTCTTCCTTTATTTGGGGTTTTGGGAATGGAAGAGGAAGAAGTGGGACTTCTTTTCTCCATATTCTTCCCCCCTTCCCTCTCCCCCTCCCCGCTCCCACCAAGCAATTCCATCTTAAAGAGCTTGGTTAGTTAGAACCATTCAACCAATAGGCCGACCTACTATTGGAATCTCAGGTTAAAAGCTAGCTTGCTCTTTTATCCAGGCTTCATAGACATTGACCTGAGTATTTTCAACCAATCCTAATTCACTAACATCATTTCGTTTCACCCAATGACTGAAAGAACTTCTGTTCCTTCCAACTTGATTAAGGACCTTTCCCACTTAATTTATGTCTTCAATTGGTTCAATAGGGATTTCTAGGAATTGTTGACAAGTAGCTCATACATTTGATTATGCAAGGTAAGCAAATAAGTGTTCTTACTAGATAATGGTGTCAGAGAATAGAATTTCATTTTAATTATTTTAATCTTCATGGGAATGGTGGATTTTAAACAGTCATAATTATAATGATTTCCCTTTTTCTTTTCTTTTTTTTATAAAGGGTTGGAGGGTGTTTGAAAGTCAAATATTTTGTACTTAATTTTTTTTTGATTTTGTAGAAATGTTTCAAATGTCTCTCTTGAGTCAAGTATTTTTAATGACAATCAGAATCACTTTGATAAGATATGTTTTTGTTTTTCTGAATAATAGCTTTGGCTCCTCTACTTTTTGGAATATCAATTCACTTCTTTGATGTTTTATAACTACAGAATAATCCTGATTTAAATTGCCTTTGAATAAAGCATCCTTTTTTCCTAGATGCTTGAAAAATCATTATTACTAGTATTCTGAAATTTATACACTTTCAATTTTGAGAATGACATTTTTCTTCTGATAGTACTTGGTAAATGTGATCAATTTGTGCTTTGTTGCATGTATTAAGCAATTCTGGAAATTTCTTAGCAATGTAATACTGTTGCCTCTGAAGAAATAAAGATGAATATCACATAGAGGGCAACAGAAAGTATATTGTTGGAATGAACAAGCTGCAATGTATAATAAACGGGGACTTCCTAAGACCCACAGGAGAAAAAGAAGTTGTCAAAGAATCATAGGACAGAAAGAGGAGAGGGATCTGGTAGGAATGCTCCACTGGTATCCTTATTGTGTTCAAAGACTGGGAGAAATGCCTCTAGCACATCAAATAGACGAAAAGGTGAACTTCTGAGAAAACATAGATGAGAGTATCACAGGATGGACAAGGGTGGATGGATTGTAATCTGCCTCCTTATGGGAAATCCAAGAATCAATAAAAGATCATAGCTACATTTAAGTATTTTTTGCTGCATTGCATAATACTCATGTTTTTGATTTATATTCTTTTTAAAAACCTGTAATCTCTAAGTTACCAATGTGCATTTTCCAAGGGAAGTTACTTTGGCTTGTAGAGAAGTCATGTAGTCTTTTAAACACTTCTTTTTGCTTCTCTTCTGCCAAATTTTGATTTACTTTTATATTTTTACTTTTACATCTCTTGTTCACTCTTTTAGAGCTTATTTCTTTAGAGACACTTTCCAAATTGTACCTTCCAAATTCTGCTCCTACATTTTTATGTTTTCATTGTTCATTAAACTTTTTAAAACCTAATTTCATTTCTAATAATTTCTTTTAATAATTTTCTTTTGAACTGGAGTTTCTTGCCCTTGTTCCATGATCTTATGAGAGTTCAGATAATCCTTTTTAACCATTGAACTTTGGTTGATTTTCCTCAAGGAACAATAATATTTGTTCATACTGTTAGGAGTTCTCTGAGGTTTTACTGATTTTTCCCTTTTGTATTTGAGTTTCCCTGCTGGTTTATCTGCTTGGGTATTAGGATTTTACTCAGGTTCTGTTTCTTCTCTTGAACTTTGCTCTTTTAGAATTTTCTTTATATTACCAGTTGGTTATCTCTGATTTTCCTCTTTACTCTTTTGACTCTTCTCCTTTCTATTGCTACACAGTCTGTCCCTACCCAAGGCTGTGTGTTTCAGCCTTTTCAAATCTGAATGTTGTAAGGGCCTGTCCTGGGTCTTCAGACCAAACTCTATAGGGAGAAGAGTAACTTCAGATGGATTTACAGTCTCCTCTGTCTTGGGCAGGAAAGTTCTTTTCCTTTCTAGCCAGCTCTAAATTGTACTTTGTAAGGGAATCTATGCTGACTACATCTTCTTTTTTGCCCCTTTCCTCCCCCTTTCCATTCCCTCACCTTTTTTTCCTGAGGATGGGCAGAATCAGTATCTTCACTCTTTTGTGATGGGAGATAGGGTTCAGTCTGAGTCACTGCTGTGGTGGGTCAGGCAGGGAAAGGCATAGGTGACTCCTGAAATACATATCTATAAAGTTGCTTATATTTACTGCATCTTGAACATGATTAGATTGAAGGTGGGTAGGGGATGCCAAGTAGGGATTTAAGGAAATTAAGTTCTCCCAGCACTATTACATGGATTTTAAATCTCATGGAGTGTTTCTGTCTCATCTTGTGAATTTAGCTTCAGTTACTTTATATCTATTTTTGTTTCTGAAATTTTTTGGATTAGGGAGGTTTAAGAAAAATAGCTACTCCATTGTTTTTGGTGATTATGTGGTTTTTCTCTTTATTTTTGTGAAAATTTTTAAAAATAATTGCTTAATTATAAGTACTCTGTGTACTTCGTGGGTTAGTTCCAAGATATTTAATGAGTTTTGTTATTTTAATACTATTTATTTCTTCCCAGCACTCTATCTTGGTTTTCCTTAATAATGTAGAAAAATTACTGGTGTTTTTAGTTTATACTCTATAGCTTTAATTTTAGCTTTTATTGTTTCTCCAGGACTTTCTAAGTAAACCATTGTAGCATTTTTAGATAAAAATAATTTTACCTATTTTCTATATTTTACTACTTTAATTATCTTTTTTTCTGGATAATTGTTGCAGTTCTCATTTTTAGTTCTATGTCAAATAATGGTCATAAAATACATCTTTGTTTCATCTTTTACTCTGTGTGTGTATGTCTTCATCAGAAGAAGATATATCTAGACATATGCAACTACATTATATAAAGAAAAAAGCAGTTATGACTGTAATCTCTCTAAGTTGTGCAAAAAGAAGGAACACAGGTACATAATTACCTTTGAGGTCTTTTCCAGTACAAAAATCCTATAATTGTAGGATATTCAAATTATAGCGTCCTAAACATGATCAGGGACATATGCTGTCTATCGCTGATATCCTTCTCCTAATGGAGCAAGTGAAAGGGATGGTGACATTAAGCAAAGTAGGCTCTCTTGAAAGGGATACAGCTGTATGGGCTACAAAGATGGCAACGAATGGCCTCTCAGCCCCAGAACAGTTTGCATGAGTACAGGCTTATGCCATTTGGGTTCTGCAATAGCCCTACAGCCATTTGGAGGCTCATGAATTCAATGTTTCAGCATCTGCTAGACTGGAGATAGTGATTAATCCTGATGACACACTTAGTCATTCCTGGATCCAAACCAATATGCCGAATTGGTCGAAACTGATCTTCTGATGCCGAAGTCATTACCTACTTTTTGCCAAAGTGGAAAAATGCCCAGTTTGGGGACGAAAGGATAGCATTCCTGCTGCTCGTAAAATACTGGCAGGGATTTTTTTAATGGATTCATGTAAAGCAGAAATCATAAGGCAACGAAAGGCCCCTTCCTCCATGAAGGACTGCCAATAATTTCTCAGCTTTGCAAGGTTCTTACTACTACTGCTTTATTTCAAGTTTATTCATCTTGATGATGTCTCTCACAATTAAGTGAAGCATCCCAAAGCTTACTGATGGATAACAGAAGTCAAGGGAACCCTACCTTTAGTTGTGTGTCAAAACACCCAGCTTTACAAAATACAGTTTGTTAAAGAGAGTGATGTATTTATTGTTACCATGGGAGTCATTCTTTCACAGACCACCCCTAGCCTTGCCACTCTGTTATCTGGTGAATCCTTTTTCTTTCAAAAATTGATCAAGAGAGAAAATCATATTATATTCTTGCCTTCATTCTTGCCTCCAGAGGCAGAAAGTCAGAGGATCCAAGAAACCAGAAATGCCAGTGTGGAATTATTGCATATATACAATCTGAGGCCTGGCAAGGTAGATATAATTCCATTCCCCTTTTCAAAATTGGAAAAAAGGCCTGCTTAACTTTTGTAGGGCTCCTGGGGCCTGCCTACACCTCCCTTCTAGCTACTATCTGGGAATTGCCCTTGACTCTCCTTTCGAAAGAAGCAAGTCAGGCTTCATATAATCTATCCATATCACCCACAAATCACATTTAGACAACCCACATAGACCTTCCTATTTGATGGATCCGTAAGTAGGTTTCTCTCTCCCCATCCTTTATTTTAAAGCCCTTTCTATTACTTTGTAATGGCCGTCCTTTGTGCCTGAATCTATTTCTTACTTACTTCTGCCTTGGAATCTGTCTCTTCCTTTAATATGCAGCTCAAGTACTATCTTCCCCAGGAAGCCTTTTTCTGATCTCCCAGATGCTAGGGCCTACCAGCCCTGTCAAACTACTATGCATTTAACACTTTGTATTTATTGTATGAATTAACTTTCTATTAGTTAATTAGCTAGTTAATATATATCTATATTTTAGATATCTCTTCCCAGTTAGAATGTCAAAATTCCTTGTGGGAATGGATTATTTGAATTTTTGTAATCAGTTCTCCTAGTGGTCTCAGGCTCTTGAATTACTGTGCTCAAAACAAAGATAGGTACTACCCCAACCTGGACTGTTGATTTATACTTTCATGGACATCTATTTAGATTCTGCCACCCCCTCCAGTAGAGGATTGCCATTTTTTCTGTTGAGTGTACAATTTTCTCTTCCCTGTCACAACTTATCCCATAGGAGTTTAGATATATTGCATGTTAGCATAGTGAGTTTTGTGGAAGCCACAGTTGACACATGAAGCAGATGATATAGAAAAAGTTTAGAAACTCAAAAATGCATAAAATATGTGTATTGTATTATAGTTCAACATATTTTATATTTTAATATAATAATTATTGAGACTTATTCTCTGGTATGAAGGGAGAGCCAAAAATCCCGTACAGATTTTCCAGATTGTGAGGGCATCATGCTCCTATTCCACATGACATGGAAGAGATAACTGTAGTTTGATTACAAGTAAGTGTTGTCCCTCTAGGAAAGGTTACTGAACAGAGATATTCATGCCATGATTTTTCCCTCTTCTGATAATAATAATTCCCAAATATATCTTCACATCATCATAGTAGAGGCAATATAGCAAACAGGAAAGAGAACCTCAGAGCTCCAGAGACCCATGTTCATGTCATACATCTGATGCATAATGGATAGGTAACCTTGAACAAGACCTTTAAACTTTCAGTGTTCTGGTCACCTATCCAAATGAGTAAATTGCAGGCAACATGCCATCCTGCTTGGGTAAAGGAAATTTTCTTAACCATGAATTCCTTCTACCAGCATTTTGCAAACCATTATCTAGGGATCTCAAAGACCCTTTGAGGAGATTCATAAGGTCAAAACCATTTATCAGGGAAGGAATAGAAGTAAGAAGTTGTCAGGGGAGGCAATCATTGAACTATGGAGATTGGTGGTAGCAAAATGGCAAAAAGGGGGGATGACAAGATTGGTTTGATTGCTGGTAGTGGGGGAGCAATAGGGAGGTTTAAATTAACTTTCTCAATCCTAGTAAACTGAGAGTCTTGGAAGGCTCCTTGCCACCATATTTAATGGCACCTACTTTGGCAATGAGCACTTGGTATTTTGCTATTGCACATATAAATATACAGGGGAAGCTTTAGAAATACTTCTTTTCAATCTGAACACTAGTAAAAGTGAAGTGGAGCTAAATCATTTCCCTATGCTTGTAACTAATGGCTTCTAGATGAGCTTGCAAGTTTGTCAGTATGATTAATCAATCTCCCAGGGCAGAAAGCACAGCCAGACTTTGGATGGTGTGTTATTCTGCTATTATTATGCACTCCATAATGGGAAGGTATCTGACTTGAATTAGATATTTCTCAAGCCAAAGTACAAGTCTGTGCTCTCAGGATGTGTTATTGCAGATGCCGTCCTTTTTTAGCCAAACACTCTGGCCCATCACTTGATGTGAAAAAGTCCCTTGACATCAGTGGTAGAAGCTGGACTGGCTATACATTCATCATCACCAACCAGCAGAGATTAGTTTGCTTTTTACAGATTGCTTATTGAATTTGGGTGCATGCCTTTGCTCTTTAAAGTGACAGTTGCACTGACTAAAAAAAGCACCACCATGTTCAGTGGCAATATCTGAATCTGTAATAATAATAGTTCTTTTGCCTAGCACAGTCTAGAGGGTCAGCAGAAAATGCATTTTATTATGTTCAGGCTATCAAGTATTCATTAACTGCTTTCTGTTGTTCTCAAAGCTAAGCTCTTGCAGTATTCTAAGCCAGATGCTTTATTTTACCCCACAAAGAAACTCTGACCCTACTTCAGATATCAGTATTTCTATAGATATATGCACCACCCTAATCCTTACCTGGACTCCAAAAGTTGGGATCATGTTTTTATTCTTTCCCCTCCCTTACTCAGCCGCTAAGTCACAGAAATTCTATCTCCCTAACATCTTCCATATACACCCTCTTATCTTGATACAAAAACCCTATTAAAAGTGAAGCAGTATGGCACAGTGGAAAGATCACTGACTCGAGAGTCCAGGGGACTGAATTCAAATCCTGTCTCTCATCCTGATGACCTGTGTGATCTTGGAGAGGTCACCGAATTCCCCTATGCCCAGTCTCTTCATCTATAATATGAGTGGGGTAAACATAGGAAGAAATAATGCTCCGAATACTTAATAATAAGCAAAAGGCAAATCAAAACAATCCTCAGGATTCATCTCATGCCCAGCAAATTCTCAAACATGACAAGAGACAGAAATAGTTAATGTTGGAATGATTGTGGAAATATAGGCACACTAATGCATTGTTGGTGAACTGTGAGATGGCATAGTATCCTAGAAAGCATTATGGAATTATGCAAATGAATTGATAAATTTCCATACATTCTAATTGAGAGATTCCATGAAAAGGCATATTCCCCAAGGGGATCCATCGTTGATGAAAAGAAAGGCCATTGATATCACTCTTTATACCTGTGTGTGTGTATGTGTGTTAACAAACAACTAGAAACAAACTGGGGTAAACAATGGACAAATTGTAGTACATGAACATAATAGAATATTACTGTGCTGTAAGAAAGAACAAACATGATGAAGAAAGAAGAGTATGAAGAGAATTACATGAATTGAGGCAAAGTGAGGTCAGCACAATCAAGAAATAACATACACAAAGACTATAACAATGTAAATAGAACAATAACCAAAATATAATTGATATAAAATATTGTAAAATTATAAGGAGCATGTTTGACTCCAAAGAAGAGATGTAAGAAGGTACTTCCCCAACTGCTTTGTAGATGTTCAGTCCAAAAATGTGAAATATTACATATAGTATCAGATTTTTTTTTCAACACATTGAGCAGTGCTCCTGAATTATTTTTATTTTAAAAATGGCTATGTTGGAGTGAAAGGATAAGAGATACAGGCAGAAATCAAACAAAAGATATCAGTGAAATCTATTTTTTTAAATGAGAGCATTGAATAAGATGATGTCAGGTCACTTCTGGTTTTAGTCTATGATCCTAGGATTCTATTATTATGTAATACCTTCCTAAATGTTGTACCTATCACTGCTTCCTTCTCCAATCCATCCTTCACACAGTTGCTGTATTAATGTTCAAAATAAAACATCTAACTCACCCATTCAAAAACTTTCATTAGCTCCCTGTTGCTTATGGGATAAAGTACAGGACTGGCATTTAAAGTGATAGGAATTGGCCCTGGAAGAGATTTTTAAGATTGTGTAGATCAGGTTCGTCACTTACAGATGATGAAAATGAGGTCTGGAGATAGAGTAAGTGTATGCCCAAGGTCCCAGGGTAATTTAGTAAGTAGTAGGATTTGAACTACCGTAATTCAATTCCAAATTCAGTGACATGTGTGTGTGTTTTGTCTCTACTTTATCTTCTACAACTTAACTCTAACTTGTCTCTCTACTATTTGATTCTTTACCTTTTAATACACTCTATATTCCAGGTAAAAAAGTCAACAGTATGTTGTGACAAACCTATTAAGATACAATTTAAGAGAGATAAATGTATTGTCTTACCATGGGTTTAAAAAATCAACTTGAGGGGGCAGAGCCAAGATGGCAGAATAGAAAGATGGATCTGCTCTAGCTCTCCCCCATAGCCAATAAAATACCTGTAAAATTGACTAAATAAATTCTAGAGCAGCAGAAATCACAAAATGACAGGAAAAGGCTATTGTACTGGGGTCAGAGCAGAGTGCAGCCCATCCTTGGACATGCAACACAGCATGGACAGGACTGGAGCAGGTTTCAGGGTGCTGAATCACAGGTAGCAGCTGCAATTCCCAGATTTCTGAACCCACAAATGCCAAAAAAACTTCAAAGGTCAGTGAGAAAGCCCTTTCACCTGGGTGAGACAGGTGTGCAATCTGGCCCCAGCATTGGCTCCAGGGCAGCAGTAGTCATTCCAGCAGCAGAGTCCATTTTTGGAGCCCTCAGCCTAAAGAACCTGGGAGAATCGAACAGCTGATCAGGGTCTCACTTCTGAGTGGCAGTCCTGGCATGAGGAGGAACACTGGAATGGTAGAGCTGATGATGGCTGTGGAGAGGAAATCCTACGGGCAGATCCTGGGCAGAAAAGAGTACTTGTGGTTGCTCTCAGACCAGAGAGTGCAGGCCAGGAGAGGAATAAATTCCTGTCCCTTGAGTGTGCCACCTTGAAGAAACTTAGACTTACAGGACTGTAGAGTATACCCTTCACTTGACAAAGGATTCAAAAGTCAAGTAATTGGCTGGAAAAATTCCCCAAAAAGGGGAAAAATAAGACTATACTACATTACTTTTTTGATGAAAAGGTATTTTCTTTCATTCTTTCAGATGAGGAAGAACAAAACATACCATCAGTGGAAGACATCAAAGTCAAAGCTTCTACATCCAAAACCTCCAAAAAATATGCAGTGGTCTCAGGCCATGGAAGAGCTCAAAAAGGAGTTTGAAAATCAAGTAAGAGAGGTGGATGAAAAATTGGGAAGAAAAATGAGAGTGATCCAAGAAAGTAATGAAAAGTGAGTCAATGGCTTGCTAAAGGAGACCCAAAAAATGCTGAAGAAAGTAACACCTTTAAAATAGACTAACCCAAATGGCAAAAGAGGTCCAAAAAGCCAATGAGGAGAAGAATGTTTCAAAAAGCAGAACTGGTTAAATGGAAGAAGACATTCAAAAGTTGACTGAAGGAAATAGTTCTTTAAAAATTAAAATGGAACAGATGAAAGCTAATGACTTTAGAGAAACCAAGAAATTACAAAACATAACTAAAAGAATAAAAAAATAGGGGAACAATGTGAAATACTTCTTTGGAAAACAACTGAACTGGAAAGTAAATCCAGGAGAGGTAATTTAAAAATTATTAGTCTACCTGCAATAATCAAAAAAAGAGCCTAGACATCATATTTCATGAAATTATCAAGGATTACTATCCTGATATTCTAGAACCAGAGGGCAAAATAAGTATTGAAAGAATCCATTGATCACCTCCTGAAAGAGATCCAAAAAGAGAAACTCCTAGGAAAATTGTAGCTAAATTCTAGAGTTCCCAGGTCAAGGAGAAAATATTGTAAGTAGCCATGAAGAAGCAATTATAGTATTGTTGAAATACAATCAGGATAACACAAGATCTAGCATCTTCTACATTAAGGGATTGAAGGGTGTGGAATATGATATTCCAGAAGTCAAGGGAACTAGGATTAAAACCAAGAATCACCTACCCATCAAAACTGAGTATAATACTCCAGGGAAAAAGTGGAATTTCAATGAAACAGAGGACTTCCAAGCATTCTTGTTGAAAAGACCAGAACTGAATAGAAAATATGACTTTCAAATACAAGAATCAAGAGAAACATGGAAAGGTAAACAGGAAAGAGAAGCCTTAAGGAACTCATTAAAGTTGAACTATTTACAATCCTGCATGGAAAGATGTTTTTTTGTAATTCATGAGACCTTTTACAATATTAGGGTAGTTAGAGGGAAATATATATATGTAGGTGTGTATGAGTGCAGGTATGTATACGTATGTATGTATACACACACACACATACATACACATAGACAGAGGGCACAGGGTGAGGTGAATATGAATGAAGAATGTCTAAAATAATAAAATTTACTGTTGAATGAAATGTACTAGGAATAAGAGTAAGGGCGAGGTAAAATGTAGCAAGTCATCTCACAGAAAAGAGGGAAGAAAGAGCTTTTATAATGGAGGGGAAGAGGGGGGACGTGAAAGGAAATAATTGAGCCTTACTCTCATGGGATTTGGTTTAAGGAGAGAATAACACGCATTCAATTGGATATGGAAATCTATTTTACCCTGCAGGAAGGCAAGGGAGAAGGGGATAGAAGAGGAAAGATAATAGAAGGAGCAACAAATGGGAGAAAGGGATAATCAGAAGCAAACACTAATGTAGGAGGACAGATCAAAGGAGAGAATGGAATAAATGAAGGGCAGGATAGGACAGAGGGAAATGTGGTTTTTCTTTCACAACACACCTATCATAGAAATGTTTTGCATTGTTACACATGTATGACCTATAATGAATTGCTTCTCTTCTCAATGAGGGTGAGTGGGGAGGGAGGGACAAAATATGGAACTCAAAGCTTTAAGAATGAATGTCAAAAATTGTTTTGGCATATAACTGAAAATTAAGCTATATTGGCCATGAAGTATAGAAATATATATTTCCCTACAGGAAAATAGAAGGAAAGGAGGATGAAAGAAAGGTAATAGAAGGGAGGATAGACTGGAGAAAGTGGGTGGATGGGGTGCATGCTATCCTGGGGTGGGGGTGGGGAGAGTTGGGGAGAAATTTTTGAATTCAAATTCTTGTAGAAGAGAATGTTAAGAACTGAAAAATAAATAAATAAATTAAAAATTAAAAAAAATCAGCTTGACAAACACTAGATGAGTGTGATATTCCTAGACAGCAGTTCAAGGAAGACCTCATAGTTCTAATAGCCTGAAATCTCAGCATGTCAGCAATATAATCAAGAAGTAGATTTTTATTTTTATTTTTTATTTATACTCAGTTTTGCTAGGTAGATGATTCTTGGTTTTAATCCTAGTTCTTTTGACTTCTGGAATATCACATTCCAAGCCCTTCCATCCCTTAACATAGAAGATGCTAGATCTTGTGTCTTCTAATTGTGTTCATACAGTCTCTGGGTTTGTTTTGACAGGTAAACTCCCAAATATTTTGTAGTGTCTGCCCTAGCTTTAAATGGGATTTCTCTTTCTATCCCTTCCTGTTGGGCTTTGTTACTAACATATAGAAATGCAGAAGATTTGTGAGGGTTTATTTTGTAACCTGCAACTTTGCCAAAGTTGTTTATTCTCTCAAATAGTTTTTTACTTGAATCTCTGGGATTCTCTAAGTATATCATCATACCATCTGCAAAGAATGATAACTTAGTTTCTACTTTGCCTATTCTAATTCCTTTCAATTTTTTTATCTTCTCTAATTGCTATAGCTAACATTTCTAGTACAATATTGAATAATAGTGATGATAATGGACATCCTTGTTTTACCCTGGATCTTATCAGAAGTGCATCTGGCTTATCTCCACTGCATATAATGCTTGCTGAACATTTTAGGTAGATACTGTTTATTATTTTATGGAAAGTTCCCTTTATTCCTATGCTCTCCAGTGTCTTTAAAAGGAGTGGATGTTGTATTTTGTCAAAAGCTTTTCCTGCCTCTATTGAGATAATCATGTGGTTTCTGTTCATTTGGTTGTTGATATAATCGATAATGCTAATAGTTTTCCTAATATTGAACCAGCCCTGCACTCCTGGCATGAATCCTACCTGATAATAATGTATTATTGTCACGATAAGTTGCTATATTCTTTTTGCTAAAATCGCATTAGAGAAATTGGTCTATTATTTTCTTTCTCTGTTTTGTCTCTTCCTGGTTTAGATATCAAAACCATATTTGTATCATAGAAAAAATTTGAGTGTACTCTTTCTTCCTCAATTTTCCCAAATAGTCTATATAATATTGGAATTAATTGTTCTTTAAATGTTTGATACAATGCACTTCTAAATCCACCCAGCTCTGGAGATTTTTTCTTAGGGAGTTCATTGATGAATTCTTCAATTTCTTTTTCTGAGATAGGGATGTTTAAATATTCAACTTCCTCTTCTGTTAATATGGGCAATTTATATTTTTTTAAAATACTCAGCCATCTCATTTAGATTGTCAAATTTATGAGTAAAGCAGGGCAAAGTGATTTCTAATTATTGTTTTAATTTCCTCCTCATTGGAGGTGAGTTCACCCCTTTCATTTTTGATATTGATAATTTGGTTTTCTTCTTTTTTAATCCAATTGACCAAAAGTTTATAAATTTTATTAGTTTTTTCATAAAACCAACTATTAGTTTTATTTATTAGTTCAATAGTTTTCTTAATTTCAATTTTATTGATCTCTCCTTTGGTTTTCAGTATTTATAATTTGGTATTTACTTGGGGATTTTCAATTTGTTCTTTTTCTACCTTTTTCATCTGCATTTCCTGATCTCCTCTTTCTCTATTTTATTCATGAAGGCATTCAAAGATATTAAACTTCCCATAAGAACTGCTTTTGAAGTATCCCATAAGATTTGGTAGGTTGTCTCATTATTATCATTCTCTTGAGTGAAGTTGTTGATTGTTTCCATGATTTGTTGTTTAACCCATTCCTTCTTTAGGAATAGATTATTTAGCTTCCAACTAATTTTTAGTTTATCTTTCTATGGCTTTTTATTACATATACTTTTTTTGCATTATGATCTGAAAAGGATGCATTGATTATCTCTGCCTTTCTGCACTGGATTGTGAGGATTTTATGCCCTAGAACATGGTCAGTTTTTGTATATGTGCCATGTATCCCTGAGCAAAAGGTATATTCATTTCTATCCCCATTCAGTTTTCCCCAGAGATCTATCCTATCTACCTTATCCAGAGTTTTATTCACCTCCTTACCTTCTTTCTTATTTATTTTAAGGTTAGATTTATAAAATTCATAGAGGGGGAGGTTGAGATCCCCCAATAGTATTGCTTTGCTGTCTATTTCTTCCTGCAACTCCCCCAAACCTTTCCTCTAAGAATTTGGATACTATCCCACTTGGAGCATATATGTTTAGTAATGATATTGCTTCCTTTTCTGTGATGCCTTTTAGCAGGATATAGTTTCCTTCCTTATCTCTCTTGATTAGATCTATTTCTGCTTTTGCTTTGTCTGAGATTAGGATCGCTACCCCTGCTTTTCTTACATAAACTGAAGCACAATATATTCTGCTCCAACCTTTTCCCTTTATTCTCTGTTCATCCCTCCATTTCAAATGGCTTTCTTGTAAACAACATATTGTTGGATTATGGTTTTTAATCTATTCTGCTCTCTGTCTCCATTTTATGGGAGAGTTCATTCCATTCACATTCACAGTTATGATTACAGTCAGTGTCTTTCCCTCCATCCTCTTTCCCACCATTTGCGTTTTTAGTTCTCCCACCTGCCTTCCCCTCCTCAATTGAGTTTTTACTTTTGACCACCACCTTGAGCAGTCTTCCCTTCCTTCTTTCAGTCCCACTCCCTTTTAATCCCCTTCACCCTTACTACTTCCTCCCTCGATTTAGCTTCCCCTTCCTCTTTCTTCCCCCTTCCCTTCCTACTGCCTATAGAGTTAGTTAGGTTTATATACTAAATTAAGTGTATTGTTCCCTCCTTGAACCAAATCAGATGAGAGTACCTCTCAAAGAATGCTCATCTCCCTCCCCTCTTTCAATCTACTATAAAATAATTTTACACTTCTTCCTGTGATGTAATTTATCATTTTCTGCTTTCTCCTTTTCACATCTCCTGTTTCAATCACTTCCCATGCTTGAATCACATTTTTATCATCACATTATTTACTTTATACCCATTCCTTCTCTCTACGTGTATACCTTTTATACTTCATAATTGATGTACAATTCTCAAGATTAACAAGTATCATTTTCCCTTATAGGGAGGTAAACAGTTTGCCCAACTTGAGTAACAACTTTTTCTTTCCCCTTGTGTACCTTTTTATGCCTCTCTTGAGACCTGCATTTGAAGACTGAATTTTCTATTGAGTTCTGGCCTTTTTGTCAGGAAGGTCTGGAAATCCCATATTTTGTTGAATATCCATCTCTTTGCCTGAAATGTTATGCTGAACTTTGCTGGGTAATCCATCCTTGGCTATAGTCCCATCTCCTTTGCCTTACGGAATATCATTCCAATTCCTTTGATCTTTTAATGTAGAAGCTGCAAGGTTCTATGTGATTCTGACTGTAGCTCCTCGATATTTGAAAGGTTTCTTTCTAGCTGCCTGTAGTATTCTTTTCTTCATTTGATAGTTCTGGAATTTTGCAACATATTTCTTTGTGTTTTCAGTTTGGGGTCCCTGTCAAGAGGTGAATGGTGTATTCTTTCTATGACTATTTTGCCCTCTGCATCTAGCACTTCTGGGAAGTTTTCCTTGATGATTTCTTGGAGGATAATATCCAGACTCTTTTTTCATCATGGGTTTCTGGTAGATCGATAATTCTTAAATTTTCTCTCCTGGATCTATTTTCCAGGTCAGTTGTTTTCCAGTTAGATATTTTACATTTTCTTCTATCATTTCATTCTGTAGTTTTTGTTGACTGATTCTTGATGACTCATAGAGTCATTTGCTTCTACTCGCCCAATTCTAATTTTCATCGAATTGTTTTCTTCAATTAACTTTTACATCTCCTTTTCCATGTATCCAATTATTGCTTTTAAGGAATTATTTTCTCCAGTTAGTTTTTGTTCTTCCTTTTCCATTTGTGCAGTTTTCCCAGATAGGTTTTGTGCTTCCTTTTCCATTTGTTCAATTTTCCTTTTTAAAGAGCTGTTCTCTTCACAAAATTCATTTTTCAAATTTTTAAAATCATTGGCCAATTTTTGTTCTATTTACTTCTTCAGCTGTTTCAGGAGAGCTATTTGTGCATGTGAACAGTTCATAGTCCCTTCTAAAGTTTCAGGTGGGTGTATGGTCTCAATACTGACCTCTTTGGTATTTGTATTTTGGTCCTTTTCACCATAGAAAGATTCTGTGGTCTTTTCCTTACTCCTTTGTTTCTTGCTCATGATGGTGAGGTTTTGTGTGTTGTGGCCTCTGGTTCTTTCAGTTAGAAGCTGGCAAATCTGGTCTTGAACTGACTGATGTGAAAAAGCTAAGGGCAGATGCTCTTTTTCTTTTTGTTTTCTGTTTCCCCAGATCAGTCCTGGTGCTAACTTGTCAAATGTGGGGAAGGGGTGGTCTAGTCATGGCATATCTCCTCAACTGAGCTAGAGCAAAGGCAAGCTTAGTACTTGGTGATCCCGGCTACTATAGTGTCTTCCCATTTCCCCTGGAGTGTTTAGGCACACTTGGGTCCTAGTTGAGTTTCTACCCCCCTGGGGCTCCTCTCCTTCCAGTTTGCCTCTGTCACAGTAAGAGGACTATTCTTTAGCTATTTTCCTAGCCTCAGGTGCTACAAGACTGTTGACCCCTTCTACTGATTCCACTGATCCAGGATTTTTCTGGGGAAATATATTATGGCTCCTTTGAGGTCAATAAGGGGAGAGGGAGAGAGCATTTACTAATCACTCCACCATTGTGACTCCTGGAAGTTCAAGTTGGTGATTTACAGATATTTAATCTGCAGGCTAAAGTCTCAGGAGTGGCTGTGGCTGATACCTGGGGATCAGTGGATGTCAGTCCCTTGGCTCCCACTGGTCTCCTGCCCTGGGCTGCCATTCTGACATTCCACTGTGCTGCTGCTGCTTCTAGTTGCCTGGAGGTTTCCTGTTCCTCTGTGGGATGCACTGTGCTGTGTGCTGTGGGCTCATCCCTGCAGAACAGATCCTTCCCGTTGACCTTCCCAGTCTGTCCTGGGCTGTGAATCTGCCACAATCTGTCTCCCATTGGATTCTGTACCTCCAAAATTTGGTCAGATTCTCTTTTCACAGGTATCTAAAGGAGTTTGTCTAAGAGTTTAGGTGAGTAGCTACTCTTGCTACACCATCTTGGCTCCACCCCGCTCCATTTCTATTTAAACCCTATGGTTCTAGAATATCAGGGCACTTTTGTTGATAATTTCATGAAAGATGATGTCTAGGCTCTTTTTTTGATCATGGCTCTTCTTTTAGGTAGTTACATAATTTTTAAATTGTCTCTCCTGGACTTATTTTCCAGGTCATTTGTTTTTCCAATGAGATATTTCACATTGTCTTCAAGTTTTCATTCTTTTGGTTTTCTTTTGTAATTTCTTGGTTTCTCATAAAGTCATTAGCTTCCATCTGTTCTATTTTAATTTTTAAAGAACTATTTTCTTCAGTGAGCTTTTGAACCTCCTTTTCCATTTAGCTAATTCTGCTTTTTAAAACATTCTTCTCCTCATTGGCTTTTTGGACCTCTTTTGCCAATTGAGTTAGCCTATTTTTAAAGATGTTATTTTATTCAGCATTTTTTGGGTCTCCTTTAGCAAGCTGTTGACTTGCTTTTCATGATTTTCTTACATTTCTCTCATTTCTCTTCCCGATTTTTCCTCCACCTCTCTTACTTGAGTTTCAAAATCTTCTTTGAATTCTTCCATGAACTGAGACCATAGCATATCTATTTTGGAGGTTTAGGATGCAAAAGCTTTAACTTTTAGGTCCTCCTCTGATGGTATGCATTGTTCTTCCTCATCCAAAAGGATGGAATAAAATATCTTTTCACCAAGAAAGTAACCTTCTATAGTCTTAATTTTTTCCATTTTTTGGGCAACTTTCCAAGCCAATTACTTGACTTTTGAGTCCTTTGTCAACAGGAGGGTATACTCTAGGGACCTGTAAGTTCTCAGTTCCTCCAAGGTGGCACAATCAAGGGAGAGGAGATTACTCCTCTCCTGTCCTGTGCTCTGGTCTGGTAGCAACCACAAGCACTCTGCTCTGGCCAGGATTGGCGAGTAGGCTTCCTGTTCAGAGCCTACACTAGCCTCACCAGGCCCATGCTCCTCTTCACCCCAGGGCTGCCACTCAGGGCTGAGACCCAGATCAGGTGTTCAATTCCCTCAGGGTCTTTAGGCTGAGAGTTCCAAAAAATGATTGCTGCTGCTGCAGTGGCTGCTGTTGAAAGGTCCAGATCAAGCTCCCTTCTCACCCAGGTGAAAGAGCTTTATCATTGACCTTTGAAGCTGTCTTTGGCATTTGTGCAATGTGGTTTGAGCAATGTGGAAACTCCTGCTGCCAGTGGCACCCTGAAGCCTGTTCTGGTCCTGTCCCTGCTATGCCATGCAACCCATGGTAGGCTGTACTCTGCTACGAACCCAGTGCAAAAGACCTTTCCTGTTGGCCTTGCAGACTCTCTTTGGTTGGAAATTTTCACTCTGTTGTTTTGTGACTTCAGCTTATCTAGAATTTGTTTAGAGTCAATTTTACAGGTATTTTATGGGCTAGTGGGGGGGACTTCTACAGGTCCATCTTTCTACTCTGCCACCTTGTCTCCAACCTTCAAAGTAGTTTTTCAAAAAGGGAATTTTATTGTAATCCACATAAGAAGTATCCAAGATAAAGGAGGCATCAGGACTGCTATATTAGCCTTATTCAGACTGTACCTGGCATAGCAGGTTTAGTTTTGAGTGCTTTAATTTAAGAATTTCCATATAACTAGAGAAAGTCTAGAATAGAAAAACCAAAATGATGTCAGATCTAGAGATCATGCCATATGGGCATCAAATAAGGAAGATGAGAGGATTAGTTTGGAGAGTAAGAGGCTTAAGTGGATGAGATATCTGTCTTGAAGGATTTAAGGGGCTGCCACTTGGAAGAAGCATGAGACTTATTCTATTTGTGCCTAGAAGGGTTGTGTTCATGCTTAGCTTTTGAAGAAGACCATGACATGAGAGAAATGATGACATGACTTGCACTTGACTTTGTTTTGAGTGAGGGAGCCTGTGCCAAGTCACCAGCCTCACTTGAACCATCTGGATCCAGTGATCAGATATTCATCAGAATTACTGGAGACAGCCCAGGATGCAATGGGAGACTATGGCCTTTTAGACTAAGGCCTTTTCAGGTACTCACTTAAAGTGACATGATGCCCATTCAGGTAATAGACCTCTTTAAAGTAGTCAGGAGGATGAAGCAATGGGTAAAAGTTACAAATGGAGAGCTTTAGGTTTGAAGTCACAAGAAATTTCATAATAATAAAAGTGATCCGAAAGGAAAATGGGCATCCTAATGAACCATTAGGAACTAGAGGCAAAGTGAACTCTTATCAAGTATTTTATAGAAAGTATGTTGTTCATCCCTAGATCAAGCTAGTTTACTAAGTTCCTGGATTTCATTCTGCTCCCACCTTTCTACATGCCTTCCTTCTGTAATTACTGAAATGGCAGAATAAAATCCATCCATGTCTGCTTTAAGGTCAAATTTAGATACTATTCCTTTATAAAACCTTTCCTGACAAAAATTTTCCCCTTCCTTTAGTTGTATTGTAGCATTTTGTCTGGATAGCCTCATTTTCTTAATCACAGTTTATCTAGCTAATTTGAGCACATTTTCTCCATTCAAAGTAGATGTCAAGTTCCTTGAATCAAGCATTATGTTGTTTTCTAATGTCACACTATCAATGTCTATACCTCACTGTTTTTTTTACTTTATGAGACCTGTAACTTCAATGGTGTAGGGAACTGCAGGGAAGATATTTGCTTTACTTACCAAAGCAGACCATCACCCTTTCTTTGTTATTATTTTATTTGTTTACAGTTTTGTGTAATCACTTCCATGTATCTTAGATTTTTTACCTCCCTCCCCCTAATTCCCCCTTCACTCCCCAAGACAGCATGGACTCTTTTATAGGTTCTACACATACATTCTTATTAAATACATTTTCACTTCGATTATGTTGCATAGAAGAATTAAAATGAATGGGAGAAACCTTAATAAAAAACAAAACAAAACAAAACATAACACAAGAGAAAATGGTATGCTTCATTCGGTGATCCAATTCCATAGTTCTTTCTCTAGATATGGAAAGTGTTTTCCCTCAAGAGTCCATTGAGAGTTTTTTAGGTTCTTGTATTGCTCCTTTCACTCAGCATCAGTTAATGTTAGTCCTTCCAGGCCTATCTGAAGTCTTCCTGTTCATCGTTTCTTCTAGCACAATAGTTTTCCATTATATTCACATACCACAACTTGTTCAGTCATTCACTAATTGATGGGCATCCCGTCAATTTCTGGTTTTTGGCTACCACAAAGAGAGCTGCTATAAATATTTTTATACATGTGGGACCCTTTTACATTTTTATGATCTCTTGGGGATACTGTCCCAGAAGTGATATCTCTGGGTCAGAAGGTATTTTTGTACTTCTTTAGGTATAGTTCCAAATTGCTCTCCAGAATGATTGGATCAGCTCACAGCTCCACCAACAATGAATTAGTGTTCCAACTCTCCTACATCTTCTCCAATATTTATCATCTTCCTGTTTTGTCTTGTCAGCCAATCTGATAGGAGTGATGTGGTGCCTCAGAGTTGTTTTGATTTGCCTCTCTCTCATCAATAGTGATTTAGAGCAACTTTTCGTATCACTACAGATAGCTTTAATTTCTTCCTCTGAAAACTACCTGTTCATATCCTTTGACCATTTCTCAATTGGGGAATGACTTATATTCTTATAAGTTTGACTCAATCCTCTATAGATTTTAGAAATGAGGCCTTTATCACAGACACTAGTTGCAAAAATTCTTTCCCAGTTTTCTGCTTCCCTCCTAATCTTGGTTGCATTGCACTTATTTGTGCAAAAAGTTTTCAATTTAATGTAACCAAATTTATCCATTTTGTACTTCATCATTTTCTGTCTCTAATTTGATCAAAAATTTCTCCATTCCCCATAGGTCTGATAAATACACTATTCCTTGCTCCCTTGATTTGTTTATAGTATCTATCTTTATACCTAGATTATATATCCATTTGGACTTTATTCTTGTGTATGGTGTCATGCCTTGGTCTATGCCCAGCTTCCGCCACACAGTTATCCAATTTTCCCAGCAAATTTTGTAAATTAATTTAGGTAGAATCATCATTTTTATTATATTAGCTCATTTTTTATTATACTAGCTTGGCCTACCCATGAGCAACTAATGTTTTTCCAATTACTTAGATCTGACAGTGAAGTGGACATTATTCCTCCTTGGGCCCCTAGGGTGAGAGATATCTGTTAGGTTACTGGGCAAAGTTGGATAATCTGCCTAGTAACAGGTTTTCTATTGTTGGGTCCCTGTCAAAATGTTATTCCCCTTTGGTTTAATATCTGATGAATTGTTAACAGTCATTTTTTTTGTTTAGTCCATTGTATGGTAACCACCTGTGCCCCCGTAATGTTAGACCCCAATTGCTAGGTAACCACTTTCTGCTGAGCCCCCCCCCCCCCCCGCCCCTTCCAGATTGGCTACCTCTCCTTGCACCTCTCCTCTGTTGGGGTCCTTTACCTAGTAGCACCCTGAAAACCACCTTCTGTTTGGGAGTTCTTGCCTAGCAGCAAGCCCCTCTCTTGCTTTGTCAGAACTCTGTTTGTTGTGGAAACCGCAAGGTGTACCAAGTAGCGCCAAAATGCTTAAAATGCGCTCACCCACCTGAGTTCGGGGCTGTCTCCTCTGGGTCTCTCCATGAGGCAGCCACCAGCCTGGCTAATAAATGACACTCTCCAAATTCCTAATTGACTTTTGCCTGTGACTTATTAACTCAGTCCATCTCACACGGAGGCCCCGGCGAGGGCATTTCAACTTTATTTGTGCAAATGGTATTTTGTAATTGTGTTCATATACTCCCTGGGTTTGTTTTGGTAGGTAGAGTCCCAAATACTTTATAGTGTCTACCATAGCTTTAAATGGGATTTCTATTTCTATCTCTTGCTGTTAATCTTTGTTAGTAATATGTACAAATGTAGAAGATTTGTGTGGGTTTATTTGTAACCTGCAACTTTGCCAATGTTGTTTATTATTTCAAGTTTTTTACTTGATTCTCTGAGATTCTCTAGGTATATCATCTGCAAAGAATGATAACAGTTTCTTCTTTGCCTACTTTAATTCTTTCAATTTCTTTTTCTTCTCTTATTGCTAAAGTTAACATTTCTAGTAAGGTATTGAAAAATAGTGGTGATAATGAATATGTTTGTTTCCCCCTGTTCTTATTGGAAATGCATTTAGCTTATCCCCATTACACATAATGCTTGTTGATGGTTTTAGATAGATACTGCTTATTATTTTATGGAAAATTCCATTTATTCCTATGCTCTCCAGTGCTTTCAATAGGAATGAGTGTTGTATTTTGTCAAAATCTTTTCTTGCCAGGTTTCTGTTAGTTTTATTGTTGATATGGTCAATAATGCTGATAGTTTTCCTAATATCCAAACAGCCCTGCATTCCTGGTATGAATCCTATATGATCATAATGTATTATTCTTATGATAAGTTGCTGCATTCTTTTTGCTAATTTTTATTTAAAAGTTTTACATCTATATTTATTAGAGAAATTTGTCTATACTTTTCTTTCTATGTTTTTGCTCTTCTTGGTTTAATTATCAGAACCATATTTCTATCATAAAAAGAATTTGGTAGGCCTGCTTCTTCCACAATATTCCCCAATAATCTATATAATATTGGAATTAACTCTACTTTAACTTTTTGAAAGAATTCATTTGCAAATCCATCTGGCCCTGGAGATTTTTTCCTAAGGAGTTCATTGATGGCTTCTTCAATTTTTTTTTCTGAGATGGGGCTATTTAAGTATTCAACTTCCTCTTCTGTTAATCTGGGCAGTTTATAGTTTTAAAAATATTCATCCATCTCACTTAGATTGTCAGATTTATAGGCATACAGTTGGGCAAAGTAATTTCTAATTATTATTTTAATTTCTTCCTTGTTGGAGGTGAGTATTCCCTTTTCATTTTCTATATTGGTAATTTGATTTTCTTCTATTTTTTTAATTAAATTGACCACAGTTTTATCAAATTTATCAGTTTTTTTCATAAAACCAACTCTTAGTTATATTTATTAGTTCAATAGTTTTCTTCATTTCAATTTTATTAATCTCTCCTTTGGTTTTCAGTATTTCTAGTTTGGTGTTTACCTGGGAATTTTCAATTTGTTCTTTTTTCTAGCTTTTTCAGCTGCATGCCCAATTAATGGGTCACCTCTCTTTCTATTTTATTCATATATTCATATATAATATATTCATATATTATTCAATGACATAAAACTTCCCCTAAGAACTGCTTTTGCAATATCCCATGAGATTTGGTAGGCTGTCTCATTATTGTCATTCTCTTGAATGAAGTTGCTGGTTGTTTCTATGATTTGTTGTTCAACCGCCTCATTCTTTACCATTAGATTATTTAGTTTCCAATTAATTTTTAGTTTATCTTTCCATGGCCTTTTAGTACATACAATTTTTATTGCATTGTTATCTGAGAAGGATGCATTTGACTAACTCTGCCTTTATGCATTGGACTGTGAAAATTTTATTCCCTAGTATATGGTCAATTTTTGTATATGTTCCATGTACCACTGAGAAAAAAGTATATTCCTTTTATCCCTATTCAATTTTCTCCAGAGATCTATCCTATCTACCTTATCTAGAGTTTTATTCAACTCCTTACCTTCTTTCTTGTTTATTTTGAGGTTAAATTTATTAAGTTCTGAGAGGGAGAGATTGTGGTCGCCCACTAGCATTGCTTTGCTGTCTTCTTTTAACTCCTTTGACTTCTCCTTTAAGAATTTGAATATGAGGGGGGTGGAGTCAAGATGGCGGAGTAGAAAGACTCACGTATACTAGCTCCAAACCCACAGCCCATGGATTTAATGTAAGAAGAGCTCCCCACAAGTTCTGGATCACTGCAGGGTGTGCAGAAACACAGTGGAAGAGATTTCCGTTCCAGAGAGCCCTGGAGAGCTGTCCCCAGGGGTCTGTCATGCTCCGGACAGCGGAGTCCACCCCAGCGCTGCCCTGGCCACGCGGCCCCAGAGGAGCTGATCCAAGCAGGCTTCAGGGATGGAAGCTCTGGCGGCCGGGAAGGTCCCTCCGCCACAGGCACTACAGGTCAGTAAGAGAGACGTCTGGGCTGGCCAAGAGGGCAGTGGGGTGTCTCGGTGGCTCGGGCCCCCTTGGGAGGAAGCTGCGGAGGGAGCAGTGGAGGCAGTGGTGGCCCCCAGGACTTCCCGAGCAGGCAGGCAGAAGCTCAGGTCTCTGCATAAACCCCCTGAAGGAGCTGAGCTTGGGAGGCGGCCCTGCCCCGACCGCAGCACCAGAACTTAAGCTCACATTGAATAGCAGCCATGCCTGCCGCGGAAAGCTCATTTGAATCTCAGACCCCAAGCACTAGCTGGGCGGATCTAGGCAGGGGTGGACAGGAAACTCAGAAGTCAAGTAACTGGCTGGGAAAATGCCCAGAAAAGGGAAGAAAAATAAGACTATAGAGAGCTACTTTGAGCAGGTGCAAATGTTCCCACCTTTCAATTCTGATGACGAGAAACTATTCTTAGCATCAGGGAAAGACGTGGAGGGAGGGGCCTCTGTATCCCAGACATCCCAGGGAGATGTCGGGTGGGCTCAGGCCTTGGAAGAGCTCAAAAAGGATTTTGAAAAGCAAGTTAGACAGGTGGAGGAAAAACTGGGAAGAGAAATGAGAGAGATGCAACAAAAGTATGAAAAGCGGGTCAATACCTTGGTAAAGGAGACCCAAAAAAAATGCTGAAGAAAATAACACCTTCAAAAATAGGCTCACTCAAGTGGCAAAAGAGGTTCAAAAAGCCAATGAGGAGAAGAATGCTTTCAAAAGCAGAATTAGCCAAATGGAAAAAGAGGTTCAAAAGCTCACTGAAGAGAATAGTTCTCTCAAAATTAGAATGGAACAGATGGAGTCTAATGACTTTCTGAGAAACCAAGAAATCACCAAACAAAACCAAAAGAATGAAAAAATGGAAGAGAATGTGAAATATCTCATGGGAAAAACAACTGACCTGGAAAATAGATCCAGGAGAGACAATTTAAAAATGATGGGACTACCTGAAAGTCATGATCAAAAAAAAGAGCCTAGACATCATCTTCCATGAAATTATCGAGGAAAACTGCCCTGACATTCTAGAGCCAGAGGGCAAAATAAGTATTGAAAGAATCCATCGATTACCACCTGAAAGAGATCCAAAAAGAGAAACTCCTAGGAACATTGTGGCCAAATTCCAGAACTCCCAGGTCCAGGAGAAAATCTTACAAGCAGCTAGAAAGAAACAATTCCAGTATTGTGGAAATAAAATCAGGATAACTCAAGCTCTAGCAGCTTCTACATTAAGGGAGTGAAGGGCATGGAATAGGATATTCCAGAAGTCAAAGGAACTAGGACTTAAACCAAGAATCACCTACCCAGCTAAACTGAGTGTAATACTTCAGGGGAAAATATGGTCTTTCAATGAAACAGAGGACTTTCAAGCACTCTTGATGAAAAGACCAGAGCTGAAAAGAAAATTTGACTTTCAAACACAAGAATGAGAAGAAGCATGAAATAGTAAACAGCAAAGAGAAGTCTTAAGGGACTTACCAAAAGTGAACTGTTTACATTCCTACATGGAAAGACAATATTTGTAACTCTTAAAACTTTTCAGTATCTGGGTAGTTGGTGGGATCACACACACACACACATACACACACACACACGTACACGCGTGCACGCACACACACATATACACATGCACACACATACAGAGACAGAGAGCACAGATTGAATTGAATAGGATGGGACCATGTCTTAAAAGAAATTGAGGTAAATGGTGATAGAGAAAGGTAGGGGGAGGAAAGAGGGTGAAATGGAATGGGGTAAATTATATGTAATTTACAAGGCAAGTAGGAGACTTTTTAATGGAGGGAAAAAGAGGAGAGCTGAGAAAAAAATACCAAGAAGTTTACCCTCATCACATTTGACTAAAGGAAGGAATAAAATGCACACTCATTTTGGTATGAAAACCTATCTTACAGTACAGGAAAGTGGGGGAGAAGGAGATAAGCAAGGGGGGGATGATGGAAGGGAGGGCAATGGGAGGAGGGAGCAATTTGAAGTCAACACTCTTGGGGAGGGACAGGATCAAAAGACAGAAGAGAAACAATGAGGGGCAGGGTAGGATGGAGGGAAATATAGTTAGTGTTACACAACAGGACTATTATCGAAGTCATTTGCAAAACTACACAGATATGGCCTATATTGAATTGCCTGCCTTCCCAAGGGAACGGGTGGGGAAGGAGGGATGGGGAGAATTTGGAACTCAAGTTTTAGGAACAACTGTTTAGTATTGTTGTTGCTACTAGGAAAGAAGACATACAGTTAATGAGGAATAGAAAGTCATCTGGCCCTACAGGACAAAAGAGAAGATGGGGACAAGAGAAGGGAGAGATGACAGAAGAGAGGGCAGATTGGAGATAGGGAAAATTAGATTGCACAGGTATTAGGGTGGGGGAGGGGAAAAAAGGGGAGAAAATTTGGAGCCCAAAATTTTTTGAAAATGAATGTAAAAAGTTAAATAAATAAATTTTTATTAAAAAAAAAAAAGAAAAAATATTTATGAAGTGCTCACTTGTTAAGGGCAGAGCAGCTAGGTGGCACCCTAATGCACAGAATACCAGGCCTGTAGTTGGAAGACTCCTTTTCCTGAGTTCAAATCCAGCCTCATACATTTACTAGCTGTGTGACCTTGGGCAAGTCACTTAACCCTGTTTGCTTTAGTTTCCTCATCTGTAAAATGAGCTGGAGAAGGAATTTGCAAACTACTCCAGTATCTTTGCCAAAAAACCCAACCCAACCCTCAATGAGGTTGTCAAAAATTGAATGTGACTGAAATGACTAAACAAGACCGATAGTGTCAAACTCAAATAGCAATGATCCCTACAGTCATGTGTTGACTTTGAAAAACACAAATAAACATTGTCTACATTGTTTTGTTTTTTTTCTTTATTTTGTTAAATATTTCTCAATTACATTCTTATCTGGTTAGGGGTGCACTTGGGACATCTCTGGTTCAGATTAGAATTTAAACCCCCCCCCCAAAAAAAGAATTTGAATACTATACCACTTGGAGAATAACTATTTAGTAATGATAGTGCTACGTTGTCTATGGTGCCTTTTGGCAGGATATAGTTTCCTTCCTTATCTCTTTTGATTAGATCTATTTCTGCTTTTGCTGTGTCTGAGATTAGGATTGCTACCCCTGCTTTTTTTTTATATTAGCTGAAGAACAATACATTCTGCTCCAACCTTTTACCTTTACACTGTGTGTTATCTCCCCATTTCACATGTATTTCTTATAAATAGTATATGGTTGGATTATGGTTTTTAATCCTTTCTGCTATCTGTCTCTGTTTTATGGGAGAGTTCATCCCATTCACAGTTATGATTACTATTTGTATCTTTCCCTGTATCCTCTTTTCCCCTGTTAATGCTTTTAGTTCTCCCTCCTCCCTTCCCTTCCACAATAGAGTTTTAAGTTTTGACCACTGCCTCCCTCAGTCCTCCTTCTCTTCTTTCAGCCCCTCCCTTTTAATCCCCTTTTCTCTTATTACTTCTTCCTTTCTTTTTATCTTTCTCTCCCTTTTCTTTCCCCTTTCCCCTCCTACTGCCTATAGAGCTAGTTAAATTTCTATACTTAACTGAGTTTGTTGTTCCCTCCTTGAACCAAATCAAATGAAATTAAATCTCAACCATTGCTAGTCCCTCTCTACTGTAATACATTTTTGTGCCTCTCCCAGTGATGTAATTTACCTTTTTCTGTCTCCTTTTCACATCTCCCATTAAAATATCTTTGCACCCTTAAATCATGTTTATAATCACATCATTTACTTTTTACCTACTCCCTCTATCTATGTATGTCCCTTTTACATATCATAATAAATATACAGTTCTCAAGATTAACAAGTATCATCTTCCCTTATAGGTATGTAAACAGTTTACCCATATTGAATAACAAGTTTTTCCCCCCATTTACCTTTTTATTCATCTCTTGAGACTTGTGTTTGAAGACCAAATTGTCTACAGAACTCTGGCCTTTTCATGAGGAAGATCTGGAAATCCTTTATTTCACTGAATGTCCTTTCTCTTGTCTGAAATTTTATGCTCAATATTTTGGATAATTGCACCTTGGTTGTAGTTCCAGCTCCTTTGCCTTATGGAATATCATATTCCAATCACTCCTATCTTTTAATGTAGAAGTTCCAAGGTTCTTTGTCATCCTAAATGTAGTTCCTTCATATTTGAATTATTTCTTTCTGGCTACCTATAGTATTTTCTCCTTCACTTCATAGTTCTGGAATTTGGCAAAGATATTCCTTGGTGTTTTCAGTTTGGGTTCCCTTTCAGGAGGTGAACAGTGATTTCTTTCAATGACTATTTTGCCCTCTGGATCTAGGACTTCTGTGTAGTTTTTGTTGATGATTTCTTGGAAGGTATTTTCCAGACTCTTATTCATCATGGTTTTCTTGTAGACCAATAATTCTTAGATTTTCTCTCCTGGATCTATTTTCCAGGTCAGTTGTTTGTCCAATTAGATAGTTTACATTTTCTTCTGCTTTTTCATTCTTTAGATTCTGTTTGACTTATTTTAGATATCTTATAGAGTCATTAGCTTCTACTTGCCCAATTCAAACTTTTATCAAATTGTTTTCTTCCGTTAACTTTTCCATCTCTTTTTCCATCTGCCCAGTTGTTCCTTTTAAGGAGTTATTTTCTCTGACTAGTTTTGTACTTCCTTTTCCATTTGTCCAACTTTCCCAGATAGGTTTTGTACTTCCTTTTCCATTAGTCCAACGTTCCTTTTAAATTCTTCTGTGATTTCTTTTTTCATTTTTTAAAAATCATTGACCAGTTTCTCTTCTATTTCTCTAATTTGGCTTTTAAAATCCTTCTTGAGCTCTTCCAAGAATTCTCTTTGAACCTGAGACCAGTTCATATTCCCTTCTGATGTTTCAGATGAGAATATGGTCTCAATGCTGCCCTCTTTGGTATTTGTGTTTTGGTCCTTGTCCCCATAGAAGGATGCTGTTGTCTTTTCTGGTTTGCTTCTTGCTTATGGTGATCAGCCTTTTCCTGTCTTTTAAAGTAGATCTCTGCTTCTGGGGCACAGGGGGCTCTGTCCTACCATTCTTGAACTTCAACTTGAGGCTTTATGTGCTGTGGTCTCTGGTTCTTTCAGCTAGAAGCTAGAATGCTGTAACTTACCTGGTGCTGAACTGGCTGATGTGCCAAAGCAGAGGTCAGGTGAAGTCTTT